>CM022297.1:200541103-201033124 GCA_011799875.1 Thinopyrum elongatum | reverse complement strand
CACGACCACGACCACCTGGTCTAACCATCCTGCTAAGTATCAACAGGGGGTAGTTTAGTAAAAGCAATTGCGAGCGTTTAGTGTCAAACATGATGTAACTCGACCACAAATTAAGTAGTGTAACAGATACATAACATCAGTCGATTAAGACATACAGATCCATACATGGTCGGTTAAAATCGGGCAGCATAACGGCACAAAATTGAAAAACTAGAGACACTAGGCGGCGCGCAGGCACGCGATAAGGAAGTACACAACGTGACATAGCAAAGGCTACATCAGCGTCGGAGAAAACCACTGAAACGGGGTAACTGCAAGTGCTGACGACGAATATTCGTCGCGGAAGGATCCTGTGCTCCATGTGCACTCTGATGCAGAACCCGGTCTCGAACTGTAAGAAGAGGTCCACGTGCAGGTGTGTGACCTCCCACAGCAGGCCAATCAATACCTGGCGGCATCTCGGTCCTGCGTGGGTAAAGAATATACTCCGGATGTATCCCTGCACGAACAGCTGGTAGCAACTGTGTCATAGCCTCGTAGTAGCGTGCTCGAGCGGCGAACAGCTCGACGGCAAGAGCCCGAACAGTGCGATCCAGAGCCTGTGTGCACTGAATCAGAACGCGCGGATCATAGCGACGAGGCTCGAACGGGGCACAGATAGCTGTGTAGTATCCAGTAGCATCTCCAGCAGGGGCATACGAAATGTATCGGAACTCAGAGTCATCCAAGATATCTCTGAACTGTCCTCGGAGACGTGCGACGGCAGAGTAGGCGGCATCATGGACTGCCATCTCAATCGTCATGCCGATACCATGGAAAAGGTGTAGCTCGATGTCTGAGTCATTCTGCTGATCATAGATACGAACATCAGCATGGTACTGCTCCTGATTGAACTCGCGGTAACCCTCGTAAACCAAGTGCTTAGGGTACCAACGGTAGCCAAGTCTGGTCATGAGAGCGATCAGGACAGCTGGAAACCCAGGGGTATTACGAGCCCAAGTGCGAAGCACAAGCTGTGTCGTAGGACGTGGTGGAAACAAACGGTCCATTTGAAACAGAGGAAATTCAGATTTGTCAAATGACAATGAGAAGTTTAACACAACTCGGAGAGAAAGGTTAGACAAAACAATGGAAAGGAAAATGATCATCAGACTAATCAGATCAACGACAGGGAAATCGCACAGATATCCAGCTCTCCGGGTAGACAGAACTTACGAGATCCTAAGTGTCGGCGTTAGTAAACTTTATTTAACCCGAGTAGAAGAGATATTAGAGTCCCAGAGTATAGACGAGGAATAAAAGATCCTAATACCACCCAGTTGGCGACATGGGCCCGTAAGCCACACTGCCAAGTTAGTAAATTAGTTTTTCGGTTTCTAGACTCAACTTCGGCCAAGGAATTGGAAGGGGGCTTCCTACAGGCAGTCGGCTCTGATACCAACTTGTGGCGCCCCCGACTCAATCGTACACTAATCATACACGCAAACGTGTACGATCAAGCACAGGGACTCACAGGAAGATATCACAACACAACTCTAACATAATTTAAACGGAGGTCCACATTATTACAAACCAGGGATCCGAAGATCCGAATACATAAGTCAGTCATACAAATATTATCTGAGTATAGACATAGTTAGACAAGTTTTGCCTTAAGAAGGCTAGCACAAACAGCGACACTAGATCGAAAGGCGTTGGCCTCCTGCCTGGGAGCCTCCGATCCTACTCCTGGTCATCTGGCTTGATCCAGTAGTAAGTACCCTCTGGACCCTCCTGGTAGTAAGCTCCGGTGGTGGCATCTAGCTCCAGGACTCCATCGTCTGATGTATCATCAATGTGGGGTATATGGGGAAAAGAGAAAGTAAAGCAACCGTGAGTACTCATCCGAAGTACTTAGCAAGCAAGGATCTATACTACATATGCAACATTATCAATGGAGAAAGGCTGTATATTTGGACTGGGCTGCAGAAATGCCAGAATAGAGAGAAGGCCTAGTCCTATCGAAGACTAGCATCTTCAAACATCTTCACAAGGCCATCATCTTGCAGCAGTAGAAGAGAGTAGAATAGCATTTTATTTAGCAAACATGTTGAAGTACAGCTTAAAGATCCTTCCTCGACTCCCAAGCGAGAAAGCGATCCCGAAGCTTCAATTAAGTAACAAGTATCCAGTTTAAGTAGTAGATTGGGATACACAAACTGAGCGTCCTTTACCGTAGGACCGGCTATCGATAGAAGATTCATCCCTGCAGGGGTGCACTACTGTTACCCAACACGCTCGATCAACTCTGGCCGGACACACTTGCTGGGTAATGCCCGTCCTCGGAAGATCAACACAAAGCAGCGCCCTACCTAGGCTCGGCAGAGAGGTCAGCACGCCGGACTAACCTATGCACCCAGAGGTCTCGGGCCATCGCCCTGGGCACCCTGCGCGTTGCGAGACTGGCCGGGGTGCAGGCGCGACACTGAACTCGTCAGTGAAGTATCCAGCCCAATCCCGACAATCAGCCCGCACGGTGAATCGTGACGTCAGACAAGCTTTCGGAGAAACGTACTTTGCAGAGGGTCCCATAACCATTATCCCACGTGGTGGTAGTGCGTATAGGGCACGTCGACCCACTCAGATCACACACCCAAATCCAATAGGCTCAATTAGTATCAAGCGGAGACAATCAGAGTCTCTGATGCTCCGCCACAATGTCACACTCGAGTGCCCTTCCGGCACACCCAAAATCATAGATCCCCAGCGGGTACCCACCAGGGTGGACCCGCCTGTAACAAAGGTCAAGTAGCCGTGTGGTCAAATCATCAGGGTGAACGTATGAGGTATCACCCTCGAGGTTCACACTGAGGGGTCGCACGACAGAGTCGTATCGGAAGTGGAGAAGGAGGAATCACCCTCGATGACCACGACCGAACAGCTATACTGCAGAGTATTCATCGTGAGTGCGTTACGAGGTATCACCCTCGGCACTCGATAGTTACTACGCAGAGTCGTACAACTTAGGGGGTGTGAAGTGAGGTGTCGGTCTCTGGTCGACGATCACGTTGATCGAGTCATCGATGATCAAGCAGGGGCAACAAGGGTAAGGTGGTGGGGTCACTGATGGTTCACTACCAACCTATACTAATCAGTTTATCATAGGCAGGTAAGGTAGCAATGAACAAGCTACAACAGCAGGCTATGCATCAGAATAGGAGCATACATTAACAGTAGCGAAATCTAATGCAAGCAGGAGAATAGAATGGGCGATATCTGGAATGCTCAAGGGGGGGGGGGCTTGCCTGGTTGCTCTGGCAAGAGGGGAAGGTCGTCAACGGGCTGCTCGTCGGTAGAGTAGTCGTATCCTGATGCAGCGCCGTCGGTCTCAGCGTCTATCGAGAGAGAGAAGGAGGGGGAGAGAAACAATAAATTCACGGCAATAATGCAAACAATATGTATGACATGCCTAAATGATATGTCGGGGTGTTCTACTGCCTAACTAAACGATTTAGTTAATTTAGGAATTTATTTGGATTTATTTAATTAAAGTTGGGCACTATTCATTTACTGAAATCGGTCTAAAAGTTCAATGTTCTTATAGCTGCGGGCATCTGACGGGAATACGGAGGACGTATTCGGGTTCGTATCGTCGTTCTGAGCAAGTTTCATGTATAAAATATTTTCATCGGAGTTACGGTTTATTTAATATGATTTTCTAAAGTTTTTATTAATTTCTGAAATTTAATTAATTATTTAATTCAACATTATCCGAAACAGTGCTGATGATGACATCAGCATGACCTCATGCTGATGTCAGCAGGCGCCTGACAGGGTGGGTCCCACCTGCCATAGGCTGGTTTAGTTAGTTAGGGTTAACTAATTAATTAACAATTAATTAAACTAATTAATTAAATTATATTAATCTAAACATAGTTAATTAGCTAATTAATTAATTAATTTTTTTTTATTTTTTTTTCTCTAAACGTTTTTCGGGCGGGGCCCGTTTGTCAGTGTCTCAGGGGTTCGGCCCCACCTGTCTGTGGCACAGGGGGCCACGGGCAGGCGCGCGTGCGGCGCGCGTGCGCGGCGCGCGCGCGGGCGCACGGCGAGGCGGGCGCGGGGCGAGGGGCAGGGGCGAGCGCGGGCTGCGGCGCACGGGTGGCGGGCGCGGTGCGGCGCGCGGGTATGCGTGTGCGTGCGCGCGGGCGGTGGACGGAGGAGACGCGGGTGCGCGAGCGAGGGCAGTGGGCGGCGCGCGCGCGCGTGCGGCAGAGCGCGGCGAGGCTGCGGTGCGCGCGGGCGCGTGCGCGAGCAGGCGCGGGCGAGCGCGGGCGGAGCGGCGGCACGGGGGCGCGGTGCGGGGCGCTGCCGGGGCGCGTCCGGCGCGCGGCGGGGCCGCGGGGAAGGGGAAGAGGAGGGGGGCTCACGGGGTGGATGTAGGGACGGGCAGCGGGCGCGAGGCGGAGGTCGGGGACGACGGCGGGGTGGACGGGGAGCGCCGGCGAGGAGGCGCGGGCTCCGGGCGGCGGCGTCCTGGCGCGGGGCGGCGAGGTCGTCGCGGCGACGAGCGACGGGATCGGGGGTTTTTTGCCCCATGCCAGATCCATCGAGGGGGGGGCGACCAGGGGGGGGGGGAGTGGATCGGGAGGGGGGGCTAGGGTTCGGCCGGGGCCTTATAGGCCAGGGGCGACGCAGGTGGGCCGGCCGTCTGGCTTCAGCCAGTTGGGCCGTGGGGGGGGGGGGGGTTGCTCCTTTTTTTTTCTTCTCGTTTTTCTATTCTTTCCTTTTTCTTTTCTTTATCTATTCCCTTTACTCTGCTAGTAAATAGCTAGGCCTCAAAATGGTTTTTTGTAAAACATGAGACCTATTCATAAATACCAGTGCATTTTCCCTAACACCTAAATTATTTGGAAACAATACAATTCCATATTTATTTCAGATTTAATAAATGGTTATTAAATATTATCTTTATCCACTGTTTGAGGTTGTTCGAGTCACTTATCCAATTCCAATGATGTTGGTTTCAATTTTAGAATAGCCTCTGGAATATTTGTTATTTATCTGACATTTTAGTTTCTATGTTGGACAACTTTTATATTCCACTTTCATTTAAATTTGAATTTGACTTAGGAGTTGAAATGCAATATGATGCTAATGATGATTATGCACTATTAAGCTTGCTGACATGTCATTATCAAAAGTGATTACTGTTGCTAATCACCGGGGGTGTTACACACAGTAATATGATAGTTTTGATAGCTGTGGTAATAGTAACAGTAACGGTAATAGTGATAGCAATGATTTTGTAGCAAGTGTAACAGTAACAACAACATTAATAAGTTAGCAAGCACAATATGTGGAAAATTCGTAGGCATTGGATCGGTGAATTCGTTGGATGATATTCATCATATAAGAGTCATAACGTAGGGCAATAAAAAACTAGCTCCAGTTCATAAATATAATGTAGGCATGTATTCCTTAAATAGTAATACGTGCTTATGGAAAAGAACTTGCATGACATCTTTTGTCCTACCCTCCCGTGGCAGCAGGGTCCATAAGGAAACTAAGGGATATTAAGGCCTCCTTTTAATAGAGAACCGGAACAAAGCATTAACACATAGTGAATACATGAACTCCTTAAACTACGGTCATCACCGAAAAGTATACCAATTACTGTCACACTGAGGTTTACGGATCATAACACGTAATAGGTGAATATGACTTGCAAGATTGGATCTAGAACATAGATATAATGGTGAAAACATAAACGGTTCAGATCTGAAATCATGGCACTCGGGCCCTAGTGACAAGCATTAAGCATAGCAAAGTCATAACAACATCAATCTCAAAACATAGTGGATACTAGGGATCAAGCCCTAATAAAACTAACTCGATTACATAATGAATCTCATCCAAATCCTCACCGACCAGCGAGCCTACGAAGGAATTACTCACTCCGGGTGGGGAGCATCATGGAATTGGTGATGAAGGAGGGTTGGTGACGACGAAGACTGAAGATTCCCCTCTTCGGAGCCCCGAATGGGCTCCAGATCTGGCCACCCGATGAAGAACAGGAGGTGGCAGCGGCTCCGTATCATGAAATGCGATGAAACTTCCTCTCCTATTTTTTTCTCCGAATATAGGTATTTATGGAGTTGGAATTAGGGTCAGGGGGGCCACCAGGGGGCACAACGCACCAGGGTGTGCCAAAGGGAGGGGGCGTGCCCTGGTGTATCGTGCCCAGCCAGGGCACCCCCTTCGGTGGTTCTTGGTTTCAGTATTTTTTATATATTCTGAAATAATTCTCCGAAAAGTTTTGTCCAAATTCGAGAACTTCTATTTCTGCACAAAAACAACACCATGGTAGTTCTGCTGAAAACAACGTCAGTCCGGGTTAGTTTCATTCAAATCATGCAAATTAGAGTCCAAAATAAGAGCAAAAGCATTAGGAAAAGTAGATACGATGGAGACGTATCACCTGCACACTCAAAACACGTTGAGCAACAAACTTTCGTACATGTCAGTGTCTTCAGCAGCCATGTATTGCGTCTCATGTTCAGAATCGTCTCCACCGTGTTCTTCACTTGTAATAAGAGCCAAAGTCTCCTCATCATAGTCACTAGTGGACTCATACCCACCATCCTCAGTAGCAACCATCACACACTGAGATGAGCATTCTCTCGCATAATGACCTCTACCCTTGCAAGGATGACAAATAATATCATGTGTTTGCCCTGTTGATGCCATGGATGAAGAATAGCTCTGTGCAAGCCCGACAAGAGTGCTCTTGGCAGATAGTGGTGGTTGTGCCTGCTTTCTTGTATCACGACTGGAGGTGTCGGTGCAGTAGAACGTGTGGAAGTAGAGGATGCACGCAGTGTCCATGATGAAGGTCGACCTGCAGAAAAATTAGTCCGCGCCAATGCCTGTCGATCCTGCACTTCACGTTCAGCTTTGCAAGCAAGATGGAATAAATGAGTGTTATTGTTATGCTCCTTATACTCTAAAATGGTCTGAATCTCTCTATTTAACCCACCCATGAAACATGCAAGCATAGCTTCATTATCCTCAACAATACCACATCTAATCATGTCGGTTTGTAATTCTTGATAATATTCTTCTACATAATTTTTTCCTTTTATTAAACGCTGCAATTTTTGTAGTAATTCATGTTGATAATATGGTGGAACCCAACGAGTACGCATAGCAGCTTTCAAAGTAGCCCAAGTAGTTGGGATATTATTCGGATATAATCTATGATGTTCAGACCACCACACACAAGCAAAACTAGTGAATGCACAAAGAGCAGCAGCAACGCGTCTCTCCCCGGCATATTGTAAACATGTAAAACGTTGTTCAGTTTCTAACTCCCAAGTAAGATATATATCAGGAACATATCTACCCTCAAATGGTGGAATATTCAATTATAGTTTAGGGAGATGGTCAGGATCTCGTACCTGAGGTGGTGGTGCAGCCCTACCATTGCGATTATATGCATGTGGACGACCTGGTGGTGGTGCTGGTGGTTGCACGTAGTTCTGATTTTGATCAACCTCATCCTCGTAATCGCCCTCGTAAACGTCCTCCTCCTCGGCAGCAGCAGCAACAACGACACCAGAATTTTGTCCTTCCTCAAGAGGAACATGCCTCGCTCGGTGGAGGGCTGGATCGCGACGCGGAGGTGGTTGTTGTTGTTGGAGGTAGACGTGCAAGCACTTCAGCGAACTTGGCATCCAATTTGGTGTCAATTGTCTTCTCAATGTCATCAATCCTCGCTAATGCCTTGCCAAAACTGATCATCACGTCTTCTACCTGTTGACCCAACATTTCCTGGAATTTATCATGAACCTCCTTGTTTGTCATGTTCTCCCAGTCCAGATCATCCGCTTGTGATCCTGGCATGGTTAGCAGCAAGAGAAACACACAAGAATATGATCCTACAGAATACTAGGAAGTGCCGGTGGTGTTGTGGAAAGTCACAAATCCGTCAAGCGAATCTCAAATTCTTACCAGTTCTTACCAAGCAGCAGGTGGTGATCGGCAACCGTTGTAGTCAAAACTCTCAAAGCTTGGATAGAGCGATTACCAGGTGGTGTCAATCGCATGATTTAGATATATGTGGAGCTGGGAAGGCTTAATATATGGTAGCAAAAATGTCAGAAATAATCAATTAAGAGATGCAAAGTTGAATAAACGCTCAATGATGGTACTGTGCTGGTCCTAGGCTAGACCGTGCTAGAGACACGAGCCTAGAACACTAACAAAATCACGGCGCTGCACGTAAACAAGGGAGGAGCACACTCTGATTTTTTTCTTTCCTTTTTTCACTTTTTTGCACTTTTTTCCTCTCTTTTTTTGCTCCGCAACAATTTTTTTTTGAAAAACACTACAAATGGCCTAAAAACTGCCTAGCTAGAATTTTCCAGACTTAGTTTTTTTTTGAGTTTGGAACTTTTTTCTTCTGCGGGCGGCACGGAAGTGGGGGAGTCCGACTTGGGCACGACTCGGAGTATGGCGTGATCTGAAAATCTAAAACAAAGAAACAAATACTAGACTCAGACTAGGACTGGTGGCAGAGATGAATCTGGTGGAAACTCGGACTGGTGGCAGATATATGTAGGGCGGTGGAACACGGACTGGTGATGAATCTGTGATGGAGGTGGACTCGGATTAGCGTGATGGTGGTGGATATGTGGTATATAGAAGCGGTGATGACGATGGTGGTATATGGAAGCTAATCTTATCGAAGACTACGTCTTCTGGCAGCCACCATCTTGAAGCAGTAGAAGAGAGTAGCTTGTATAGTAACATGTGTCAACGTATAGCAATAATCCTACCCGGAGATACTCTCCTCATCTCCCTGTGAGAGAGCGATCACCGAGTTGTATTTGTCACTTATCTGTGTGTATTTTATCAAGTATCCGGTTTTAGTTGTAAGAGGTCGGAATACAACTCCAAGTCATCCTGTTACCGTGGACACGGCTATTCGAATAGATCAACTTCCCCGCAGGGGTGCACCACATTACCCGATACTCTCAATCACCTCTGGCCGGACACACTTTCTTGGGTAATGCCTGACCTTGGAAGATCAACACGTCGTAGTCCTACCTAGGATCTCCAGAGAGGTCATCACGTCGATCTACATCCTAAGTGCTCAGGGATCTTGGGCCCATCGCCCTTTGCACCCCTGCATGTTGCGTGACTGGCCGGGGACTAGACCTGGCTACCTCTTTATAGAAAGCAGGTGCTTACCGGTCCACCCCAACACTTAGCCCGCATCTCTGAACTATGACATCTGGAAAGCTTTCGTGAGAAATCGTACTACGCCGAGTGCCCATAACTCATCCCGCGTGGCAGTTAGTGCGAAAAGGTCAGCGGCCAACTCAGATCAAATACCCAATCTGGTTAAGCGTGTTATTAAGAAATAACCGCGGACACCAACCAGGGACCAGGCCCACCTCTCTCACCTAGGTGGACTCAACCTGCCCTGTCATTCCGCCACAAAGAATCACTCAGGGGGCCGTCGGGAAACATGTCCTTTCAGCCCCCAGTCCGTGAATCACTCGCGGGGTGCTCTATGAGCCGACCCGACTTTAATCAAATAATGTATCATGTATAATATGTATATTTATTTATCCGTGATCACTGCCCGAATGGATCACGGCCCGATAGTATAGCATGGCAGACGGACAAGCATGTAGGGCCACTGATGGAATACTAGCATATCTATACTAAGCATGTAGGATAACAGGTAAGTGTCAACAGTAGTAGCAAGGACAGACTACGTAGCAGTATAGGATCAAACGATAAGGCAGCAACAATAACACTATTCTAATGCAAGCAGTAGAGGGAAAGAATAGGCAGTATCAGAATGATCAAGGGGGGTTTTGCTTGCCTGGAAGCTCTGCTGAGAGGGAAGGGTCATCGACGTCTTAGTCATACTGGGGGTCGCCGACAGTCTTAGAGTCTACTGAGAGAAAAGAGAAGAGGGGGGAAAGAGATAAATAACGGAGCAAACAAATGCAGCACAATGCATGTCATGGCAGTAAGTGGTGACGATATGCTGTAACGCATCCCTAGGCATTTTAAAAGAAGAGGGAAAACATTTCCGGATGTTCGCTATGTTAGAGGGGTGTGACAGGCATGCGGATGGCGTAAACGGATTCGCTATATTTTTCTGAGCAACTTTCATATATAAAATATTTTAATCCGAGTTACGGTTATTTTTCTATGATTTTCCAAAGTTTTAAATGATTTTCTAATTTATTTTAATTCGAATTAAATAGCAATTTGCTATGTGTACACAGCAGAGGCCAGCCATAGCCTATGACATGTGGGGCCAGGGGAGCCAGTTGACTGGTCAACAAGGGTGTGGGGTCCCCCTGTCATAGTCTGGTAGGTTAACTAAATGGTTAATTAGGTTAATTAATTTAGTTAATTAGGTCCATTAACTAATTTATTAATTAACTACATTAAAATAAATAATTAATATATTTATTTTTAATTATTACTTTTACTTTTATTTTTATTTTCTTTTCTTAAACAGGGGCGGGCCCAGTCGCCAGTGGCCCGTCGACCACGCAGGCAGGGCACACACGTGTGCGCATGACACACGACGCTTGCGATGGCCGTGGGCAGCAGCAGCCACCGATGGCGACTGGCAGCGGCGGCGGAGGCGGCCTGGCCGGGCGGGAGCAGCAGGGCGCGGCGGTAGCAGGTGGCGGCGGCTGGGCAGAGCGGCGCGGGGTGAGCAGCGGCCGAGGGCGGCTTGGACGCAGCAGAGCAGCGCGACGGAGGCGGTGATGAGGATATGACTACCTTGGATACGACCAAAAATATTGCATACATGCATATTTGTGAGGTGATTTCTAATGCAAACTATGCAATAATTTATTTATGTTATCCTGGACAAAAATACTTCACAGACATTTGTGTCATGTCTAATTGCAGGTGTATGGGACATTAGTAGAATCCACATATGAAGATAAGGGACAAAGAGAAGTTTAGGTGTTGTTAAACAAGTCATGTCATGTCACTTTTGGGCCAAGAGAAGATAGAGTCCAAGTCTCTCATGTTCTGGACTCAGATTCGGACTGTAGAGATATACCTGACTCAAAACGCCGAGACCTCTTTCATCCGGACTCCAAATTGGGTGATTCTTTTTTGTTGGAAAGTAGATTTTGTACACTTTCCAACCCAATTGGATTCACCTTCAAATTCGTCTGGAGCGTTGAGATATTGACGAAACAATCTGACGCTGCAGCAGAATCCGAGTCAAACTACAAGTCCAAAGGTGTTGCATCACCTCCACTTGGGCCCAAGGGGCCTTGTACGACCTAGGGTTAGTTTTAGGCTGCCTTGGGACGTCCTCCCACCTCCTTGGCTGCCACCCCTTGCTCCTATATAAGTAGATCAATCTAGTAGCTTTTTCCTTGGGTTTTATTTAGTTTAAAATTAGCCATTGCTGCAACTTCGTGTACTTCGTTTGTGTCCAATGACTAGACCAAGACCGCTTATGAAACCCCACCTTTATCAATACTTCATCCATATTCGCAATATCAGATTGTTTTATCATATTCTTGCTCGTTCTTTGATTGCTTACAGGAATAGACCTTCGTGGTCAGGTCGATCGTGCTCTGGTCTGGTCAATACCCTCTCGGAGTTGGTTTAGCGATTGCTAAGGCGCAACGTTGTGCACGTTTGTAGTCGGATCATCAAAGTCGGCTCCACCAAATCGATAGTTATCATCTCATCAAAATATCGGGAACCTCGCCTCTATCAAGTGGTATCAGTTTTCAGGTTGCTCGGTGAGAAATTCCAGTTATCCCTAGATTAGATTTATTTTCTTATCTACTATCCAAGAAAAAGCCCTAAAAAGTTAGATCTGTTCATCCTTTGTCAAAGCCAGTCTGAGCCTTTGCAATTTTCTTTTCATTGCTTGCATAGTTGGATTATCGGTTGCATCGTCGTGTCGAGTTGCTGGTCTTAGTGTCTAGTTCGTTTAGAGTTTCGATTTCTATTCACATTAGTCACGCCGCCACTGCATCATTATCCCTTCCGCTGTCCACCACCACATCTATCAATTTCCACCACGTGCTACCCACCGTTCATTGTCATAATCATAGTTGAGGTCATTCACATCTTCGCTTGATCCAATCTGCATCTTATCTAGTTTGTTTTGGAAAGAGGGAGAGAGAAAAGAAGACAGAGAAAAAGAAGAGAGAAAAAATATTAAATAAAGTCAGAGAAAAAAAGGAGAGAAAGAAAAAGAAAAAAAAACTGCAAGAAAAAAAACAAAATTCGGATCTATCTAGACTCAATCTCGCAGCTGAATTCGGATTGGAATCTGTTTTGTGCACTGTTCAGTAAAACAGGCATATCATCCTCATACGAAGTCCGTTTTGGCTCCGCGAGTACTCAAATTAAAGCTAGCAATGAGCCTCATCTGAATAGTTATAGTAGCATGTTCAATATTTGACACCTCAAAATCGGCTTATAAATAGGTCTTTTTCCACTCTGAAGTTCGCGATCACAGCTTGTTCTAGTTTTTCAGGCCAGTTTTAGAATTTTTTGACTCCTCATATCAACTCAGAATTGAGTGATTCTTTCTGCGTTTGAAAGCTTGAGTCAGTGCCATTCTTGAGAAAAAATATCATAAAACTGGCACAAACTTTTCAGAGGAAAGTTGGAGAGAGAGTTGTTGGTATATCCTGCTTGGCAGTTGTTTCTCATCATTATCTTTACTGCTATTGTGATCTTCACTTATATCTTGTTGTCCAGAGCTACTTCATATCTTTTATTGATGCTAGTTGTGCTACGCCGTGTCCTCATTACTATTCTAGGCTTGCGTCTCTAGTCCGGTCTAGCCTAGGACCAACACAGTACCGTCGTTGAGCGTTTTTTCAACATTGCATCTCTGAATTGATTATTGCTAATCTTTTGCTATGATATATTTAAGCCTTCCAAGCTCCACATATTTCTACATCGTGTATACATACGTTCCCCTGGCAATCGCTTTACTCAACCTTTGGAGTTATTTGACATCGCTGGTTTCCTGTCACCACCTGCTGCTTGGTAAGAACTTGTGAGATATTGATATTTGCTTCACTGTGAGCGTTTTACCATCATATTCTAGTAGTTCATAGGAACATTATCCTCGAATTTTGTTTCTTGTCTCTACTAATCATGACAGGTTCCGGAGATAGAAGTTCTTGGACGACGGATACATCTTCACCATCACGAGAGGTGGGACAACACACACAAGCACATGGTCAGGTTATCTCTTCACCGTCATTTGAGGGTAGATTTAGTCTTGATATTTATCTAGATTGGGAGCTTGAAGTAGAACAAGTTTTTAGTCACCATGATTTTTCTGAACTTGAGAGAGTACAAGCTACCACTGGAGTATTTACTGGTTTTGCTTCTGTTTGGTGGAGTGTACATTGTAAGAAAAACATTGATAACCAACCCACAACTTGGAAAGATTTGAAAGCTGTAATGAGAGAACTATTTTTCCTCCTTACTATCGTCGTGAATTGCTTCGCAAATTGGAACAATTAAAACAAGGCAGTAACACTATTCATGCTTACTACCAAGAGTTCAAATCTTATATGCATCATTGTGATATATAAGAATCTGAGGATGATACAATGAATAGATTTTTTGGTGGTTTGAACCATGATATTCGCGCAAGATTTCAGTATAATCCTCGTTGCATTACCGGTATGTATGTTCGCGCTTGTACCTTTGAGAGACAAATACAGGAGGATGCATTGGGTGACTACAACAACTACTATTCCAGTTCATGCTCACCACCACTGGTTGGTTCCTCCACCGTTGCACCTACTAGAGCAGCCACACCTCAAATTGTGAGCGCGACATCATCTCAAGTGTATGGTACATTGTCATCATCCGTACCTACATCAGCTATGTCTTTGTGACAAGGTAACAGTAAAGGTATTGATGATATAACTTCACATGAGAATGATGCATGCCTAGTTAAATTGAATACATCATGTGTTGAGTTACCTATTCATTTGAGCACACCACCTATTTTAGAGTATCGTGTTACTGTCATGAATGCGTCATGTGCGCAAACAGCTGAAATACCAAGAATTTTGAGTGCACCCATTGAATTAACTGTTGATGCAAAAGAACCAATGTTTAATCATTTTGATATGACCTCTAATCTTGGTGATGATTCTGTGTCAAATGACTTATTGCATGTTTGCTTATTTAAGCATGTTATGGCATGTAAATTTGATGCAAGTAAGGTTTATTCACCAATGTTGGGATGGTTTAATGATGAAAATTGTCAATCTTTTGATATTAATAAGAGCTTCACTTATATGTGCAAACTGAGTTGCAATATTTTCATGCTTTCTACTTCTTGTGATAATATTTTGGCTTTATATTTTATGAACTATGAAAGTTACTCATGTATACAAGTGTCATAGGTGCAAAAACCAAGGGAAGTAAAAATGGATGACATATACATATTGCATACATGCATATTTGTGAGGTGATTTCTAGTGCAAACTATGCAATAATTTATTTATGTTATCCAGGACAAAAATACTTCACAGACTTTTGTGCCATGTCTAATTGCAGGTGTATGGGACATTTCTATAATCCACATATGAAGATAAGTTAAAAAGAGAAGTTTATGTGTTGTTCAAAAAGTCCTATCACATCACTTTTGGGCCAAGAGAAGATAGATTCCAAGTCTCTCACGTGCTGGACTCAGATTCGGACTGCACAGACATACCTGACTCAAAACGCCGAGATCTCTTTCATCCGGACTGCGAATTGGGTGATTCTTTTTTTGTTGGAAAGTAGATTTTGTGCACTTTCCAACCCAATTGTATTCACCTTCAAATTCGTCTGAAATGTTGAGATATTGATGAAACAATCTAATGTTAGAGCAGAATCCGAGTCAAACTACAAGTCCAAAGGTGTTGCATCACCTCCACTTGGGCCCATGGTCCTTGTACGACCTAGGGTTAGTTTTAGGCTGCCTTGGGACATCCTCCCACCTCCTTGGCTGCCACCCCTTGCTCCTATAGAAGTAGATCAATCTAGTAGCTTTTTCCTTGGGTTTTATTTAGTTAAAAGTTAGACATTGCTGCAACTTCGTGTACTTCATTTGTGTCCAACGACGAGACCAAGACCACTTATGAAACCCCACTTTTATCAATACTTCATCCATATTCGCAATATTCAGATTGCTTTATCATATTCTTGCTCATTCTTCGATTGCTTATAGGAATAGACCTTCGTGGTCAGGTTGATCATGCTCTGGTGTGGTCAATAACCTCTCGAAGTTGGTTTAGCGATTGCTAAGGCACAACGTTGTGCATGTTTGTAGTCGGATTGCAAAGTCGGCTCCACCAAATCGATAGTTATCATCTCATCGAAAGATCGGGACCCTCGGTTCTATCAAGCGGCGCAGCCGGGCGAGCTGGGCGTGGGCAGGATCAGCGCGGTGCGGCGAGCAGCAGCTGTAGTAGCAGTGAAGCAGCACAACGCAGGGCAGCGGGTAGACACAGCAGCAGCAATAGCAGCAGGGGAAGCACGGCGCGAGTGACGCTAGCAGCAGGCAGCAGCGGGCGACGATGGGTACAACCACGTGCAGGCTGGCGCACGCGGGGGCAAGGAGGGGTCTCACCCTGTCGGCGATAAGAGGGCGGCGAGGCTCGGTGAGGCCGGCGGTGAGGCGGGACGGTGACGGCGGCTTCGGGTGGGTGGCGCGTCGAGCGATGCAGCGAGGGGGGGGGGGGAGGGGGGAGAGGAGTGGCTAGGGTTCGAGGCGCGAGGGAGAGGGCGAGGGGGTCTTATAGGCCGGCGGGGTTGTCGATGGCCGACGCCATGGCGATGGCCGCCACGACCCCCCCATTCCTGTAGCGGGAAGGGGAGGAGGGGTGGGCTGGCTGGGCCGGCCCAGCCAGTTGGGCCAAGTGGCCCAAGGGAGTTTTGCTCCTCTTCGTTTCTTTGATATTTTTCTTTATTCTTTTATGTTTTCTTTATTTATTTCTTGTTTTATTTTAATTAGAGCTAGCAAATGACTTTTGTTAAATGTGAAAATTAGCACATAAATATTAGGTAATATTCTAGGATAGTACAATAAGTTTCAAATAATTTTGAAAAGTTTGTATATTTCTTTAAATTGAAAAGTTCCATTTAATTGCTTTATGGGTTAGTTAAAAATAGCTTAGAGGCATTTTCATATTCTAAAAAATGTTGATTCTTTCATGACAAATTGTTAGTGAATATTTGCAACCTAACCCACTTTTTATTTTTCCATTTGAAAACTTTAATTATTTGATGTTAATTTAAATTTGAATTTGAGTCGGATTTGGATCAAAGTGAGGTTTAGCAAAATTAATTGTGATGACATGGCACCATTAGTTTTGGGATTACTGTAGCTTAATTATCGGGGTATTACAATGACTTTGCCATGCAATTGTGACCCTTGCTTGCACTTACATATGATTCACCATTCTACTACGTACTACTATGTGTATTTGCATGCTTGGTGGAGTTACTAGTTGCTATTTCCATGTTCGATACATACCACACGCTATTATTCATTCTTGTGTTGGGAGAGTCATGATGTTTAATTGCTATTTACATAGGACTTCTTGCCAATACAATGATGATACATTACTCATATCTTCTTTTCATGCTTGTGATACGTCATGTGCATTATGTATGCCCACTATTTGCACACATGACATGATTGCCTCTAGTATGTTGCGTATTCGCACTACTAACTTGCATGACTTGATTTATATGATTACTTGCTTTGTTGCATCAGCCATGATATATAATTGCTCATTTCATTGGGTTGATAACATATATGTTCATGCCTCTCACTTGATGTATCTTGATCATTGTCTCTTGTCTCCACTAGTTGCCTCTCTCATATCCACTTCTAGTGAGTGCGACCATACTATGCTTATTGATCTTGAAGACTTGGACATCGTACTTGTGAAGCATGCTTGTTTGATTGAGCTTAATGTCTTTGGTTGTATTCGCATCATATGCTTTCATACCATGCCACACTTCCTAGGCGGTGCCGTCATGAGACATACTGGTCATGTGAAGGTGTACGATGCGCAACACCAACATGTTCAAGAGCATTCTTAAGGTGAACTCCTTCCCTTTGAGCCATCCTCATATACGCATATTGGATGTGCCATTCTTTCATTGTTGTCTCCTTCTACTTGTCTACATGATTCATCTATTGGATGGAGGAGTGACCTTGACGCTTGGCCCTACGCAACATCAAGTTGAGGAGTGCTTGGACTTAGTGGATGCACCTATAGACCACCACTCGAGGAATGGTACAATAATATCCACAACGAATTTGCACCTTATGCATGGATTGACTCACATTATGATTGCCTTGTTACATCTTGTATTTCCATGTCATGCATGATATATGAGCTTGTGCACTTTCTTAGCAAATTTGTTGTGATCTACCTTGATGGCCTATTCATACATAGCTATCACATTGACCACCATCAATTGCATAATTACATAATCACATTTACAACCAATTTCCATGTTCATGCTTTTGATAAACCGTCCCATTATGACATTTTGCACAATGGTTGCATTCATCACATTCACAACACCTTTGTGTGCACAATGAATGAATTTTCTCCCATGAATGCTTTACATATCATTATATATCATTTGGCTAAGCGTCATGTGCTTTGTCACAAACAATCTTGTTGGACGAACTCATGCTTACTTGATGGACACCTTGTGTGCGCTAACCATTCTATTTCCAAGTGTCCTTTGTGTTTGCTCTTTTTGCATGTATACCATTCCAGAGACACCTTGGAGTACTTGGATTGCACCCTGACTTTCACTCCGTCCAACTACAAGTCCGTCCATGTCTACCGTTTCCATGGTGATGAGGTTCATGATCCGAGGTCAGATCTTTCCCAGGGGGGGGGGGGAGGAGAGATGATGCGGATCATCCTTCGGTCATCCCCATGGACCTACCTTTGTCTCCCCAAGTGCAATGTGGACCAATAACAAGAGCTCATAGAAAAGTCGACGGAACCAAGGTGACTTCTTTCCATAATGAACTCCCTTTCGAATCACATGAGACATGGATGCTACCTCATGCATGGACCTTGTGTATACTCAGGTACAACCGAGATGACCATGGAGAATCAAAGGACCAAGGCCAATCATGGAAGAGGAGAAGAAGAGTAAACGGACAAGTTTACACTTGCCCGGATCATCCGGATACCCTCCCGGACGATCCGGCCGAATCCCGGATGATCCGAACGCCCATCTGGATGATCCAGCTACATGTTCCGAAGACAACATCATGGCCCTCGACGAAGCCGGATCATCCGGGATTTCACCCAGATCATCTAGATGTCCGAACCAAGCCCGAACATCCCGACCAGCCACGACTATAGTGACTCGGCCGGATCATCCGGACAAGGACCCGGATCATCTGGAAGATGGCCAGATCATCCGGACCAACATTCGGATCATCCGGACCATGCCTGCGGGCGTGACTTGGGCCGAGGCCCATGTACCTCTCCCTACCCCTAGACTATATATACTCCTCCTCCGCCCATGTTTTAGGGTTAGCATTATGATAGCTCATATTAGAGATAGAGCTTTGCTCATCCACTTATCCCCCTACTCCCATGGAGATCAAGGCCTACATGTGAGTGATGTTTGCTTGAACTACGTCGGTATTTCCCCAAAGAGGAAGGGATGATGCAGCACATCAACGGTTGGTATTTCCCTCAGTGATGAGACCAAGGTTATCGAACCAGTAGGAGAACCACGCAACACCACGTAAACAGCTCCTGCAGACAAAGAACAAATACTTGCAACCCGACGTAAGAGAGTGGTTGTCAATCCCTCACGGGTAAAAGGATAGGTAAAATTGTAGTAGATTGGATAAATAGATCTCGCGGGAACGCGAGATAAAATAAATAAGTAAAAATTGCAGCAAGATATTTTTGTATTTTTGGATTAATAGATCTGAAAATAAAAGCAAATAAAAATGGATCGCGAAGGAAAATATATTAAAGAAGAGACCCGGGGGCCGTAGGTTTCACTAGTGGCTTCTCTCGAGAAAAATAGCAAACGGTGGGTAAACAAATTACTGTTGGGCAATTGATAGAACTTCAAATAATCATGATGATATCCAGGCAATGATCATTATATAGGCATCACGTCCAAGATTAGTAGACCGACTCCTGCCTGCATCTACTACTATTACTCCACACATCGACCGCTATCCATCATGCATCTAGTGTATTAAGTTCATGGAAAAAACGGAGTAATGCAATAAGAACGATGACATGATGTAGACAAGATCTATTTATGTAGAAATAGACCCTATCTTGTTATCCTTAATAGCAATGATACATACGTGTTGTTTCCCCTTCTGTCACTGGGATCAAGCACCGTAAGATCGATCCCATCACAAAGCACCTCTTCCCATTGCAAGATAAATAGATCAAGTTGGCCAAACAAAACCCAAATATCGGAGAAGAAATACGAAGCTATAAGCAATCATGCATATAAGAGATCAAAGAAGACTCAAATAGCTTTCATGGATAAAAACATAGATCTGATCATAAACTCAAAGTTCATCGGATCCCAACAAACACACCGCAAAAAGAGTTACATCAAATAGATCTCAAAGAGACCATTGTGTTGAGAATCAAACAAGAGAGAGAAAGCCATCTAGCTACTAACTACGGACCCGTAGGTCTACAATGAACTACTCACGCATCATCAGAGAGGCACCAATGAGGAAGATGAACCCCTCCGTGATGGTGTCTAGATTGGATATGTGGTTTCTGGAACTTGCGGCGGCTGGAATTGATTTTCGTCGACTCCCCTAGGGTTTCTAGAATATTGGGGTATTTATAGAGCAAAGAGGCGGTGCGGGAGGTCTCCGAGATGGGCACAACCCACCAGGGCGCGCCTGGGGGCCCAGGCGCGCCCCGGTGTCTTGTGCTCACCTCGGGCCTCCTCTTCGGTACTTCTTTAGCCCACTGGATGTCTTCTGGTCCAAAAAAAATCTCCAAAAAGTTTCGCTGTGTTTGGACTCCTTTTGGTATTGATTTCCTGCGATGTAAAAAACAAGAAGAAAACAACAACTGGCACTAGGCACTATGTCAATAGGTTAGTCCCAAAAAATGATATAAAGTTGATATAAAATGATTGTAAAACATCCAAAAATTATAATATAACAGCATGGAACAATAAAAAATTATAGATATGTTGGAGACATATCAGTGAGAAGATCCCCGAAGTGGATTCAACACCCCTCCTAGGGAAGATCCTCCAAGGATTTAAGACCCCCCTCTCCAAGGATTGGGAAGAACTAGTTACCTATGTGACCTACTTGTCTTGGATTTGGATCATTGTATCTCCTCTTGTGTATGTGGATTTAGCATATGTGTGATTGGATCTTGTCTATTTTTGTGATTCCTCTCTTGTGTTCTTCGTGTTCTTTGGGAAATCCCCTCCATTTCGTGAAAGATCGGCCATTAGGGTTCCACCCTACATCAAAGTTGTTCATGGAAAGGCAAGCAATTATGTGCGAAATGCCATAGCACAATCTTCATCTTATCAGGAGTTTTGATTGACCAGATGGATTTCCAAAATTTCTCTTCATTAGCTCTGTTAGAAGATTTCCATGTCCGCTCTGGCTGCGGGCTAGTAAGAAATGATTTGAGCACGCCAAATTATAAGCAGATTTCAGTCTATTCTCCATACTTTGTAGATGGCCAACGAGCAAAATCCTCAGACGCATATTTATTAATAGGTACGTTGAGAATTACTGCAGCAACATGTACGTCAAAAAAGCATGCATGGTTTCATTATTCCATGTGCCTGAAGCCTCGTGAATTAGACATTGAACTATTGCGTTGGTTGGAATTGGAGAAATTGGGTTAAGCATACTCGGAGGTATTGAAGGAATCCAATGATCAGCAAGAACCCGGGTTTGCTTACCATTAATAACACCCCAACAAATTCCATGGTTTAAGAGCTCACGTCCATGCAAAATACTCCGCCATGTAAAGGAAGCTGATCGCGGTGCCGTCGCAGTCCAGAATTCACCCTGAGCATAGTATCTCCCTTTAAGTACCCTTGCACATAAAGAATCCAGCTCTGTGATGAGACACCAACCTTGCTTGCCGAGCATAGCTTGGTTAAAAAGTGCCATGTCACGGAAACCCATTCCGCCAAGAGCTTTTGGTGTTGTTAACCATTCCCATGAATGCCGGTGTATCTTCTTCCTACCATCCTCCTACCCCACCGTTCATCAGAAATGATTTGACGAATTTTTTCACATGTTCCAATGGGGACTTGGAAGTAGCTCATGATATGGGTTGGTATAGCCTGGATAATTGACTTTAGTAGCATTTCCTTACTTGCATGGGAAACAGGTCTATCCAACAAGCCATGTATGCATTGCCACACTCTATCAGGAAGAAATTTAAAAGTACTGATAGGAGACCATCCCACTTCAGTAGGCATTCCAAGATATGTGTCATCAAGAGTTTCATTATTAATATCCAGCATGGGCATAACACGATGTTTCACAGCATCAGGACAATGATTCCCAAAGAAGATAGGGGATTTGTCTTTGTTGATTAGTTACCCAGATCCTTCACAATATAATTGTAGGGTAAATTCCAGAGCAGCCACACTATGATTGTCACTTTTGGCAAAGAAAATGCTGTCGTTGGCAAACATGAGATGTGAGATAGGTGGGCCAGAAAGGCCATTTTTTAATACCATGTAGCTTGCCACAGGTCTCCTTCAGGCCTTCAATGCACAAAATAAATAGGTAGGGACTGATGGGGTCCCCTTGACGGATGTCCCGGGAAGGAACAACGGGATCAGTAAGTTCACCATTGACTCTAACAGCATACCAGACATTGGTTACACATCTCATGATGGACCAAATCCAAATAGGAGCAAAGCCAAGCTTACTCAAACAACCATGAAGATAACTCCATTCCACACGATCATAGGCTTCCATCATGTCGATCTTCAAGGCAAGGAAAGGTTGCTTCAAATGTTGTTTTCTAATAGTGTGCATGCACTCAAAAGTAATCAAAGTATTGTCAGTAAACAGTCTACCTGGCACAAAAGCACTCTGGAACTCGGACACTAGAACACCAAGAATCACCTTCAGGCAATTGGCTAAAAATTTGGAAGCAATCTTGTACAAAACATTGCACAAACTAATAGGACAAAAATTCGTCTAATGTTTTGGTCTGGCAATCTTTGGAACTAAGACAATCACGGAAACACAAAATCCCTCTAGAATAGGTCTTCCCTCCAAAAAACTTCACACAAAACATGGCAAATATCATCTTCCAGAAAGTTCCAATGGGTTTGATAAAATAGGGCAGGGAAACCAACCTGTCCTGGGGCTTTAGTAGGTCCCATTTGGGATAAATCCATCTTGATTTCCTCATTAGTATAAGGTTTGCCAAGATCCTCATTCATTTCAGTCGAAACTTTACAAGGTATGTTATGCGGAGCATCCTACGGACATCATCATGTCAAGAGTCCGTTTCGCAAGCGACACGTGCCACATCTACTTCACATACATAAAGGTGAATCATCTCCTTTACACGTGTTCACTTGACCCCTTCGAGGATGGTATACTACTTGACACCCCTCTTGTGTGCATGCATAGGTATTGTTGGAACTTCATGGATGACATGGAGGAGTGCAAGCACAAGGGAATAACTACACCATCCAAGAGGGAAGCTTGGAAGAGGAGAAGGAACCGTCAAGAAGAAGGCGAGGTTCCACGTGCATCGACGGATGTCCACAAGAAGGCGACAACCTGCGAAGCTTCTGGACACCTCATGCTCACGGGCCCTTAGACCCCGTGCCCATGGTACAGGCCCGTGCGCATAGGCTAACTCGCCAGCTCTCTTGACACCCCGTGCACACGGGCTCCACTTACTCCGTGCGTACGGGATCTCCTGCATGCAGCTGTTGGGCTTCGCCCATGTAATCCCTATTATGCCCCTGCTTACCCCTTCATGTCTTGGACCTATATACACTCTTCCTCCACCTCATTTGTGGGATAGCTAAGAATAGATCTAGGCATTAGAGCTCAGCTCATGTATCTCCCCTTATGGGATTCCTCTTGAGAGAGAGAAGACTCCATTGGAGTTCAAGAGCTCCATTGGAGAAGATCCTTAGGGATTCAAGACCCCTTCATGGGAAGATTCCTCCATGGAATTTAAGACTCATCTCTCCTAGAGATTTGGATGAACTACCTTGTATCTTTATTTCCCTTGTTGTTCTTGGATCTTGATGTACCTCTTGTATTGCTTGTGATTTGAGGAGTACTTGGAGTGAATCTTGTCGATTAGAGTGTTCTTCTTGTGTTTTCCTGTTGTGTTCTTGGTGTTCTTCCTCAAATCTGCCTCCAATTCATGAACATCGGGCCACCTAGGGTCTTTCCCTACATCATCTTGGATCAGAGCATAGGTTGTCACGAATGTGAAGCCCTACCCTACACTTTTTTTGCTTTAGTTTGGATTTTTTACCTAATTCAAAAATTCCCAACACAAAGAGCCATACCAATTTTTTTGTGATTTGTTGTTCCTCATGAGTTATTGCTGATTTTTGTCCATGGATCTGGTGTTTAGCAATCCACCTTCTATTATGTCCCCATAGCCTAATTTTTCCTTTCCTCCTTCGAATTTGGAGTTGAAATCACAATTTTTTTGCCACCCCTGTGCCCACGGCCCCTGGCGAAGTTTGTGGACACCTCATGCCCACGGCCCTTTTACCCCGTGCACACGACTCTCCAAGATCAACCGCCACGGCTTGACCGTTTCGGCCATATCTCCCACTCTCGAACTCCGATTTGGGTGTTTTTTGGCTCGTTGGAAAGCTATCGACGTGCCCGAGTTGCTCATCGTGGTTTTACCATCATTTGACTCCATAAAATTTTGTGCATTTTGTCATCTTTTCCTAGGCCATCCACCATAACTTCTGCAACCTAACCCATATTGGTTATTATTGCATTTGTGTTTGTGTGAGTTGTGATTTGAGTCTCCTAAGGTGTTTTGACTACTTAGGGATGATTACTTCATCACCAACCACCGGAAGATTGTATCATTCCATCGGCTACATCAACCATCAAGCTTCCGCATCGACGATGGCCATCCATCCTTTGAGACCATCTTCAACTGGAAGAAAGGTCGATTACCCCCGACTTGGTGAAAGGTTAAGTGTGACGAAGGTATCCATTTCTTCATAAAATTTTCCTTCCTTGCCATTACATCCTTGATAGCCCCACCATCTTTGCAAATACCTTCATACCTATTGAGACAAGCTATCCGAGTATTGCCGGGCTCCGCGAAAACTTGTGCACCATAGTGCTACGATATCATATAGTTGCATCATTTAATATATCACATACTTGTGATACTTGTCTCATGTATTTGGTTGGGCCTCAAAAAGAATAGTAGAAAGGAAGAAAAGAAAAAATACAAAAAAGCTTGTAAGCAAGAAAGAAAGATCAAAGCTTATAAGCAAAGAGTGGAGCATAGAAAGAGATACTTGTGCATGAGGATACATGGAATAGGAATTCTTTTGCTTGCATACATATACTTTGGTGCCAGGTGGTGAATCGCAGGGGCGGAGCTGGGCCGCGGGCAGCCAGGGCCTGCTACTTGTGAACTGCGTTGGGATTTCCCTGAAGAGGAGAGGATGATGCAGTACCGTAGAGATAAGTATTTCCCTCAGTTAAGAAGCAACTTTATCAATCTAGTAGGAGAACCACGCAACACCTCGTTAACAACACCTGCACACAAAATAACAAATTCTTGCAACCCAACGCGAACAAGGGATTGTCAATCCCTTGGCGTTTACGTGCAAGATAAAATTGTGTAGTAATTACAGATAGATTGAACAAAAATACAAAATAAAATAGACAAAGTAAAATTGCAACAAGGTATTTGTAGGATTTTTAGTATATGATAAAAGTAGACTCGGGGGCCATAGTTTTCACCAGAGGCTTCTCTCTTGAAAATAGCATAAGGTGGGTAAACAAATTATTGTTTGGCAATTGATAGAAAAGCAAATAATCATGACAATATCCAAGGCAATGATCATATATATAGGCATCACGTCCGACACAAGTAGACTGACTGCTTCCTACATCTACTACTATTACTCCACACATCGACTGCTATCCATCATGCATCTAGAGTATTAAATTCATAAAGAACAGAGTAACGCCTTAAGGAAGATAACATGATGTAGACAAAGTAAACTCACTCATGAATAAACCCCATCCTTTTATCCTTAATGGCAATGATACAAATACGTGTCATGTCACCTTCTGTCATTGGGATTGAGCACCGCAAGATTGAACCCATCACAAAGCACCTCTCCCATTGCAAGAAAAATCAATCTAGTTAGCCAAACCAAATGAATAGATCGGAGAGAAATACGAAGCTATAATAATCATGCATAAAAGAGTTCAGAGAAGACTCAAATAATATTCATGGATAATCTGATCATAAACTCACAATTCATCGGATCCCAAGAAACACACCGCAAAAAGTGATTATATCGAATAGAACTCCAAGAACATCAAGGAGAACATTTTATTGAAGATCAAAGAGAGAGAGATAGCCATCTAGCTACTAACTATGGACCTATAGGTCTATGGTAAGCTACTCACACATCATCAGAAGGGCAGCAAGGTTGATGTACAGCCCTTCCGTGATTGATTCCTCCTTCGACAGAGTGCCGAAAAAGGCTTCCAGATGGGATCTCACGAGAACAATAACTTGTGATGGCGGAAAAAGTATTTAGGGTGGCTCGCTATTGGTTTCCCAATTTTAGAGAATTTATAGAGGCGGAGTTAGGTCAAACGGAGCAACATGGGCCCCACTAGCCACCAGGGCGCGCCCTAGTGCCTCGTAGTCCACTGTTCCATCTTCTCGTCCCCTCCCGAAGCTTCCAGGGTCTCTTATGTCCAGAAAAAAATCTCCAAAAATTTTTGTGGCATTTGAACTTCGTTTGGTACTGATATTCTGAAAACCCAAAAACAGGCAAAAAACATCAACTGGCACTTGGCACTAAGTTAGTAGGATAGTCCCAAAAAATGATATATAATTGCTTGTAAATGTATATAAAACTTCCAAGATTGATACTATAATAGCATGGAACAATAAAAAATTATAGATACGTTGGAGACGTATCAAGCATCCCCAAGCTTAATTCCTGCTCGTCCTTGAGTAGCTAAATGATAAAAATAGAATTTTTGATGTGGAATGCTACCTATCATATTCAACATATAATATTTTCTTTTGTGGCATGGATATTTGGACTTGAGTGATTTAAAGTAATGGTCTATAGTTTGACATGAAAACTTAAATACTCAAGTATACCAACAAGCAACCATGTCTTTCAAAATATCAACGCTAAAGAAAGTTATCCCTAGCCCATTATGCTCAGTCATTGATCCATTCATGAAACACACTCAATATTAGCTACACCCAATGCACAAGTATGACAATAATGTTCTCCAATTGGTGCTTTATAAGAGAAGATGGAGACTCAAATAAAAATAAAAATTGCATAAAAGTAAAATTGATAGGCCCTTCGTAGAGGGAAGCAGAGATTTGCAGAGGTGCCAGAGCTCAAAGTTTAAAATAGAGAGATAAAATTATTTTGAGAGGCATGTTTTTCCTGTCAAGGAAAATGACCGAGAATTCCCAGTATCTTCCATGTAGACACATTATAGGCGGATCCCAAACAGAAAATAAAGTTTATTTCATTTCCACCATTCTTCCTGATAGAGGCGAGGGTGTCCCGATCTTTCGATGAGATGATAGCTATCGTTTTTGGTGGAGTAGACTTTGACGATCCGACTACGAACGTGCGAGGACGTCGCGCCTTAGCAATCGCTAAACCAACTCCGAGAGGTTATTGACCACGCCGGAGCACAATCAACCTGACCACGAGGGTCTATCTCCTGCAAGCAAACGAAGAACAAGCAAGAAACTAAGATTTGCAATCTGGATATTGCGAATATAAGATGAAAGCTTTATTGATCAAGGTGGGGTTCTGTGACGTCTTGGTCTGGTCGTTGAACACAAACGAAGTACGCGAAGTTGCAGCTATGGCGAACTTTTAATCTAAACAAAACCCAAAGTCTAAACGGTGCCCTAAGGGCTGTATATATGGAGGAAGAGGAGGGGATTTCGTGGCCCTTGAAGGAGGGGTCCGAACCCAACCCTATCTCTTGTTTCCCCACACATACGGACTCTAAAAACAGCCTATACTCAAGTATTTCGAAATTACATGGGCCTGGCCCAATAATAAGGTGACGCAGCACCTATAATAGCCTCTGGACGAAATTTATGAAGTGACATCTTGTATATTTCGTCCAAGGCTTCCTGCACTCATTATGGTGGCTTCAAAGTCCTGAAATCATCACTTGTAACTCCGTTCTTGTTCCCCTTGTGCATGCCATCATCTCCATGCTTGAACTTGCTCCAAGGTTCCTCTTTCTTGTCCAAGCTAGGGCCTTCATTTGTAAGCAAAACAAATGTATCCAATTTAGGCAGCATCATATTCTCATGAACTTTAGAATCATTACCAAGAAACGAAAGTACCTGATAATTTAATTGGCGTGCGCGAGCTCTAGTAATTGGTCCAGTATGTATAGAAGCAGGGGCTGTGGGTGTAACAATGGTATTGATGTCCTCATCACCCTTCCTTACAATTCTGCAATACATCTTTAAATTCAGCATCATGCACATATTGATCTTTGATGGTCTCCAAACCAAATATTTTAAAGTCAAGTTGTGAAAGCATAGTATAACGACGAGACAATGCATCAGCAATAACATTTTCTTTACCCTTCTTGTGTTTAATGACATAAGGGAAAGTCTCAATGAATTCAACCCATTTAGCATGTCTACGGTTCAGTTTGGCTTGACTTTTAATATGTTTCAAAGATTCATGATCAGAATGAATAACAAATTCTTTGGGCCATAAATAATGTTGCCATGTTTCCAAAGTCCGAACAAGAGCATATAATTCCTTATCATAAGTAGAGTAATTCAGACTAGGCCCACTCAATTTTTCAGAAAAGTATGCAACAGGTTTGCCATCTTGTAATAACACACCTCCTAATGATGAGGACATCAATACCATTGTTACACCCACAGCCCCTGCTTCTATACATACTGGACCAATTACTAGAGCTCGCGCACGCCAATTAAAATATCAGGTACTTTCGTTTCTTGGTAATGATTCTAAAGTTCATGAGAATATGATGCTGCCTAAATTGGATACATTTGTTTTGCTTACAAATGAAGGGCCTAGCTTCGACAAGAAAGAGGAACCTTGGAGCAAGTTCAAGCATGGAGATGATGGCATGCACAAGGGGAACAAGAACGGAGTTACAAGTGATGATTTCAGGACTTTGAAGCCACCATAATGAGTGCAGGAAGCCTTGGACGAAATATACAAGATGTCACTTCATAAATTTCGTCCAGAGGCTATTATAGGTGCTGCGTCACCTTATTATTGGGCCAGGCCCATGTAATTTCGAAATACTTGAGTATAGGCTGTTTTTAGAGTCCGTATGTGTGGGGAAACAAGAGATAGGGTTGGGTTCGGACCCCTCCTTCAAGGGCCACGAAATCCCCTCCTCTTCCTCCATATATACAGCCCTTAGGGCACCGTTTAGACTTTGGGTTTTGTTTAGATTAAAAGTTCGCCATAGCTGCAACTTCGCGTACTTCGTTTGTGTTCAACGACCAGACCAAGACGTCACAGAACCCCACCTTGATCAATAAAGCTTTCATCTTATATTCGCAATAT
This sequence comes from Thinopyrum elongatum, assembly GCA_011799875.1. Lineage (NCBI taxonomy): Eukaryota > Viridiplantae > Streptophyta > Magnoliopsida > Poales > Poaceae > Thinopyrum > Thinopyrum elongatum. The sequence continues at coordinate 201,004,252 of CM022297.1, read as the reverse complement.
CCAGATTGCAAATCTTAGTTTCTTGCTTGTTCTTCGTTTGCTTGCAGGAGATAGACCCTCGTGGTCAGGTTGATTGTGCTCCGGCGTGGTCAATAACCTCTCGGAGTTGGTTTAGCGATTGCTAAGGCGCGACGTCCTCGCACGTTCGTAGTCGGATCGTCAAAGTCTACTCCACCAAAAACGATAGCTATCATCTCATCGAAAGATCGGGACACCCTCGCCTCTATCACACACCCTGCAAGCGTATAATTTCACGAAAGAACAAATCAGCAACATTAACAGCATCATCGCTTTTATGACATGGTATAAAGTGTGCCATTTTCGAGAACCTATCCACGACAACAAATATGCTATCCCTTCCCTTCTTTGTTCGAGGTAAACCTAAAACAAAGTCCATAGATATATCCTCCCAAGGAACACTAGGTACAGGCAAAGGCATATATAAACCATGAGGATTGAGTCGTGACTTAGCTTTTTGACATGTAGTGCAGCGAGCAACAAAACGCTCAACATCCCGTCTCATCTTTGGCCAAAAGAAATGTGTAGCAAGTATATCCTCCGTCTTCTTCACGCCAAAGTGTCCCATTAATCCTCCTCCATGCGCCTCCTGCAACAACAAAAGACGAACAGAGCTAGCTGGAATGCATAGCTTGTTAGCACGAAACACAAATCCATCGTTAATGACGAACTTGTTTGATAGAGGCGAGGGTGTCCCGATCTTTCGATGAGATGATAGCTATCGTTTTTGGTGGAGTAGACTTTGACGATCCGACTACGAACGTGCGAGGACGTCGCGCCTTAGCAATCGCTAAACCAACTCCGAGAGGTTATTGACCACGCCGGAGCACAATCAACCTGACCACGAGGGTCTATCTCCTGCAAGCAAACGAAGAACAAGCAAGGAACTAAGATTTGCAATCTGGATATTGCGAATATAAGATGAAAGCTTTATTGATCAAGGTGGGGTTCTGTGACGTCTTGGTCTGGTCGTTGAACACAAACGAAGTACGCGAAGTTGCAGCTATGGCGAACTTTTAATCTAAACAAAACCCAAAGTCTAAACGGTGCCCTAAGGGCTGTATATATGGAGGAAGAGGAGGGGATTTCGTGGCCCTTGAAGGAGGGGTCCGAAACCAACCGTATCTCTTGTTTCCCCACACATACGGACTCTAAAAACAGCCTATACTCAAGTATTTCGAAATTACATGGGCCTGGCCCAATAATAAGGTGACGCAGCACCTATAATAGCCTCTGGACGAAATTTATGAAGTGACATCTTGTATATTTCGTCCAAGGCTTCCTGCACTCATTATGGTGGCTTCAAAGTCCTGAAATCATCACTTGTAACTCCGTTCTTGTTCCCCTTGTGCATGCCATCATCTCCATGCTTGAACTTGCTCCAAGGTTCCTCTTTCTTGTCCAAGCTAGGCCCTTCATTTGTAAGAAAAACAAATGTATCCAATTTAGGCAGCATCATATTCTCATGAACTTTAGAATCATTACCAAGAAACGAAAGTACCTGATATTTTAATTGGCGTGCGCGAGCTCTAGTAATTGGTCCAGTATGTATAGAAGCAGGGGCTGTGGGTGTAACAATGGTATTGATGTCCTCATCACTTCCACAACCCATTGCTAGCCGTATCCACGGGTGCCTTCCATACCAACACTTTCCAAGGAATTTTTTATTATTATTGTTATTATTTATTTATTTTTATTTCGGGACTGGGCATCCCTATTACCTTGCCACTTTTGCATGCAATGACAAGTGAATAAACACTCATCGTGAGAATAACCCGCCTAGCGTGGAAATATTGGCCACCCCTGCTACTTCATGAGCAGTACGGGCACACAAAATGGATTTTTTTTGAATCATTAGAGTTGGCACATGCAAATTTACTTGGAACGACATGTAACTACCGCTTATAGGTAGGTATGGTGGATCATTTGGCACAACTTTGGGTTTAAGGAACTGGCTGCACAAGCAGTATTTCCGCTTAGTACAAATGAAAGCTAGCAAATAGATTGAGAAGCAACCAACCAAAAAACAAAAACGGTCATAAACATGCATTGAGAATAACTAACACTGAATAATGCACCATAAGTAGGATGTAACTTCGTTGCATAACTATTGACTTTACGTGCATGTATAGGGAATCACAAACATTAACACCAATATTCTTACTAAAGCACAATTACTCACTAGCATAACTCACATATTATCATCTCCATATCGCAAAAACTACTGCAAGGAATCAAACTTATCATGTCCAATGATCTACATGAAAGTTTTTATTATATCCTTCTTGAATATTCATCACATTGGGAGCAAATTCATATGTTGTGCAAATTACCATTACTATTATCAAGTCTCAAAAAGATATAAGTGAAGCATGGGAGTTCATCTATTTCTTCAAAATATAATCACCGCCGTGCTCAAAAAGATACAAGTGAAGTACTAGAGCAACTGCCTAGCACAAAAGATATAAGTGAAGCACATAGAGTATTCTAACAAATCATGAAAAATGCGTGTCCCTCTCAAATAGGTGTGTCCAAGAAAGATGATTGTGACAAACTAAAAAGAAAACAAAGCAAAGGCTCATATAATAGACGATGCTCCAAGCAAAACTCATATCATGTGATGAATAAAAATATAGCTCCAAGTAAAATTACTGATGGTCAGTAGAAGGAAGAGGGGATGCCTTCCGGGGCATCCCCAAGCTTAGTTGCTTGGGATTCCTTGAATATTACCTTGGGGTGCCTCGGGCATCCCCAAGCTTAGGCTCTTACCATTCCTTATTCCTTCATCCATCGTGATCTCACCCAAAACATGAAAACTTCAATCACACAAAACTTAACAAAACCTTCGTGAGATCCGTTAGTATAATGAAACAAATCACTACTTTAGGTACTGTTGCAAACCCATTCATATTTTATTTTTGCATTAAACCTACTATATTCTAAATTCTCTGTGGCTTATACCCCCGGATACAAATCCATGGTTCCATCAAAACAAGCAAAACAATGCATCAAAAACAGAATCTGTCAAAAACAGAATAGTCTGTGGCAATATGAATATTGACTGTACTTATGTAACTCCAAAAATTCTGAAAAATTACGAAAACGTAGGCAATTTGGATATTAATCATGTGTAAAAAATTTGGAATTTTTCCATGCCCAATTTGTTTTTGATAATTCTGCTACTTGACGCAATTTTTTTTGTTTTTCACAGAATCAAAGCAACTATCGTCCAAATCATCCTAAAGGCTTTACTTGGCACAAAAAATAATTTAAACAAAAAAACACAACCATAACAGTAGCATATTTGTGTGCACATAAGAAAATAGGAAGGATAAGTATTGGGTTGTCTTCCAAAAAGCTCTTTCTTTATAGCCATTAAGATAGGCTTAAAGATTTTATTGATGTTCACATAAAAGACAAGAATTGAAACACGAAGGGAGCATCATAAGACATAAGACCAACACATTTAAATCTAACATACTTCCTATGCATAGGCATTTTATAGGGAAACAAATTATCAACACAAGTAATTTTCAGCATATGCATAGGAGAAGAATAAAACATTGGCAATCTCAACATAACGAGAGGTAAATCAGTAACATAAAAAATTCTACAACTATATTTTCCTCTCTCATAATAATTACGTGTAGGATCATAATTAGATTCAACAATATAGCTATCATATAAAATTTTCTCTCCATGATCCACATGCATAAAAAATTTATAATCTTCCGAGATAGTGGGATTTACATTAACTAAAGTCATGACCTCTCCAAACCCTCTTATATCAATAATTTCATAAGATTGAACACTCTCCAAATATGTGAGATTCTTTTTTCCTAAAGTTAACACTCTTCCAAACCCAGTTTAAATACTTTTGCAAACATTATTATCAATTTCATATTCATCATGAGGCTTAAATAAGTTTTCGAGATCATAAGAAGCATCACCTCAATCATGATCATTATAATAAGTAGTGACGTAACAAAATTAGCATCCCCAAGCTTGTAGCTTTGCATATCATTAGCACAATTGACACTAATAGATTTTATAGTAACATCATTGCAATCATGCTTTTTATTCAAGGAGCTATCATGAATCACTTTATAAATTTCTTCTTCTAACAATTCATCACAATTTTCAGATTCATGATTTTCAAGCAAAACTTCATAAAGATAATCTAGTGCACTCAACTCACTAGCAATTGGCTCATCATAATTGGATCTTTTGAAAAGATTAGCAAGTGGATGAGGATCCATATGTCTTTACTTTTCCTGTACCTTTTCTGTTTTTGGTGTGTTGACATGAAGGCAATAAAATCAAGCAAGCAAGCAAACAAACAAACAAAGGAACAGAAAGGCATACGAAAATATTTTTGTGTTTTTGTGAAAACATTTTAGAAGTGGGGGAGATGAAAACGAGAGGCAAATAGAAAATAATGTAAATGCAAGGAGATGAAAGTTTATGCGTAGGTACTTGATAGATGTTGATGATGTCTCCCCGGCAACGGCACTGGAAATTCTTCCTCCTACTTGTGAACCGCGTTGGCATTTCCCCGAAGAGGAGAGGATGATGCAATACATTAGATATAAGTATTTCCCTTAGTTAAGAAGCAAGGTTATCAATCCAGTAGGAGAACCACACAACACCTCGTTAACAACACTTGCACACAAAACAACAAATCCTTGCAACCCAACGCGAACAAGGGGTTGCCAATCACTTGGCGGTTACGTGCAAGATAAAATTGTGTAGTAATTGATAGATAGATTGAACAAAAATACAAAATAAAATAAGTAAAGTAAAATTGCAGCAAGGTATTTGTAGGATTTTTAGTACATGATAAAAGTAGACCTAGGGCCCATAGTTTTCACTAGAGGCTTCTCTCTTGAAAATAACATACAGTGGGTAAACAAATTACTGTTGGGCAATTGATAGAAAAGCAAATAATCATGAAGATATTCAAGGCAATGATCATGTATATAGGCATCACGTCCGAGAGAAGTAGACCGACTACTGGCTGCATCTACTACTATTACTCCACACATCGACCGCTATCCAGCATGCATCTAGAGTATTAAGTTCATAAAGAACGGAGTAACGCCTTAAGAAAGATGACATGATCTAGACAAAGTAAACTCACGCATGAATAAACCCCATCCATTTATCCTTAATGGCAACGATACAAATACATGTCATGTCCCCTTCTGTCACTGGGATTGAGCACCGCAAGATGAACCCATCACAAAGCACCTCTCCCATTGCAAGAAAAATCAATCTAGTTGGCCAAACCAAATCAATAGATCAGAGAGAAATACGAAGCTATAATAATGATGCACAAAAGAGTTCAGAGAAGACTCAAATAATATTCATGGACAATCTAATCATAAACTCACAATTCATCGGATCCCAACAAACACACCGCAAAAAGTGATTAAATCGAATAGAACCCCAAGAACATCAAGGAGAACATTGTATTGAAGATCAAAGAGAGAGAGAGATAGCCATCTAGCTACTAACTATGGACCCGTAGTGATGCGGAGCATCCTTCAGAGATCACCATGTCAAGAGCTCCATTGCTAAGAGACACGCCCAACTCCTACTTCAATCACACTAAGGTGAATTCCATCCTTAATGCGTGTCCTCTTAGTTCCCTCGAGGATGGTATACTACTTGACCGTCCTACCATGTGCCCATGTAGGTTTGAGCCCAATGATGAGCTGCCATGGAGGAGGTCATCCACAAGCGAGCGCCTACACCATCCACGAGAGAAGCCTATAAACGGAGAAGGAACCATCAAGGAGAAGGCGAGGTTCCACTTGCACCGACGGGTGTCCACGAGAACGATACATGCTGCAAGCCTCTGGATACCCCGTGTGCACGGGCCCTTGGACCTCGTGCCCATGGTACAAGCCCGTGCGCATGGGCTAAGTCGCTGGGTCTCTGGATACCCCGTGCGCACGGGCTCCACTTACCCCGTGCACACGGGGCCTCCTGCGTGTGGTTGTTGGGCTTTGCCCTTGTATCCCCATTTCGTCCCTCCTTACCCCTTCATTGCCTAGGACTATATGTACTCCTCTTCCTCCTCCATTTAGACTTAGCTAAGAATAGATCTAGACATTAGAGCTTAGCTCATGGATGTCCCCTTGTGGGATTCCTCTTGAGAGAGAGAGAGAACACTCCATTGGAGTTCAGGACCTCCATTGGAGAAGATCCTTTGGGATTCAAGACCTCCTTGTGGGAAGGATCTATCAAGATCATCAAGACCTCATCTCCTTCATAGGATTTGGGATGAACTCTATCATGTATCTTATTTCCCTTTGATTGTTCATGTACCTTGTGGATCTTGTGTGTTTGTTGGTCTAGTGGATGTGTGATTGGACTTGTTCTTGAGTGTTTCCTCTTGTGATTTCCCCTCTTGTTCTTCATGTTCTTCGCGTTCTTCGGGGAATCCCCCTCCAATTCGTGAAAGATCTCCACTTAGGGTCTCCACCCTACAACATCTTGGTATCTAGAGCCACGTTGATCATGAATTTGGAGTCTTCCCCACCGTTTTCTAGCCTAATTTTGCTTTGCCCAATTTCAAAAATTCCCCACAAAAAAAGCCATACCAAATTTTTTGTGATTTGATGTTCCTCATGAGTTTTTGTTGATTTTGATCCGTGGATCTGGTGTTTAGCAAGTAGATCCACCTTCTATTGCGTACCCATAGCCTAATTTTTCTTTATCCCCTTCAAATCTGACCTAGAAATCGCGAAATTTCTGCCACCCCCGTGCCCACGGGCCCCAAACCCCGTGCGCACGCCCCCCGCGAAGTTCCTGGAGACCTCGTGTCCACGGCCTTGTACCATGCGCATGGGACCCCATGCGCACGACCCTCCCAGACCAGCCAGCATCGCTTCACATTTTCGGTCATATCTCCCACTTCCGAACTCTGATTTCGGTGTTCTTAGGCTCGTTGGAAAGCTAGCAACGTGCCCAAGCTGCTCATCTTGGTTTACCACCATTTGACTCCATCAAATTTTGTGCATTTTTGCATCTTTGCATAGGCCCTTCGCCATAACTTCCGCACCACCACATACAACTTCCGCAAACTAACCCATTTTGGTTCCCATTGCATCTGTGGTTTTTTGAGTTGTGATTTGGTTACCGTTGCATCTGTGGTTGTTTGAGTTGTGATTTGAGTCTCCTAAGGTGTTAATCGCGTCAACCCCGAAGAAACCAAAGAAATACAAAGGCAAGTCCAATGAGCTACATCCCTGGCACATCTTGTTAACGCTCTTTTCTAAGAGTTTGCAAAACGGCCTAAGATGATTTACATGCTCTTTGAGGGATTTGCTAAACACAAGAATATCGTCAAAGTAGACCACAACAAACATACCAATGTAAGGACGAAGCACATAATGCATAACACGCATGAAAGTACCTGGTGCTTCGGATAAACCCATAGGTATAACTAGCCACTCATACAAACCAAATTTTGTTTTGAAAGCGGTTTTTCATTCATCACTTCTTCTATGCGGATTTGATAATAGCCACTTTTAAGATCAATTTTTGAGAAAATGGTGGTGTCGCTAAGCTCATCTATCATATCATCTAGGCGTGGAATGGGATGCCTATATCGAATGGTGATAGCATTGATGGGTCTACAATTGGATCACATGCGAAAACTACCATCACGCTTAGGCACAAGAATAACCGGTACGACACAAGGACTCAAACTTTCACGCAGATGTCCATGGTCTATGAGATGTTGGACTTGCCTTTGTATCTCTTTGGTATCTTCGGGGTTGACGCGGTATGGAGCCTTGTTAGGAAGAGGTGCGCCGGGGATGAGGTCGATCCGGTGTTCGATGCCACGTAGAGGCGGAAGACCGGGAGGTAGCACATTGGGGGAAGACATCCGTGAATTCCAGCAACAATTGAGGTAACACTAGAGGTAGATGGTTAGAAGTGTTAGTCTTTGCCACTTCATCTTTGCACACTAGGCATAGTGTATGACACTAGATGGGTTCTCACACACTTCTCTCATCTCTCTTTTTGTGGCTAGGAGGACTAAGTTCTTCTCTCTTGATGTGTAGTCACTCATTTTGGGCTTGTGGCTCTCACTCTCTTTGTGGTGGTTCACTCTCTCACTAGTCTCTCCACGATGGGTGGATGCTTGCTTGTCAGCGATCACTTAACTTGGTGACATAGGTCGTACCACGTACTCTCTTCCCTTCATCTTGAAGCTATAGTGGTTTGTTCTTCCGTTTTGGATGACTCCGCGGTCGAATTGCCAAGGTCTTCCCAAGAGAAGATGGCACACGGACATGGGAACCACATCACACTCCAATGTGTCCTCATAGGCGCCTATCTTGAATGAAACTTGCACGGTGTGCTCACTTGAATGGTGTCGGAGTCGCTAAGCCATTGGACCTTGTAGGGGCGAGGATGCTTCTTCTTGACCAATTGTAGCTTGGAACATAGCTCGTCACTTGCCAAGTTGTGACAACTTCCTCCATCGATGATGACCTTCACGGAACGACCATTGATGCCGGCCTTGGTGTGGAAGATGTGGCATCGTTGGTCTTAGTCTTGTTGGTGTTGAAGCGTCAAGACCTTGGAGACCACGAGAGCGGGACTTGAATCATTGTCGCAAAAGACTTGAGCATCTTCTTCTTCATTGACTTGACAGGGCATGGTGACGTGTTCGAGAGCTTCCATCTCATCTTCACTCATGGAGTCGTATGTGCCATCATCATTTGCAATCATGGTTCGCTGGTTGATACATTGGAAAGACTTGTGTCCACGGCCACCACATGTAAAGCACTTGAGAGAACTTGTCTTGACGGGGTCATCCGGTTGCGCCGATGATGAAGGAGTCTTGGACTTGTAGTTGCTTGCCGGAGGACGAGTCGAGGAAGGTGTCATTTGCTTGGAACTTGACTTGTTGCCGGTACTTGGGGATGCTCTAGTCGAGGTTGAAGGTGTCGGAGTTGAGGGAGCTTGAGTGTAGGAGCCGTAGTTCTTGGAAGAGTACTTGGCGTATTTGAAGTCTTCTTGCACTTGTCGCTCCTCCTTGGTCGCTTGATGAACTAGCTTGAGAAGGTTAGAGTAGGGTTGGAAATCGGCAATCTTCCTTATTGGGTGATTGAGGCCGTTCAAGAAGTGTGCCATAGTTTGCTCATCATCTTCTTTGACATTGGCTCTTATCATGGCAATTTCCATTTCTTGATAGTATTCTTCCACCGTCTTCGTGCCTTGCTTGAGGAGTTGCAACTTCTTGAAGAGATCGCGGGTGTAGTGTGGAAGCACAAAGCGGGCTCGTATAACATCCTTCATTTGCACCCAAGTTGTCATGGGTGGTTCACCTTTCTCTTGGCGTCGCTCGATCACTTGCTCCCACCAATTGAGGACGTAGTCTTGAAACTCAAGGGATGCCATGGGGATCTTCTTCTCTTCATCGTAGTTGTGAAGACGGAATATCTTGTCGACCTTCAATGCCCATGAGAGATATTCCTCGGGATCGTTGCTTCCGGAGAACTTGGGCATGGTGAACTTGAGCTTGCCGAAGCGTAGTTCTTCATCATAGTGGTGGTTTTGGTGTCACTCTTGGCGCGGGGGAGGGTCGTCGAGCACTCATTCCGCTTGATGTCGCTCTTGCCGAGGAGGAGGACAAGGCATGTGTGCCCGGTTTTGCCTTTCTTGTTGCTCTTCACGTCGGGCGGCTTCTTCTTGTCGTGCTTGATGAAGTGCTTCCTCTTGCTCATGTACATGACAGTTACGTTGGGCAACGGCTCTAGTGGACTCATGGAGTGCTTCTTGAGCCGCTTGAGCTTGTGCTTCATGGCTTTGTTGCTCTTGCCGAAGTGCATCACCGTCTTGAGATGGTTGACGTGGCCGATGTGGCGGAGGTTGCTCTTGCTCCATGGCTTGTTGTTCTTGGCGTCGCGCCTTTTCACGTGCTCACACTCAGTCTTGTAAGCCATTGCCATGGAAGGGATTTTCTTGAGCTTGGTGATCTTGAGTGTCATCTCATAGAGGGGAGCGAGCTCGAGGAGGACTTGCATCGAAAGAAGAGTATGACGACGAGTGGCGACTTGAGTGGCACCGTCTTAGTGAAGAGGTTGAGGAAGATGCGTGACTCATGATCATGTTGTGGAATTCTTCCATTTGTTTGGAGAGCTTGGCAACGAGGTAGTCCCTTTGTCGTGCTTCCGATTGACGAAGGTCGGTGGCGAGTTGCCCGATACAATCACCCAAAGCTTCACTCTCTTGATGTAGAGCTCGTTGTGCGATGAAGAAGTGATTCTTGGTGATGAATTCGCATTCGTCATCTTGATCCTTGAAGAGCGGGTTCGCCGAAGAAGAAGGCCTACCCATCATGTAGAAGTGGTGGTGAGTAGGAAAATGAGAGAATAATACAAAAGTTACCTTTTCCGACGATTGTGGATGTATCAAGTACGATCGCACGTGATGCTATAATAGTAGAATTGGTACCGGGTTTTGTTTTCTCACACCTACAAGTAAATGGCTTTTGGAGGATCTCAGTTAGGAAATGGCACAAATCATTCAAGCAAATGTTAGTCAAGATGTTGAAAAAGTTGAAAAGATACACAAATCGCAAGTAAGACAAATAGATCAAACCCAAGGATATCACTAGGAACACACCCACGGAAGATAGATGGGATCCGCACAACCAAGGAATGAGCTCTAAGAGACGCCAGCTCGATTGCTCTAATGGGCTAGATACGCTAGTGCACCAACCTAAGAGAGAAACGGGGCGTCTACTATCCCAAGTATGCTTATGTATGTATTGACCAAAATGATGTAACGATGGTATGAGGCTCAATGCTATTGCTTACAAGCTCTTTGCTTCTCTTCTTTTCTTTTGCTTAAAAGCTATTTTTTACTATGCCACAATGCTTGATATGCGAGCCGAAGTATGAGGTAACAAGTGTGATATGCACGGGAGAGACGTAACACTAAAGGTGCACTAAGGCATGGCCCGGAAATTCTCAACTTGCTAGTCTCGATGGGTAAGTAACGCAAAAGAGGCTCGAGGCTATCAAGATAATGACAAGGGTAATACAGTGGTGTAGTCGAGTTTATTGTCCTTGCTTACGGTTGGTATGAAGATGTAGTTGTCGAAGTCGATGTGGAGTCCGAGTCGATAACGAGTGGCGGTGATGATGAAGACAAATCGCGCCTAAGTAGCCGAAACACCTTAGGACACTTGAGAACCGCAACTCCAAAACTCAAACACTCACGAGAAGTATTGCGGAAGATCAAAGGTGGTGGTGGAGAGGCAAAATGGTGGAAAACAGGGGGTGACCGAATTGCTCTATATGGCCCGTGCGCACGGGGTAAGTGATGCCCGTGTGCACAGGGTCCCGTGTGCACGAGTCCCGATGGCCCGTGCACACGGGGTGTTCTGGGAGCGCAAGAACACCTTCGGATCCGTGGATATTTCGCAAAATTCGGCCAAAATCAACGATGGGGAGGGTGGGTAATGGTGGTAAGGGGTAGATCCACTTGCCAAACACGAAATTCGTGGACCAAATCAACCAAATCTCACAAGAACCAACAAATTGCAAGAAAAATTTTGGGGCTATTTTTGGTGGGGATTTTCGGATTAGGACGAAAAACAACAAAATCAAGCTAGAATATGGGGGTAGGGACTTCATGAAAGGTTAAGTGTGACGAAGGTATCCATTCCGTCATAAACTTTTCCTTCCTTGCCATTACATCTTGATAGCCCCACCATCTTTGCGGATACCTTCATACCTATTGAGACTAGCTATCCAAGTATTGCAGGGCTTCGGGAAAACTTGTGCACCTTAGTGATACGATATCATATTGTTGCATCATTTGATATATCATATAGTGCAATTGCTTGCTCCCGTGCATATATTGTGATACTTATCTCATGCTTGTGGTTCAGGCTCAATAAGCATAGTGGAAAGGAAGCGAAGAGCAAAACAAAAAAGACAAAAAAAGCTTTTAAGCAAGAAAAGAAAAAGATCAAAAGCTTATAAGCAAAAGAGAGTTGAGCATGAAAAGAGATACTTGTGCAAGAGGATACATGGAATAGGACACATTATTGTTGCATGCATATAGGTTGGTGCCAAGTGGTGAATCATGCCCAAGTGTGCAATCAAGCTAGTGCTCTCCTAGTGTTTGTGCAACACAAGCTTAGTCTTCGTTAGGCAATTTTGTATTGCTGATCCCTATAGTTGCACAAGCCCCATTACCCCACCATGTGTGTTTCTTTATTGCCCTCTTCTATATTTGTGATCACTTGCTTTGCATTTTGAGTCTTTTGGATTTATTTCAACATTTACAATATCTTGGACTTCAATTTGCATGAATTTGTGCCACTTGTTCTAACCAAGCCACTCGATAAGCTTTACTTTGTAGGTGTGAGTGAACAAGTCCGGTACAAATTCCACTATTCTTTCATTTCACATTGAGTGACACGGGATACATCCTCAACTTTGGGAAAAGGTAGCTTAGTATTGTTTATCTCATTTCCTACTCACCTTTGCTCGAGTCTTGTGATGGATAGGAAAAGCACATCATCTCTGGTATACAACCACGACGTCGAGTTCGATGCCCTGAAGAACTTCATCGACACCAAGATGGACAAGCACATGGAGGAGCTCAAGGTCCTCATCAACAACGGCAAGCGGTCTTCATCATCTTCGAGAAGACGCTCAAGTGCACATGCTTCCGTGCTACCATATCCGGCAAGTACACACAAGCATAGACACCGATAAGAACATGAAGAACGACCTTCCGGACGAGAGTTGGCTTCTCTGCCACCCCCGTGCACACGGGACCCCGTACACACGGCCTCCTGCACCCCCGTGCGCACAGGCCCTACAGAACCGCGACATCACCAACAAAGCGACGGCTTCTTCAACAACATTGGCATCTTCGCCAAGTGACTTCAAGGCATCTTCGCCTTCGGACGTACGACATCTTCGCCTACTCCACGAGCTCAAGTCCACTACTTCCACACGCTACTTTGACTTCGCCGATGACAATGAGATTCCATTCTTTGGGACTCATGACCCCGAAGAGTACCTCGAGTGGGAGCGCAAGATGGACGACTACCTCAAGCTACATCAAGTCCCCTCCAAAGATCAAGTGAAGTGCGCCACAAGTACCTTCCACGACTACGCATCGACATGGTGGCTTCACACACCTTCGAGAAGCTTCAACATGAGTTGGCCCAAGACGAAGAAAGCGATGAGGCGAGAATTTGTGCCTTCCATCTACACGGAACATCTTCAACGCCAATTGGAGAACACCAAGGAAGGATCCAAGTCCCTCGATGAGTACTTCACGAACATGAAGAAAGCCTTGTGACGAACCGGTGTGGACGACCCCATTTGGATGAAGTTCTACTTCACGATGGGATTGAACAACAACATCACCAAGACTATCTTCACCAACAACTACGAGTCCCTCGATGACATGTACATTGGTGCTCTCAAGGCAGAGCAAGAACTCAAGAAGGCCATGTTTACTCGACCCCAAGCACACTTCACGATGACCACGCTCAAAGACGGCGAGCATGAGGCTAGTACCACTGAGATGCCCAAGCCCGACGAGCTCCAAGATGACGTTCCCAAGTTCGACTTCACCGCCATCCCTCTTTGTGGCATTGACGATGCCGAGTCTACTATGAATCTTTTTCAAGACGGCGCGACAACGAGTACGACTACTGAGCAACTCAAGGATCAAGATTTGGAGGCGAGCGACATGGTGGAGTGCAAGAATGATGCTTCCATCTTTGGAGGCGAGAGTGATGATGTGCCATCTTCAGCCTTCATCCCCGGCGACGACTACGAGATGGTTGAGCATGGGATTTTCCCTTCGACCGAGGAGGCGTATGATGATGAGTTGAGTGACTTGTACATCCATATTGAGAGTGAGAGTGACTTCTGTAACATCCCCAGCATCACACTACAGTAATCCCTTAAGATCAGAGCCAAGTCATCTTGATTTACAGTGCTTGATCATCATTGGTTTATATCTCATTTCAAAATTCCAATTTAAAGTGAAAATAAAAGTTATTCAAATCCAGGAACTAAAATGTTCATAATGTTGCAAATATTCTCAAAGTAATTATAAAAATAGGATCAATATTAATTGAATTAGTTAAGTGACTCTAACATCAAGGAACAATACCAAAACAACACCCTTTTTTTCCTTTTCTTTCAATCCAAAATTCAAATGAAATCATTTAAACCCCAAACCATTTTCTGGCAGTGGTAAATGTTACACTATAATTATTGAGCTAAGTCACATACTTTATAAAATCCAAACGGTGGCTAAAACAATTTGCAAAACAAAAAAATAAAATAAGAAGCAGAAGAAAAGGAAAACGAAAAGTTATAAGAGAACTACTGTGCACTTGGCCCAGCAGTGCACAGCACCTGGCGGCCCGGCCCACCTGAGTCGTCCCCCTCCTCCGTCGCCGTGTCGACGTCGCAGATGGCCACGCGCCGGCCATTCGAGCCATCCCCAGCATGGATAAGGCCTCCCCCCGCCCTCCTGCAAACCCTAGCGCCCACTTTCCCCTCCCCCTCTCGCCCGTCCGTCCTCTCCCTCTCACGCCCGAAAGGTCGCCCCTGTCGTCGCGTCAATCCCGTGGCCACCGGCCACCCCGAGCTGCACCGCCGTGTCTAGGAGGAGCGTTAGCGTCGTCTACGTCGACTACACCTACTCGCTCAACCGGAGCCACCCCGAATCGACTCCCTCGAGCTCTTCTTCTTCCTCTGCATCGACGAACGCTGCCGATGATTTCGGCCACGACGAGCCCTCCCCGAGCCCTCTCTTGCACATCTGCAGGCCCCGGTGAGCTTGTGCGCGTTTCCCCTCTCTTTTCCCTCTCTCTTCGCACTCGTAGCCGCCGCTGCCGTCGCAGCCCGAAGGTAACTCCGCCGTGTAGCTCGCCGCCAACGCCATGGTCGTTGTCATGGTCACCCGAGCACACGAGCATGCTCAGGGCAGCTCGCTGAGGCCGCCCGTGCTGCTAGCTCACCTCCCCGTGGTCTCTGTCTCCGTTTGTGAAGATGGCCGAACTCCGGCGTCCGCCTCGCCGCTTGCCATCGTCATTTTAGGCCTCCCCGAGTCCCACTGATAGCACCACGCGACGTGCCTCGCTCCCCTCTTTCGAATTCCACCTCGCGCGCGCAAAATGGTGGCCGGAGCACGAGTTCCAGCGAAGCCCGAGCCACGCCATCACGGAAATGGTCGCCGGCGACATTACGCCGGCGAGATGACGTGGCCACGCGATTAACCACTAACCCGAGACCATGTGAGACTGACTGGTGGGCCCCGTTCACTAACTAAACTCGGATTAGTTTAAACGCTGATTAAATTTACCTAACAGTCACTGGCATAGGGCCCCACCTCCAAGTTAAACCCGGCTAATTAAAATTAATACACAATTAGTCTACTGTCTATGACAGGTGGGGCCAGCCACTGTTCCAGTGGATAAGCACTGCTGAGTCAGCTGCTGACTCAGCAGGCTGGCCCCACATGTCAGCCTCTGTGGGCTGATCGCTGACTGGACCGCTGACCCAGTCAATGGGCCCACTGGTCAGCCTCTGCACTGGTCAGCTGGGTACGTTTTTGGGTACCCATAGTAATTTAGTCTAAATGATTTTCGAAATATAGTTAAATCCAGAAATTCCAGAAATAGTTTACAACTTTGAAAAAATTATATAAAATAAACCGTAACTCGGATGAAAATAATTTATATATGAAAAATGATCAGAAAAATATGACGAATCCGAATATGCCACCCACATAACTGCCGCACCCCTCTAACATAATGAACATGGAACTTTCCCCTTCGGTTCATCTGACCGATAATTGCCCGGAGCTGGTAAAATACCTCCGGATGTTTTTCCGCTCCGTTTGTAATGTGTAGCACTGTGATAGGTCTCCCCTAACACCGCTTAGTTCCATGTCTTGCTTTGTGATTGCTTTTGTTGCCGTGTATTTATTTGTTTCCTCCCCCTCTTCTCTCTCGGTAGATCCCGGTACCCACGAAGCCCCGAGGACTGCTACACCAATGACCCCCTTTTGCAGTAGAGCTTCCAGGCAAGCACCCCCCTTTGAACATGCCTATATCACCTATTCTTTCTCTCTCCTACTTGCATTAGAATTTGCTACTGCTTTGAGTTATCCTATTCTGATGCATAGCCTGTTTATTGTAACCTGCTATTGATACCTTACCTGCTTATCCTAAACTGCTTAGTATAGGCTGGTTAGAGACCCACCAGAGACCCCACCTTGACCCAGTTGCACCCACTGGATTATCAGATGACTCGGTCAACGTGATTGACAGCTAGGCCCCGGCACCGCACATCACCCCCCCTTAGTTGTACAACACTGCAGCGTTACTATCGAGTGCCGAGGGTGATACCTCGTTTAGCACTTCTGATGTTAACTCTGTAGAGTAGCTGTTGGGTCATGGTCATCGAGGGTGATTCCTCCTTCACCACACCCGATAACGACGCTGTCGTGCAACACCTCAAGTGTGAACCCATCAAGGATGATTCCTCCGAGTTCACCTTGATGGATACATCGAGTAGGAATCCAACGAGGGTGATACCTCGGATTCCCTGATGTTATGGACACACGGATACTTGAACTTTACAACTTTTACTTGGAAAGGTGGGTCGACCCTGAGGGGTACCCGCGAGTGATGTGGAGACGGGTTGACCTGGAGGGTACCTGAGAGTTAAATACGAGGCGTGGCCGGGCATTCTTAGCCCTTGCCGCAAGTCCTCGAGACGGGGTGATGGGGTCACATCGATCATGAGTCTCTGCTCCTTACCGCACTACCAAAACACTAACGATTTGGATATTTGATCTGAGTGGGCCTTTGGCCCGATAGCACTAACCATCACGCGGGAAAAGTTATGGGCACTCTGCATCGTGGCATCAGCCGAAAGCTCTGTCAGACATCCAGTTCAGCATTGTGGCACGGTCGGATCGTGCCGGCCATCCGAGGCGGTGCTGGTATCCACCCTGCACACAACGACCCGGAGTGCAACGGGCGATGGGCCCAAGACCCCGGAGTGCTGAGGATGTAGACCGGCGGGGACCTCTTTGCTGAGCTCTAGGTAGGGCTGCGGTGTGTTGTTTGACCAAGCCCGGGCATGACCCAGAAAAGTGTGTTCGGCCGGAGTTAAGCGAGCGTGGTGGGCAAGTTGGTGCACCCCTGCAGGGAAGAACTAATCTATGCATAGCCAGATCCTCGGTAATGGATGCTCGGAGTTGTATCCCGATCGATACAACTAGAACTGGATACTTGAGATGAGAAATGGATAGTATGGCTCTAGGATTGCTTTCTCGCGGGGAGTCGAGAAAGGATCTCTGGCCGAGGTTGATACTTAATACTGCTAGTACTTTATACTGTACTAATCTACACTGTTCTAATGCTGCAAGACCGCTGAAGATGCTAGTCTTCGATAGGACTAGGCCTTCTCTCTATTCTGGCATTTCTGCAGCCCAGTCCACATATACAGCCTTTCTTTGATAATGTTGCATATGTAGTGTAGATCCTTGCATGCTGAGTACTTCGAATGAGTACTCATGGTTGCTTTGCTTTCTCTTTTTCCCCATACCCATTTGATGCAACTAGATGACGGAGCCCCTGAGACAGCTGCCCCCGTCGACGACTGCTACTACCACCCCGAGGGTGGTTACTACTACGAGTTGGCTGATGATCGGGAGTAGGTTCAAAGGGTCCCAGGCAGGAGGCCTGCGCCTTTTCGATCGTAGTGTTTTGTTTTGCCTCGCCTTTTCAAGGCCTTTCTGTTTTATCTTTTATGTTTGTACTCAGATATCTGATGCTTCCGCTGACGCTTGTAAGCGAGCTTATGTATTCGAGCCATCGAGGCCCCTGGCTTGTAACATAAAGCTTGTATTATTTTAATTTGTGTCTAGAGTTGTGTTGTGATATCTTCAAGTGAGTCCTTAGGCTTGATCATGTGCATTTGTGTGTATGATTAGTGCACGATTAAGCCGGGAGCGTCACAACTTCACCACTAGCCCTATATATGACGAGTGTCAGTGTACTAAGTATTGGGCCACTAGTACCCCGTACTTGTGCACGGGCAGTTGTAGCCATCCTTGCGGCAAGGCTTGCCGG
Source organism: Thinopyrum elongatum (assembly GCA_011799875.1). Taxonomy (NCBI): domain Eukaryota; kingdom Viridiplantae; phylum Streptophyta; class Magnoliopsida; order Poales; family Poaceae; genus Thinopyrum; species Thinopyrum elongatum. The sequence goes on along the minus strand of CM022297.1, from coordinate 200,986,074 downwards.
GATCAGCTCGAGGTCGATTCAAGCCATCAAGGAAATCATCAAGTCAGAGATCTAAGGATCAGCAGATAAGCAGGACTGAAATCCGAAGGCCAGCCTCCCCGGCAAGATCCTTGCCGGGATGACCTTTGGGGCCCGGCAAGGCTTGGCGTCCGGCAAGGCTTGGCGCCCGGCAAGATTCGGCGCCTGGCGAAATTCTGCCACTGTGCCACCGCTTCGGCACAGTAACGTGTCTGACATTCTGGGTCCTTCTCTGGACGCGTGGCGACGCGCCAGTGGGGGAGAGCTTAAGCGGTGCTGATGGGATGGCTCCTTTTTCCATCCCCAAGAAAGTGAGGACACCTAAACGGACACCTCACGGTGCATTAAATGCGCTTGTCCTAATCCGTCAGGGGTTAGGTATGATACCCTGTAGCTACTTTACACCTCAATGTATGTACATTTTGCCACTGTGGAGACCCCTTTGAGCATATAAAAGGAGGCCCAAGGCAACTGCTACAGAGGAGGAGAACTTCTGGCCCATTCTGCATGCGTAGCTGCTCTTTGAATGTACTGTTCATTGCGAGCGCTCCTGAAGGCTGGGCTCAAGAACATCAATAAGAACACAAAGCAGGAGTAGGGTTTTACGCTAATCAGCGGCCCGAACCTGGGTAAAAACCTCACGCGTCGATCACTGGTTCTGCTCTTTGCGTGTACCTCTCCCCCCGCCGAATCGTAAAGGGGTCTCTCGGGAACCCATAGGTGTCGTGCCCCGACAACGAGTTGCCCCAATTCCCATGTGAGTAGTGCCACCACCACCACCACTTGAGTGATTTGAGTGACTCCACCATATGTGACATTGAGTGCACCTATTTTGAGGGAGTGAGTGAGCCACCACCACATAGAGAGAAAGAGGTAGTTGATAGGGCATGTGAGGCCATTTCTATTTCTAACAACTTGACCTCTACCTCTATTGTGTCTTCTCATTTGGTGCTAGGTCCCATATATGATGACACGCCGATCCACGACGACTTTGTCCTTCCTTTGGACAAGACGATGGTCATGGTGGAATGTGATGCACCCCCACATGGTTCCATCACGATGATGACGTTGACCACGATTTGGTCTTGGCCACCTTACCTACACCACATGAGTGGAATGAGAAAGGTAACATACGTGAAGGTGATGCTCTAGTCCCACTAGTGAACATTCTTGATATTGATTGCTTGCATGATGTTGATCCACCTATTACCATGCTTCATGCTAGTATGATTTCCCCATGCGATGATTTACCCATTTATGATGAGTTTGATGATTGTCATGTGGAGTCTATTAGTTGTGATGCCATGTTACATAGGATTTCTTGTGATAATTCTCTTGATCACATCATGTTTGATAATTCGCTTGACTTGTCATATGCTATGCATGAGATCAATCATGTCTTATTTGCAATCTCATCGTAGTGACTATGCATATGCCATCAAAATAAACACAATTTGCACATATGGCATAGATGACAAACCCATGGTTATTGGCATTTGTTTCTCTTGTGATGATATTGATATGCTCCCTTTGCATCATTTATCTCATATGCCATGCCATGACCACCTACCTTCGGACATGCATTATTTGCCAAATTATCAATTTTCTCCATATTATGCTTCCTCTATTGCTCATGAGAAGACCCCCATAGTTTCCTCATACATTTTAGGACATTTTGATCCATTCCATCCATTGCATGATCCTAATACTTGTGTGCACAATTTGATTCCCATGAATAAACATGCTATTGATGTGCCATATACTTGCATTCTCAATTTGCGTCCCCATCATGTTATACATAACAACTATTCTTTCATGATGAATGACATGTTATTATACCATGCATCAAATTTCTTTGAGCGATGCCTATCTTGTGCTAACCCTCACGCACACATACACATCATGATGGATGATGTGTACATTTACCACGCACACACTTTGTTTCATTTGTCTACTTGTTGTGCAGGTACACATGCTTCCTCGTCAACCTCACAATCCCATGAGTTGACGAAACGAGCTCTAGAGAGCAATGATGATTTGGGATCCCATGGATTGTCCTTACCACCGCTCCCTTTGCACAAAGACTTCGCGCATTTCTTCTACATGGCCCTCACATGGTTATGGGTTATATACCACTTCTCACTTTATGCCCATATTTCCATGTTCACTTTGCATGATATGCCCATTTCTATGCCTTGGCCATGCATTTGTGACCCATGCTTTGCATTACACATGTTCCTTGATTCTCATACTTGTATGTGTATTTGCAAGTTTGGTGCAAATATCTCTTGTTATTACCATGTTCCATTTGTGCCCCATGCCTATGATGATACTTTGATCTCACTTTGTGTTCGTGCTTGCCATATGTCATGTGCATTGCCTACGCCTATTATGTGCTCACATGACATGATTGCAATGATATCCTCTAGTGTGTTGCATCTTCGCTCCACTAGTTTGCACGACATGATTGATTTGCTTGCTTCATGTAGTGCATCACCCATGATTCGTACTTGCTCATTTCATGCGGTTGATAGCCACTATTGCCATGCTTTGCACATGATTGCTATTGCTTCTTGTCATATATCTCCATGTGTTGCCTCTATCATGCTAGATAATTTTCCATGTTTTGAGTGCAACAATTATTCTAGTCTTGCTCATGAGATTGCCCCCATAGAATTCTCACATATATTTGGAGATTTTGACATATTTCTTGTGAAGCATGCTTGTCTTCCTTCTTTGCACCATATGCATTGTGCCATGACCATAAAGATTGTTGCATCATATTCTTCATGCACTTTTGCTACTAATGGTTATGTGCAAGAGAGAGAACCATCATGATGGATGATGTGTTTATCTACCATGCACATACGTTCTTTGCTTTGTTGTGTGTATGTGTAGGATATTTCGACTACATGTCAACTTCCACTTCCCGTGAGTTGACCATTCGAGCTTTTGAGAGCGAGCCTCATACTTTCGACCATGACCTGCTTCTACACTGCTTTTGCTTGTGCTTCGGTATTGTGAACGGTGCACAAGGACATGCTTTCGAGGTGATATCCTTCTCTTTCGAGAACACCCAAACCATGAGCATGCATATTGTGGATCATACTTCATGTGTTGCTTGCACCATGACACTTTGCACACATGCTAGCGATCTTGCTTCGACTTATCATTGCCACATTGCCATGCCTCATGACATATATGCCTTGTGTGTTGCATCTAACTTATTGCCTACTTGCTCATATCACATGTTTGGTTGCACCAATGTCATCACTTCACATAAGCCATGTCCCTTTGCTTGTCACATGCTTGACTTGATTGCCTCACACATGATGAACAATTGCTCTTTCCATTGTGTTGAGTGCCACAATATCTTCACTACACCATATGCACATTATGCTTGGATTGTCTTGACACATGTGCTTCGACACTTCATTTTATTTGGTGTTGCGAATGATTCTTATGCCTACCATCGACCATTTGTCGAGCGCTTTATGCATGCTTGCTATGACATTGAGGTATATGCTTGTTCACTTGTCACACATATTAGCACCTTTACCTCACCTTTGCATGATTGTTTCCATGATATCCTTGATTATGCTCAATCCATATGCTTACATGACATGCCACGATCCTTTGTCACACCATATGCTATGCTTGATGAGGACACTTGTTGGGTGAATCACAACTTGAATGCTTGGTTTTGCACTAACGCTAACCACATTTGTTTTTTCCAAGTGTTTGTTGTCTTTGCTCCTTTGGAAGGAATCACGAGACGGTGTGACATTGGAGAGTGCCCATTTAGAGCTTCAAGATGACAAGTACTTGGTGATCGTCCACCTCTACATGGCGACACCATCTCTTTCCCATGGTGATTTGGTTTTTGATCCGAGGTTGGATCTTTCCCAAGGGGGAGGGGATGATGCGGAGCATCCTTCAGACATCACCATGTCAAGAGCTCCATTGCTAAGAGACACGCCCAACTCCTACTTCAATCACACTAAGGTCAATTCCATCCTTAATGCATGTCCTCTTAGTTCCCTCGAGGGTGGTATACTACTTGACCATCCTACCATGTGCCCATGTAGGTTTGAGCCCAATGATGAGCGTGCCATGGAGGAGGTCATCCACAAGCGAGCGCCTACACCATCCACGAGAGAAGCCTGGAAACGGAGAAGGAATCATCAAGGAGAAGGTGAGGTTCCACCTGCACCGACGGGTGTCCACGAGAAGGCGACATGCTGTGAGCCTCTGGATACCCCGTGCGCATGAGCCCTTGGACCCCGTGCACACGGGACCCCGTGCCCACGGTACAAGCCCGTGCGCACGGGCTAAGTCGCTGGGTCTCTGGATACCCCATGCGCACGGGCTCCACTTACCCCGTGCACACGGGGCCTCCTGCGTGTGGCTGTTGGGCTTTGCCCTTGTATCCCCATTTCGTCCCTCCTTACCCCTTCATTGCCTAGGACTATATATACTCCTCTTCCTCCTCCATTTAGACTTAGCTAAGAATAGATCTAGACATTAGAGCTTAGCTCATGTATCTCCCCTTGTGGGATTCCTCTTTAGAGAGAGAACACTCCATTGGGGTTCAAGACCTCCATTGGAGACGATCCTTTGGGATTCAAGACCTCCTTGTGGGAAGGATCTATAAAGATCATCAAGACCTCATCTCCTTCATAGGATTTGGGATGAACTCTATCATGTCTCTTATTTCCCTTTGATTGTTCATGTACCTTGTGGATCTTGTGTGTTTGTTGGTCTAGTGGATGTGTGATTGGACTTGTTCTTGAGTGTTTCCTCTATTGATTTCCCCTCTTGTTCTTCGTGTTCTTCGGGGGAACCCCCCTCCAATTCGTGAAAGATCTCCACTTAGGGTCTCCACCCTACAACACGTAGGTCTGTGGTAAACTACTCACACATCATCGGAAGGGTAGCAAGGTTGATGTAGAGCCCCTCAGTGATTGATTCTCCCTCCGGCAGAGTGCCAGAAAAGGCCTCCAGATGGGATTTCGCGAGAACAAGAAATTGCGGCGGTGGAATGTAGCGACCTGATCCCAATGGCCGGAGTCTCTGTGCTTAAGTGTCATCCCTGGATCGGTATGCTGACACACACAGTTCTCGAGGAATTATAACAAAGTTCAATCACACACTTTATTACATCGAGGTCCTCATAAAGAGTATTTATTACATAAATATGGCTGAAGGCTATCTAAATAAAATAACTGCGGAAGCTTCAGAGATAAATGAGTCCATCCAACTCCACGGCAAAACTGAGTGCAGAACAATGACCTATCGCACCTTAATCCTCGTCGAAAAACTCTGCAACATGAGACATTGCAGCCATGTAGGTAAGCACATGGAATATGCTGGCAAAGTCACACTATAGAATAATGATGGAAAAGACTATCTCTATATGCAAATTTGGCTGGTGGAGGCTTTAAGTTTAATTTTGCATAAAGCTAATTTTCCCTACAATAAAGGAATAAATTTTATTTTACTACCAAGTTTATGCCATTATTGAGAAAGTTTCTCCAACTCAATCCCAGAATTCCCAAATTATTAATAACCCAATACATCAATTAAATAAAGTGATGAGATCAACAAATAATTCACTTCCAGATACTCAAATTTGTCCATAACCGGGGACACGGCTAATCATGATTAGTTTGTACACTCTGTAGAGGTTTGTACACTTTTCCCCACAAGACTTGACCACCTCCATGATCGGAAGATCGAGACATAGTCTTTCTGAATGTGTTCCCCTTAACCATGGATAGGCCGGTACACCTACTTTCCCCTATATCTGCAAGCCTACCCGGAAAGGCTCACACAAACTTACTCAACTATGCCAGAGCCCATATTGGCTTGTGGCTGGACACGGAAGTTTGTAGGCATGAAATATCGTATGATCCTTTTGAGCCTGGGTGGCATTTCGTAGGGTGATCACACGGGTCCTCCGGGATCCCCTAGGGCGAACACTGGATTCTCCAGGCGCCCCGACCATTCCACCTAGAGTTGTGTTAATGTGGCCACCTTAAAGTTACCCTTAATAATTATTTCTCTCATAACTTGCATGAATTTTACATACCAATCCCCGTCTACGAGCATGGCTAAGCAATATATGACATAACGAATATTCCCAGGCTGTTTCAAGGTCATAGGTTCCTACCTCATGAACTACATAGCAATGCCCACAATCCCCAATCCTACTCATGCAAATTTGTAGGGGTGAACTAATGCATAGTAAAAACTGGGTATAGGAAAATATGATCAAAGTGTAACTTGCCTTGTTGACGATCGTTAAACTCTAGGGATTCATAGTAGCAAGCTTCACACTCCGGATGATCTAATGAAGCAAACAATGACACACATAAGCAATCAAGCAAAGAATCAAAAGAAAACGAAGAAAAAGAATTCGAGAAACTCCAAAAACAACCAAATAAAGCTTCTGTATGGAACGAGATTTTAACAGTATAAAAAATGTGTGATTTTGATCTTAACATAAAGTAGACGTCATGTGCTTCGATTTGCAAAAAGAATCACTCAAAACGGAGTTACGAAACTCAAGTTATGACCTATGAAAGTCTGAATACAGATATGATCAAATTCAAATTTTAAAACGTTCAAAAATATTTTTAGTTTGGTTCTCTAGATAGATGAGATCATGATGAAGAATTTGGCGTCAATTTCACTAAATTTGGACAAACGGTTAAAAAGTTGTGAGGGTTTGAAAATCAGGTGCTAAACTGAAAGAAAAATAACTACAAATAGATACCTGGCCACGTGTCAAGCTGCTGTTGGCTGAAAACCGTTCGCTGCGAGGCTAAACTAGTGAATGCTCGCTAACTAGAACGTACCGGTTAGAAAATAAAAAAAACAAACTGATCTTATCCTAAACGTAGAAGAGAGATCGGATGGACGAGGTGGCTCCGGTGGCCTACCGCGGCGGTGGAGGTCGTCTGATGAGGACATCAATACCATTGTTACACCCACAGCCCCTGCTTCTATACATACTGGACCAATTACTAGAGCTCGCGCACGCCAATTAAAATATCAGGTATTTTCGTTTCTTGGTAATGATTCTAAAGTTCATGAGAATATGATGCTGCCTAAATTGGATACATTTGTTTTGCTTACAAATGAAGGGCCTAGCTTGGACAAGAAAGAGGAACCTTGGAGCAAGTTCAAGCATGGAGATGATGGCATGCACAAGGGGAACAAGAACGGAGTTACAAGTCATGATTTCAGGACTTTGAAGCCACCATAATGAGTGCAGGAAGCCTTGGACGAAATATACAAGATGTCACTTCATAAATTCCGTCCAGAGGCAATTATAGGTGCTGCGTCACCTTATTATTGGGCCAGGCCCATGTAATTTCGAAATACTTGAGTATAGGCTGTTTTTAGAGTCCGTATGTGTGGGGAAACAAGAGATAGGGTTGGTTTCGGACCCCTCCTTCAAGGGCCACGAAATCCCCTCCTCTTCCTCCATATATACAGCCCTTAGGGCACTGTTTAGACTTTGGGTTTTGTTTAGATTAAAAGTTCGCCATAGCTGCAACTTCGCGTACTTCGTTTGTGTTCAACAACCAGACCAAGACGTCACAGAACCCCACCCCGATCAATAAAGCTTTCATCTTATATTCGCAATATCTAGATTGCAAATCTTAGTTTCTTGCTTGTTCTTCGTTTGCTTGCAGGAGATAGACCCTCGGGGTCAGGTTGATTGTGCTCCGGCGTGGTCAATAACCTCTCGGAGTTGGTTTAGCGATTGCTAAGGCGCGACGTCCTCGCACGTTCGTAGTCGGATCGTCAAAGTCTACTCCACCAAAAACGATAGATATCATCTCATCGAAAGATCGGGACACCCTCGCCTCTATCAAGTGGTATCAGATTCCCAGGTTGCTCGGTGAGATTTACAGTTTTTCGTAGTTTAGATTGAGTCTGTTCTTCATACCTACAGTCCAGGAAAAAGCCAAAAAAAAATTAGGGTTAGTTCATCATATCCGAACCAATCTGAGCCTTTGCATAATCTTTTTAGGGTTTTTGCTTTGTTGAATTTGCGGTTGCATCGTCGTGTCAAGTTGCTGGTCTTAGCGTCTAGTTCTTTAGAGTTTCGAGTTCTGTTCACAAGTTGTCACGCCGCCGCCGCACCATCATCATCGCCCCTACCATATACCACCACAGCTTATCTGCTATTTCTCTGAGTCCATATACCACCATCGATCCGAGTCCATATACCACCACCGATCCGAGTCCATATACCACCACCAATCCGAGCCCACATATACTACCGTCATATACCATCACCAGTCCGAGTTCCACCAGATTCATCTCTGCCACCAGTCCTAGTCCGAGTCCAGTATTTATTCCTTTATTTTAGAGTTCCAGATCACGCGATACTACGAGTCGTGAACAAGTCGGATTCCCCAATTTTCGTGCTACCCGCAGAAGAAAAATAGTTCCAGTTTCAAAAAAAAAACAAAAACTAAGTCTGGAAAATTTTGGCTAGGCAGTTTTTAGACCATTTGTAGACTTTTTCGAAAAAAAATTGTTGCGGAGCAAAAAAAAAAAGAGGAAAAAAAGTGCAAAAAAAAAAGAAAAAAATTCAGAGTGTGCTACTCCCTTGTTTACGTGCAGCGCCGTGATTTTTGTTAGTGTTCTAGGCTCACGTCTCTAGCACGGTCTAGCCTAGGACCAGCACAGTACCGTCGTTGAGAGTTTATTCAACATTGCATCTCTGAATTGATTATTGCTGACCCTTTTTGCTACCATATCATAAGCCTTCCCAGCTCCACATACATCTACATCGTGCGTTTGACACCACCTGGCAATCGCTCTGTCCAAGCTCTGAGAGTTTTGACTACAAAGGTTGCCGATCACCACCTGCTGCTGGGTAAGAACTGGTAAGAATTTGAGATTTGCTTGACAGATTTGTGACACCACACCACACCACCACCACTTTCTAGTAGTCTGTAGGATCATATTCTTGTGTGTTTCTATTGCTGCTAACCATGGCAGGATCACAAGCCGACGAGATTGACTGGGAGAACATGACGAACAAGGAGTTGCATGATAAATTTCAGCAAATGATGAGTGGCCAGGTGGGAGATGTGCTAAACAGATTTGAAGAGGCCATGGAGAAGATAGATGGCATGGAGAAGTCCTTCGAGACAAAGCTGGATAACAAGTTTAATGAATTGCTCACGCGTCTTCCCCAACCACCACCGGCTGCACCTGTCGCACCTCTGCAACGACAACAACAACGCCCCCTTCCAAATCAGTTCGGACGAGCGAAGCGTGTTCCTCTTGAGGATGGCCAAACTTCTGGTGCTGCTGTACCTACTGTTGATGCTTCTTTGGCTCCTGCTCCTCCTGCTGCTGGTGCCGAGGAGGAGGATGATTACGCGGGCGATTATGAGGATGAGGTTGATCAAAATCATAACTACGTGCAACCACCAGCACCAGGTCGTCCACATGCAAATAATCGCAATGGTAGGTCTGCACCACCACTTCAGGTACGAGATCATGACCATCTTCCTAAATTAAAATTGAATATTCCACCATTCGAGGGTAGATATGTTCCTGATATATATCTGATGAGGACATCAATACCATTGTTACACCCACAGCCCCTGCTTCTATACATACTGGACCAATTACTAGAGCTCGCGCACGCCAATTAAATTATCAGGTACTTTCGTTTCTTGGTAATGATTCTAAAGTTCATGAGAATATGATGCTGCCTAAATTGGATACATTTGTTTTGCTTACAAATGAAGGCCCTAGCTTGGACAAGAAAGAGGAACCTTGGAGCAAGTTCAAGCATGGAGATGATGGCATGCACAAGGGGAACAAGAACGGAGTTACAAGTGATGATTTCAGGACTTTGAAGCCACCATAATGAGTGCAGGAAGCCTTGGACGAAATATATAAGATGTCACTTCATAAATTTCGTCCAGAGGCTATTATAGGTGCTGCGTCACCTTATTATTGGGCCAGGCCCATGTAATTTCGAAATACTTGAGTATAGGCTGTTTTTAGAGTCCGTATGTGTGGGGAAACAAGAGATAGGGTTGGTTTCGGACCCCTCCTTCAAGGGCCACGAAATCCCCTCCTCTTCCTCCATATATACAGCCCTTAGGGCACCGTTTAGACTTTGGGTTTTGTTTAGATTAAAGTTCGCCATAGCTGCAACTTCGCGTACTTCGTTTGTGTTCAACGACCAGACCAAGACGTCACAGAACCCCACCTTGATCAATAAAGCTTTCATCTTATATTCGCAATATCCAGATTGCAAATCTTAGTTTCTTGCTTGTTCTTCGTTTGCTTGCAGGAGATAGACCCTCGTGGTCAGGTTGATTGTGCTCCGGCGTGGTCAATAACCTCTCGGAGTTGGTTTAGCGATTGCTAAGGCGCGACGTCCTCGCACGTTCATAGTCGGATCGTCAAAGTCTACTCCACCAAAAACGATAGCTATCATCTCATCGAAAGATCGGGACACCCTCGCCTCTATCAAGCGCCGTGATTTTTGTTAGTGTTCTAGGCTCGCGTCTCTAGCACGGTCTAGCCTAGGACCAGCACAGTACCGTCGTTGAGAGTTTATTCAACATTGCATCTCTGAATTGATTATTGCTGACCCTTTTTGCTACCATATCATAAGCCTTCCCAGCTCCACATACATCTACATCGTGCGTTTGACACCACCTGGCAATCGCTCTGTCCAAGCTCTGAGAGTTTTGACTACAAAGGTTGCCGATCACCACCTGCTGCTCGGTAAGAACTGGTAAGAATTTGAGATTTGCTTGACGGATTTGTGACACCACACCACACCACCACCACTTTCTAGTAGTCTGTAGGATCATATTCTTGTGTGTTTCTATTGCTGCTAACCATGGCAGGATCACAAGCCGACGAGATTGACTGGGAGAACATGACGAACAAGGAGTTGCATGATAAATTTCAGCAAATGATGAGTGGCCAGGTGGGAGATGTGCTAAACAGATTTGAAGAGGCCATGGAGAAGATAGATGGCATGGAGAAGTCGTTCGAGACAAAGCTGGATAACAAGTTTAATGAATTGCTCACGCGTCTTCCCCAACCACCACCGGCTGCACCTGTCGCACCTCTGCAACGACAACAACAACGCCCCCTTCCAAATCAGTTCGGACGAGCGAAGCGTGTTCCTCTTGAGGATGCCCAAACTTCTGGTGCTGCTGTACCTACTGTTGATGCTTCTTTGGCTCCTGCTCCTGCTGCTGCTGGTGCCGAGGAGGAGGATGATTACGCGGGCGATTATGAGGATGAGGTTGATCAAAATCATAACTACGTGCAACCACCAGCACCAGGTCGTCCACATGCAAATAATCGCAATGGTAGGTCTGCACCACCACTTCAGGTACGAGATCATGACCATCTTCCTAAATTAAAATTGAATATTCCACCATTTGAGGGTAGATATGTTCCTGATATATATCTTACTTGGGAGTTAGAAACTGAACAACGTTTTACATGTTTACAATATCCCGAGGAACGACGTGTTGCTGCTGCTGTTTGTGCTTTCACTAGTTTTGCATGTGTATGGTGGTCTGAACATTGTAGATTATATCCTATTCCAGCTAGGTGGGCTTCTTTGAAAACTGCTATGCGTACTCGTTGGGTTCCACCATATTATCAACGTGAATTACTTCAAAAATTGCAGCGCTTAAGACAAGGAAAAAATTCTGTAGAAGAATATTATCAGGAATTACAAACTGGCATGATTAGATGTGGTATTGTTGAGGAGAATGAAGCTATGCTTGCACGTTTAATGGGTGGATTAAATAGAGAGATTCAGACCATTCTAGAGTATAAGGAGTATAATAATATCACTCGTTTATTCCATCTTGCTTGTAAAGCTGAACATGAAGTGCAGGATCGACAGGCATTGGCGCGAACTAATTTTTCTGCAGGTCGATCTTCATCATGGACACCGCGTGCCTCCTCTACTCCCACACGTCCTACTGCGGCACCACTGACTTCAGCCGCCAATTCCAATCGAGATACAAGAAAACAGGCACCACCACCACCATCTGCCAAGAGTACACCTTCTGGGCCTGCCCAGAGCTCTTCTTCATCTATGGCATCAACAGGGCACACACATGATATTATTTGTCGTCGTTGTAAGGGAAGAGGTCATTATGCGAGAGAATGCCAATCTCCGCGTGTTATGATTGCTACTGAGGATGGTGGGTATGAGTCCGCTAGTGATTATGATGAGGAGACTTTGGCTCTTATTACAAGTGAAGAACACGGTGGAGATGATTCTGATCATGAGACGCAATACATGGCTCCTGAAGACGCTGACAGGTATGAATGTTTAGTTGCTCAACGTGTTTCGAGTGTGCAGGTCACACAAGCTGAGCAAAATCAGAGGCATAATTTGTTCCATACAAAGGGAGTTGTGAAGGAACGTTCTGTTCGCGTCATCATAGATGGAGGGAGCTGCAACAACTTGGCTAGCATGGAGATGGTGGAGAAGCTATCTCTCACTACAAGACCACATCCACATCCTTACTATATCCAATGGTTCAACAACAGCGGCAAGGTTAAGGTAACACGTACTGTTCGTGTGCATTTTAGTATCTCTACATATGCTGATTATGTTGATTGTGATGTGGTACCCATGCAAGCATGTTCATTATTACTTGGTAGACCATGGCAATTTGATAAAAATTCTGTACACCATGGTAGAAATAATCAGTATACTCTTGTTCATAAGGATAAACATATTACTTTGCTTCCTATGACTCCTGATTCTATTTTGAAAGAAGATATTAATAGAGCTAGTAAAGCAAAACAGGAGAAAAATAAGAGTGAAAATCAGATTGTGGCAAAAGAATTTGAGCAACAAATGAAGCCTAATAATAAACCATCTAGTGTTGCTTCTGAAATTAAATTGAAAAGTGCATGCTTACTTGCCACCAAATCTGATATTGATGATCTAGATTTCAGCAATTCTGTTTGCTATGCTTTTGTGTGCAAAGAGGCGTTATTTTCATTCGACGACGTGCCTTCCTCTTTGCCTCCTACGGTCACTAACATTTTGCAGGAGTTCGCTGACATCTTTCCACAAGACGTGCCACCGGGATTACCACCTATTCGCGGGATTGAGCATCAGATTGACTTAATTCCCGGTGCTTCGTTGCCAAACCGTGCGCCATACCGTACCAATCCAGAGGAGACGAAGGAGATTATGCGTCAAGTACAGGAGTTGCTCGACAAAGGTTATATACGCGAATCCCTTAGTCCTTGTGCTGTTCCTATTATTCTAGTGCCGAAAAAGGATGGTACATCGCGTATGTGTGTTGATTGTAGAGGCATTAATAATATTACTATTCGTTATCGTCATCCTATTCCTAGACTAGATGATATGCTTGATGAATTGAGTGGCTCTACAATATTCTCCAAAGTTGATTTGCGTAGTGGATACCATCAAATTCGTATGAAATTGGGGGATGAATGGAAAACAGCATTTAAAACAAAGTTTGGATTATATGAGTGGTTAGTGATGCCTTTTGGGTTAACTAATGCACCTAGTACTTTCATGAGATTAATGAACGAAGTTTTACGTGCTTTCATTGGACGATTTGTGGTAGTCTATTTTGATGATATACTGATTTATAGCAGATCTTTGGAGGAACATTTGGAACATTTACGTGCTGTTTTTATTGCTTTACGTGATGCACGTTTGTTTGGTAACCTTGGGAAGTGCACCTTTTGCACCGACCGAGTATCTTTTCTTGGCTATGTTGTTACTCCACAGGGAATTGAAGTTGATAAAGCCAAGATTGAAGCTATTGAGAGTTGGCCACAGCCCAAAACAGTCACTCAAGTGAGGAGTTTTCTTGGACTCGCTGGTTTCTATAGGCGTTTTGTGAGAGAATTCAGCACCATTGCTGCACCTCTCAATGAGCTTACAAAGAAGGATGTGCCTTTTGTTTGGGGTACCTCACAGGAAGAAGCCTTCACGGTATTGAAAGATAAGTTGACACATGCTCCTTTACTCCAACTTCCTGATTTTAATAAGACTTTTGAGCTTGAATGTGATGCTAGTGGAATTGGATTAGGAGGTGTTTTATTACAAGATGGCAAACCTGTTGCATACTTTTCTGAAAAATTGAGTGGGCCTAGTCTGAACTATTCTACTTATGATAAAGAATTATATGCTCTTGTTCGGACCTTAGAAACATGGCAACATTATTTATGGCCCAAAGAATTTGTTATACATTCTGATCATGAATCTTTGAAACACATTAAAAGTCAAGCAAAACTGAACCGTAGACATGCTATATGGGTTGAATTTATTGAGAATTTCCCTTATGTCATTAAACACAAGAAGGGTAAAGAAAATGTTATTGCTGATGCATTGTCTCGTCGTTATACTATGCTTTCACAACTTGACTTTAAAATATTTGGTTTGGAGACCATCAAAGATCAATATGTGCATGATGCTGAATTTAAAGATGTATTGCAGAATTGTAAGGAAGGGAGAACATGGAACAAGTTCGTCGTTAACGATGGATTTGTGTTTCGTGCTAACAAGCTATGCATTCCAGCTAGCTCCGTTCGTCTTTTGTTGTTGCAGGAGGCGCATGGAGGAGGATTAATGGGACACTTTGGCGTGAAGAAGACGGAGGATATACTTGCTACACATTTCTTTTGGCCAAAGATGAGACGGGATGTTGAGCGTTTTGTTGCTCGCTGCACTACATGTCAAAAAGATAAGTCACGACTCAATCCTCATGGTTTATATATGCCTTTGCCTGTACCTAGTGTTCCTTGGGAGGATATATCTATGGACTTTGTTTTAGGTTTACCTCGAACAAAGAAGGGGAGGGATAGCATATTTGTTGTCGTGGATAGGTTCTCGAAAATGGCACACTTTATACCATGTCATAAAAGCGATGATGCTGTTAATGTTGCTGATTTGTTCTTTCGTGAAATTATACGCTTGCATGGTGTGCCAAATACTAGTGTTTCAGATCGTGATACTAAATTTCTTAGCCACTTTTGGAGATGTTTATGGGCTAAGTTGGGGACTAAACTGCTTTTTAGTACTACATGTCACCCCCAAACTGATGGACAAACTGAAGTAGTCAATAGAACATTGTCTACTATGCTTAGGGCTGTTTTGAAGAATAACAAGAAAATGTGGGAAGAATGCTTGCCTCATATTGAATTTGCTTATAATCGTTCATTGCATTCTACTACTAAGATGTGTCCTTTTGAAATTGTGTATGGTTTCCTTCCTCGTGCACCAATTGATTTGTTGCCTCTTCCATCTTCGGAGAAGGTTAATTTTGATGCTAAACAACGTGCTGAGTTGATCTTAAAAATGCATGAGTTAACTAAGGAGAACATTGAGCGTATGAATGCTAAATATAAACTTGCTGGAGATAAGGGTAGAAAACATGTTGTGTTTGCACCTGGAGATCTTGTTTGGTTACATTTGCGTAAGGATAGATTTCCTGATTTGCGCAAATCAAAGCTAATGCCACGTGCTGATGGTCCTTTTAAGGTGTTAGAGAAAATAAATGATAATGCATATAAACTTGAGCTGCCTGCAGATTTTGGGGTTAGTCCCACTTTTAACATTGCAGATCTGAAGCCTTATTTGGGTGAGGAAGATGAGCTTCCGTCGAGGACGACTTCATTTCAAGAAGGGGAGGATGATGAGGACATCAATACCATTGTTACACCCACAGCCCCTGCTTCTATACATACTGGACCAATTACTAGAGCTCGCGCACGCCAATTAAAATATCAGGTACTTTCGTTTCTTGGTAATGATTCTAAAGTTCATGAGAATATGATGCTGCCTAAATTGGATACATTTGTTTTGCTTACAAATGAAGGGCCTAGCTTGGACAGGAAAGAGGAACCTTGGAGCAAGTTCAAGCATGGAGATGATGGCATGCACAAGGGGAACAAGAACGGAGTTACAAGTGATGATTTCAGGACTTTGAAGCCACCATAATGAGTGCAGGAAGCCTTGGACGAAATATACAGGATGTCACTTCATAAATTTCGTCCAGAGGCTATTATAGGTGCTGCGTCACCTTATTATTGGGCCAGGCCCATGTAATTTCGAAATACTTGAGTATAGGCTGTTTTTAGAGTCCGTATGTGTGGGGAAACAAGAGATAGGGTTGGTTTCGGACCCCTCCTTCAAGGGCCACGAAATCCCCTCCTCTTCCTCCATATATACAGCCCTTAGGGCACCGTTTAGACTTTGGGTTTTGTTTAGATTAAAAGTTCGCCATAGCTGCAAGTTCGCGTACTTCGTTTGTGTTCAACAACCAGACCAAGACGTCACAGAACCCCACCCCGATCAATAAAGCTTTCATCTTATATTCGCAATATCCAGATTGCAAATCTTAGTTTCTTGCTTGTTCTTCGTTTGCTTGCAGGAGATAGACCCTCGGGGTCAGGTTGATTGTGCTCCGGCGTGGTCAATAACCTCTCGGAGTTGGTTTAGCGATTGCTAAGGCGCGACGTCCTCGCACGTTCGTAGTCGGATCGTCAAAGTCTACTCCACCAAAAACGATAGATATCATCTCATCGAAAGATCGGGACACCCTCGCCTCTATCATCGTCGGCGTCGAAGAAGATGGCGGCGGCGGCTTCGGCTTCGAACAAGGCGGTGTCTCCGCTGGTCGGCGGCTTCGGCGGAGTAGCTGGGGAGGTGTGGCATGGTGTGGCACGTCCGATGGTGGTGGCGGTGTCGGTCGAGGGCGGCGGTGAAGCGCAGGGCAAGGCGACGGATCTCCGGCGGAGCTCGCAACTCCGGCGGAGCTCGCAACTCCGGCGAGGGGATGCGTGAGGCGTGGAGGATCTCGGGCACTGTGGATTTGAGGGAAAACAAGGCCGGGGTCGAGGGCTTATAAAGAGGGGCTTCTTGCTCGAGGGGATATGCGGGGGGAAAGAGTCCCGAGCGGACTCGGCGTTGGCCGGCGAGTCGTCCTGGAGTTGGACTCCGGCTCGACTTGGGAAGGAAGAACCCGACAGGTGGGACCCGCCTGTCGGTGGCTGGGCAAGGCGGCGTGCGAGCGGGCGGGCGAGGCGAATGCGGTTCGGCCCGGGGATGGGCCAGAGCGCGAGAGAGCAAGCTGGGCCGGCTGACTTGTCGCCTGGCCTGGCCGGGCGTGGTTTCCTTTTTTTAAAATAAAAACGTTTTCTATTTTGTTTTTACAGAAGCATTTTAGGGCATAAAAATAAAATAAAATAAATCCTAAAAATCCCAGAAAAATTCACATAGCTATACGGTCTTATATATGACCTTGTGAACTTTTATCTGGCCTAGAATGCAAATTTTAAAAATAAACAATTTTGCTATACAAATAAAATTTGTAACAAAATAAATTCCAAATAAAACTCAACAAATATATTATGATTCCAAATTCAATTTCCAATATTTCCTTTCTGTTTTTGAAGAAGTCCTTTTATCTTCTCTCTTTATTTTATTTTTGAAATAATGGAAATGAATTTTGGTGGAACCAAGTTTGATCCAATTTCGAAATTTTGAAATTTCAAAAGTGGGTTTTAGGGAAACTTCCAACTCTCTCTTTTGGTCCTTGAGTTGCTCATAGTTCCTTGGATTCAAATAAAACAAATGGAGGCAAAATGCATAAATCATGGATGCAAATGAATGATCTATTTATAAACATCCGAATTGAAAATTGGGATGTTACAAACCTACCCCCCTTAAGATGAATCTCGCCTTCGAGATTCGGGTTGGCTAGCAAAAAGGTGTGGGTGGTCCTTTCGGAGGTCTTCTTCTCGTTCCCAGGTGGCTTCCTCCTCGGTATGGTGACTCCACTGAACCTTGCAAAACTTGATAACCTTGCTGCGGGTAACTCGGTTGGCAAACTCGAGAATCTTGACGGGTTTCTCCTCATAAGTCAGGTCACTCTCCAACCGAATCGCTTCCAGAGGCACTGTATCTCTCAGAGGATTATCGGCCATCTCTGCATGGCACTTCTTTAACTGGGAAATGTGAAACACATCATGAACTCCTGACAAACCTTCGGGTAGTTCCAACTTGTAGGCAACTTCACCCATGCGTTCCAAGACTCTGTATGTCCCCACAAACCGTGGTGCTAACTTTCCTTTGACTCCAAATCGTTTAACTCCTCGAAGTGGCAACACATGAAGATATACTCTGTCTCTGACTTCATAGGTTACCTCCTTGCGTTTAGTATTGGCATAACTCTTCTACCTGGACTGGGCTATCTTGAGTCTGTCATGGATGAACTTGACCTTCTCCTCTGAATCTCTGATTAAATCTGGTCCGAACAATTTACGGTCTTCAACTTCATCCCACATCAATGGTGTCCTGCACCTTCTCCCGTACAAAGCTTCGAAAGGGGCCATCTTCAAACTAACTTGATAGCTGTTGTTATATGAGAACTCTGCATAAGGCAAATTATCATCCCAACTAGATCCATAATCTAGCGCACAAGTTCTCAACATGTCCTCCAGAATCTGATTGACTCTCTTGGTCTGCCCATCTGTCTGCGGATGAAAGGCTGTACTGAACTCTAGCCTAGTACCCAATGTTTCGTGTAACTGATTCCAAAACTTTGAGGTAAACTGTGTTCCTCTATCTGATATGATGGTCCTCAGAACTCCATGCAGACATACGATCATGGTCATGTATAACTTGGGCAACTTAGAACTCGTATAAGTGGTTTTCACGGGGATGAAGTGAGCTACCTTTGTCAAGCGATCAACTACAACCCAGATGGAGTCATATCCTGAACGAGTCCTGGGCAATCCGGTGATGAAGTCCATGCCCAGTTTGTCCCATTTCCAATCAGGTATTGGCAAAGGCTGAAGTAATCCTGCTAGTTTCTGATGTTCTGCCTTAACTCTCTGACATACGTCACATACTGCTACATACTCGGCAATATCCTTCTTCATACCTGTCCACCAGAAATTTTCCTTCAAGTCGAAATACATCTTGGTGTTGCCTGGGTGTATCGAGTAAGGCGAATCATGAGCCTCCTGAAGAATCAACTTCCTGATCTCTGGGTCATTGGGCATGTAAATACGCTGCTCAAACCATAAGGTTTCGTGTTCATCCTCACGAAATCCTTCTGCGTTTCCTAGGTTCATTCTTTTCTTTATCTCCGCAATTCCTTTGTCCAACTTCTGGGCTTCTCAGATCCTTCCCAACAAAGTGGACTGAATTTCCAGTGTTGCAACAAAACCTCTCGGAACTATCTCCAATCGAAGATCTCTGAGATCATCGGCTAACTCCTGGGGCAATCCTCCGGTTATGGGAGTATTAACATAACTCTTGCGGCTCAAAGCATCTGCCACGACATTGGTCTTTCCTGGGTGATAATGCAGTCTCATGTCATAATCCTTTATGAGCTCCAACCATCTCCTCTGCCTGAGGTTCAACTCCTTCTGCGTGAAGATGTACTTCAAACTCCTGTGATCCATGTAAACATCGCAACGATTTCCAATAAGAAAATGTCTCCAGGTCTTGAGCGCATGCACTACGGCTGCTAACTCCAAATCATGCGTGGCATAATTCAACTCATGTGGTCGAAGCTGACGCGAGGTATACAAAACAACTCTTCCTTCTTGCATAACAACGCCTCCAAGTCCCTGACGAGAAGCGTCGCAATATACTTGGAAATCCTTGCGTATATTCGGAAGAATTAGCACTGGGGCTGTAACTAAACATTTCTTCAACTCCTGAAAACTGGCCTCACAATCCTCGGTCCAATTAAATTTGGTGTCTTTCTTCAATAACTCCGTCATGGGCTTCACGATCTTGGAGAAATTCTCAATAAACCTCCGGCAATATCCTGTGAGTCCAAGGAAACTGCGTATCTCTCCAACTGAGGTGGGTGCCATCCATTTGGTGACAGATTCAACCTTGGAAGGGTCTACTGCTATTCCTTCTCCTGATATAACATGTCCGATAAATCCGACTTCCTTCAACCAAAACTCACATTTGTTGAACTTGGCGTATAGCTGATGTTCTCTGACCTTCTCGAGAACCAAACGCAAATGTTCCTTGTCTTCTTCTTCATTCTTCGAGTAAACCAATATATCATCAATGAACACCATGACGAACTTGTCCAAAAACTCCATGAATACCTTGTTCATCATACTCATGAAATAGGCAGGGGCATTAGTCAAACCAAACGACATAACTGTATACTCATAAAGCCCATACCTCATTGTAAAAGCTGTCTTAGGTATATCCTGCTCTCGGATCTTCAGCTGGTGATATCCTAATCGAAGATCGATCTTGGAGAAAACTCTAGCTCCTTGTTGCTGGTCAAACCAATCATTGATCATCGGCAGAGGATATTTGTTCTTGATCGTCACGTCATTCAACGCACGATAATCTACAACCATTCTCAAGAATCCATCCTTCTTCTCAACTAGAAGCACTTGGGCTCCCCAAGGCGATGAACTCAGTCGAATATAACCTTTCTCCAATAATTCCTTAATCTGCTTCTTAATTTCCTCCAGATCATTTGCGGGCATCCGATACGGTCTCTTGGATATTGGTCCAGTGCCTAGCAACAACTCGATTAAAAAATCTATGTCTCGGTCTAGTGGCATGCCTGGTAATTCCTCCGGAAACACATCGGGGTAATCCTTCACCACTGGTACTTCCTCCTGAACAACTCCCGAAAGAGAATTCACTTGAGTCCTCCTTGGCGTATGCCTCGACACATACTTGATCTGTTTTCCCTCTCGGGTGGTGAGAAGAATCGACTTGCTAGCACAATCGATGTTTCCCTCATACTTGGATAGCCAATCCATGCCTAGGATCACATCCAATCCTTGGGATTCTAGGATAATGAGGTCTGTGGGCAAAACATGTCTACCTATGGTCAATGGCAATAGAAAACATCCCCGACTAGCCATATACTCTGCTCCTGGGGAACTCACTAGCATAGGTGACTTAAGGGCTACGGTTGGCAACTTAAACTTGTCCACAAATCCCCTTGATATGAATGAATGTGATGCACCAATGTCAAAAAGAACAAGGGCTGTAAATGCATTAATCAAAAACTTACCGACAACTGCGTCGGGCTGCTCGTCAATTTCCTCCACATTGACGTGATTCACCTGGCCTCTGGTGAAAGGGTTGGGCTTCTTCCCAGAGCTTCCATTGCTATTCCCATTCTTTGCCTCGGGACATTCGGTGGCGTAGTGTCCGGTCTTCCCGCACTTGAAACAGGTAATGTGACTCAGATCTTTCTTTGCGGGTGTTGCGGGGTTGGAACGATTCTGATTGTTGTTTCCTCCATTCCCATTGCCATTCCTATGGCCATTATGGTTATGTCCATTGCCTCCATGGTGAGAATGGCCTCCATGGTTATGGTGATTGTGTCCTCCCGAGTATGGGGCGTAGCGGGGCTTCTGTTGAACTCCCGAGCTGTACTTCCCCTGGCTATACTTTCGCTTGCGGCTATCAATCAGCTGCTGCTTGCCTTCAAGGATGATGGCCTTGTCTACCAGCTCCTGGTAGTTGTTGAAGGTTGCCACCATCATCTGCATTCCCAGATCATCATTTAGTCCTTCAAGAAACTTCTCCTGCTTTGCGGCATCTGTGGCCACATCATCTGGGGCATAGCGAGCTAACTGGCTGAACTCATCCACGTACTGCCCCACAGTACGATTTCCCTGGCGTAAGTTGCGGAACTCACGCTTCTTCAGACTCATGGCTCCAGCTGAAACATGTGCGGTGCGGAAGGCTTGCTGAAACTGATCCCATGTAACTGTGGCAATGGGGTAGGTGGCGGTGTAATTCTCCCACCAAGCGGTTGCGGGTCCATCAAGCTGATGTGCGGGTCCATCGGCGCGGGGATGGCCAGAGCGCGGGAGAGCAAGCTGGGCCGGCTGACTTGTCGCCTGGCCTGGCTGGGCATGGTTTCCTTTTTTAATAAATAAAAAGGTTTTCTGTTTTGTTTTCACAGAAGCATTTTAGGGCGTAAAAATACAATAAAATAAATCCTAAAAATCCCAGAAAAATTCACAAAGCTATATGGTCTTATATATGACCTTGTGAACTTTTATCTGGCCTAGAATGCAAATTTTAAAAATAAACAATTTTGCTATGCTAATAAAATATGTAACAAAATAAATTCCAAATAAAACTCAACAAATATATTTTGATTCCAAATTCAATTTCCAATATTTCCTTTCTGTTTTTGAAGAAGTCCTTTTATCTTCGCTCTTTATTTTATTTTTGAAATAATGGAAATGAATTTTGGTGGAACCAAGTTTGATCCAATTTCCAAATTTTGAAATTTCAAAAGTGGGTTTTAGGGAAACTTCCAACTCTCTCTCTTTTGGTCCTTGAGTTGCTCAAAGTTCCTTGGATTCAAATAAAACAAATGGAGGCAAAATGCATAAATCATGGATGCATATGAATGATCTATTTATAAACATGCGAATTGAATATTGGGATGTTACATGGAAAAAGTATTTCGGGTGGCTCCCTGTTGGTTTCTCGATTTTAGAAAATTTATAGAGGCGGAGTTAGGTCAAACGGAACCACGTGGGCCCCACCAGCCACCAGGGCACACCTACCCCCCTGGGCGCGCCCTGGTACCTTGTGGGCCACTGCTCAATCTTCTCGTCCCCTCCCGAAGCTTCCAGGGTCTCTTATGTCCAGAAAAAAATCTCCAAAAAGTTTCGTGGCATTTGGACTTCGTTTCGTACTGATATTCTGAAAAACCAAAAACAGGCAAAAAACATCAACTGGCACTGGGCACTAAGTTAATAGGACAGTCCCAAAAAAAGATATATAATTGCTTGTAAATGTATATAAAACATCCAAGATTGATACTATAATAGCATGGAACAATAAAAAATTATAGATATGTTGGAGACGTATCAAGCACCCCCAAGCTTAATTCCTGCTCATCCTCAAGTAGGTAAATGACAAAAACAGAATTTTTGATGTGGAATGCTACTATCATATTCTTCATATAATCTTATCTTTTGTGGCATGGTTATTTGGACTTGAGTGATTCAAAGCAATAGTCTATAGTTTGACAAGAAAACATAAATACTCAAGTATACTAACAAGCAACCATGTCTTTTAGAATATCAACGCTAAAGAAAGTTATCGCCAGCCCATTATGCTCAGTCATTGATCCATTCATGAAACACACTCAATATTAGCTACACCCAATGCACAAGTATGACAATAGTGCTCTCCAATTGGTGCTTTATAAGAGAAGATGGAGACTCAAATTAAAATAAAAATTGCATAAAAGTAAAATAGATAGGCCCTTCGCAGAGGGAAGCAGAGATTTGCAGAGGTGCCAGAGCTCAAAGTTTAAAATAGAGTGAAAAAATTATTTTGAGAGGCATGCTTTTCCTATCAAGGAAAAACAACTGAGGATTCCTAATATCTTCCATGCTAGACACATTTAGGCGGTTCCCAAACAGAAAATAAAATTTCTTTCCTTTCCACCATTCTTTCATAATACATTGCTAGCCGTATCCACGGGTGCCTTCCATACCAACACTTTCCAAGGAATTTATTATTATTGTTATTGTTTTTTTTTGGGACTAGGCATCCCTATTACCTTGCCACTTTCTCGTGCAATGAAAAGTGAATAAACACTCATCGTGAGAATAACCCGCCTAGCATGGAAAATATTGGCCACCCCCTATCGTTTCATGAGAGGTACGAGCACACAAAACAAAATTTGTTTTGAATGATTAGAGTTGGCACATGCAAATTTACTTGGAACGACATGTAAATACCGCTTATAGGTAGGTATGGTGGACTCATTTGGCACAACTTTGGGTTTAAGGAATTGGATGCACAAGCAGTATTTACGCTTAGTACAAATGAAGGCTAGCAAATAGATTGAGAAGCAACCAACCAAAAAACGAAAACGGTCATAAACATGCATTGAGAACAACTAACACTGAATAATGCACCATAAGTAGGATGTAACATTGTTGCATAATGATTGACTTTACGTGCATGCATAGGGAATCACAAACCTTTACACCAATATTCTTACTAAAGCGCAATTACTCACTAGCATAACTAACATGTTATCATCTCCATATCGCAAAACTATTGCAAGGAATCAAACTTATCATATCCAATGATCTACATGAAAGTTTTTATTATATCCTTCTTGAATATTGATCACATTGGGACCAAATTCATATCTTGTGCAAATTACCATTACTGTTATCAACTCTCAAAAAGATATAAGTGAAGCATGAGAGTTCATCTATTTTTTCAAAATATAATCACCGCCGTACTAAAGAAGATATAAGTGAAGTATTAGAGAAAGTGCCTAGCTCAAAAGATATAACTGAAGCACATTGAGTATTCTAAAAAATCACAAAAAATGTGTGTCCCTCTCAAATAGGCGTGTCCAGCAAATATGATTGTGACAAATTTAAAAGCAAACAAAGCAAAGACTCATATCATGTGATGAATAAAAATATAGCTCAAAGTAAAATTGCCGATGGTTGGTAGAAGAAAGAGGGGATGCCTTCCGGGGCATCCCCAAGCTTAGGCTGTTGCCACTCCTTATTCCTTCGTCCATCATGATCTCACCCAAAACTTGAAAACTTTAATCTCACAAAACATAACAAAACCTTCGTGAGATCCATTAGTATAATAAAACAAATCACTACTTTAGGTACTGTTGCATTTATTTTTGCATTAAACCTACTATATTCTAACTTCTCCATGGCTTATACCCCCGCATACAATCCATAGTTCCATCAAAACAAGCAAAACAATGCATCAAAAATAGAATCTGTAAAGAACAGAATAGTCTGTAGCAATCTGAATATTGACTATATTTATGTAACTCCAAAAGTTCTGAAAAATTAGGACGACGTAGGAAATTTGTATATAAATCATGTGTAAACAATTCAGCTCCAGCAAATTTTGATAATTCTATTACTAGACGTAAAAGTTTCTATTTTTTCACTTAATCAAAGCAACTATCACCCAAATCATCCTAAAGGTTTTACTTGGCACAAACACTAATTTAAACACAAAAACACAATCATAATAGTAGCATAATTGTTTGCACACAAGAAAACATGAAGGATAAATATTGGGTTGTCTCCCAACAAGCTCTTTCTTTATAGCCATTAAAATAGGCTTAAGATTTTATTGATGCTCACATAAAAGACAAGAGTTGAAACACGAAGAGAGCATCGTAAAACATAAGACCAACACATTTAAGTCTAACATACTTCCTATGCATAAGAATTTTATAGGGAAAAAAATTATCAAGACAAGTAATTTCTACCATATGCATAGGAGAAGAATAAAACATTGGCAATCTCAACATAACGAGAGGTAAATTAGTAACATAAAAATTTCTACAACTATATTTTCCTCTCTCATAATAATTACATGTAGGATCATAATCAGTTTCAACAATATGGCTATCATATAAAATTTTGTCTCCATGATCCACATGCAATTTTTTTATAATCTTTTGGGATAGTGGGATTAACATTAACTAAAGTCATGACCTCTCCAAACCCACTTTTATCAATAATTTCATAAGATTGAACACTCTCCAAATATATGGGATTCTTTTTTCTAAAGTTAACACTCTTCCAAACCAACTTTAAATACTTTTGCAAACATTATTATTAATTTCATATTCAGCACGAGGCTTAAAGAAATTTTCAAGATCATAAGAAGCATCACCCCTGTCATGATCATTATAATAAGTAGTGGGCGTAAGAAAATTAGCATCCCTAAGCTTGTAGCTTTGCATATCATTAGCACAGTTGACAGTAATAGAATTTATAATAATATCATTGCAATCATGCTTTTTATTCAAGAAGCTATCATGAATCACTGTAAATTTGTTTTTCTAACAATTCATCACAATTTTCAGATTCACGATTTTCAAGCAAAATATCATAAAGATAATCTAGTGCACTCAACTCACAAGCAATTGGCTCATCATAATTGGATCTTTTGAAAAGATTAGCATGTGGATGATGATCCATATGTCTTTACTTTTCCTGTCCCTTTTCTGTTTTTGGTGTGTTGACATGAAGGTAATAAAAGCAAGCAAGCAAACAAGCAAACGAACAGAAAGGCAAACGAAAATATTTTCGTGTTTTGTGAAAATGTTTTAGAAGTAGGGGAGATGAAAATGAGAGGCAAATAGCAAATAATGTAAATGAAGTGAGATGAAAGTTTATGGGTAGGTACTTGATAGATGTGGATGATGTCTCCCCGGCAACTGCGCCAGAAATTCTTCCTACTACTTGTGAACTGCGTTGGGATTTCCCCGTAGAGGAGATTATGATGCAGTAAAATAGAGATAAGTATTTCCCTTAGTTAAGAACCAAGGTTATCAATCCAGTAGGAGAACCATGGAACACCATGTTAACAACACCTGCACACAACATAACAAATCATTGCAACCCAATGCTACTTGTGAACTGCGTTGGGATTTCCCCGAAGAGAAGAGGATGATGCAGTACAGTAGAGATAAGTATTTCCCTCAGTTAAGAACCAAGGTTATTGTTGTGGGAAAACACGGCCACCTATGGGGCCATTGGCCCCTTGTGGTTCGGCAGGGGGGAAGGACGCATTGCACAAAGAGCGGAGGGCGCGGGGCAGCGCGACATCGATCACACGGGCAGTTTTTACCCAGGTTCGGGCCGGCGCGAGGCGTAAAACCCTACTCCTGCTTTGGTGAATTGATGAGAGGACCATGGTGGAGATGCAGCGCTCTATCCCGGCAAGGTCACCTCGGGGCGAGAGCAGCTACGCGCGTATGAGTGTACAGGGGTCCGAATCCTTTCTAAGGTTGCCATGGCCCTCCTTTTATAGATCAAGGGGTCACCACAATGGCAAATCAGTCATTGTGTACTGATTAGATAGCAAACAGTGCCATCATACCTAACTCTGCAGACTGGACAGAGCGCATTAAATGCGTCGCTTAGTGTCACATCGTAGCCTAGCCCAGCAAGCCTTGCCGTGCTGTTTTGCCACCTTCTCACCTGCCTGCGTGACACGTCACTGGACAAGTGTCATTTGGAGGTGATTTCCTCCGGGGATGGCTGCCACGTGCCAAATAACAGCCACTTAGCATCTTAGGGGCTCGACACCGCACCGATCGGTGACATGCGTTGCTGTGAGGTGGAGCGGTGGAGCCTTGGCGGGGTAATCCGCCCTCAGCATCCCCAGCAAGCCTGCCGGAGCAATCTTGAGACTTGTCTTCGGGGCAACCTCGTCCCCGCCAGGCTCGCCTGCATGGTGGGGGAGGTTTTCCCATCGTGGTATTTTACTCCTTAGGTTGGTCTTGGTCTTCTTGATCCGCCCTTTGATTCTTCAAAGAGCTGATCTCTTCTGCTTGGCCTTGTCCTGGATGCTGCAATCTCATTCTTGAGCCTGTGTACAGTCTGGGCAACATACCTGGGGATTGTTGCACCGACAGGAGCCCCCGGGCCTAGCCTGAATGCGCTGCCGAGCATCGTCGGGGTAGGCCCTATCCAGTACACAGGCGGGGAGGGGGCTATAGTAGCTCACCCCTTGAGATCTTCTTTGCTTCTTCATTAATCTGAGCTTGAGTCAGTTTCTGGTTTTCCCGCGCATCGTGTAACTCCAATTGTAGTGGGGCCATCCTTGTAATGGCCTGTGAATGACTTTAACGCACGGGTGAGTAACTGCCAATTCACTCTTCCCACCACGCCCTTATCCTTGGCCACGTATGCTGCATGCATTGAGTGGGGTAAGTGAAGGAGGCGCATGGTGCGGGAGAGAGTGTCATGGCAGAGGCCCGGCCTTCTTGGGTTGGTGGAGCGAGACGACGAGTACCCGCCAAGGGATCAGCCCCCCAGCCCCCGCTCGCCTATAAAAAAAGGGCGAGGAGGAGCGGAGGTGCTCATCCAAGCACTCCTTCTTCCCACCCCCCGTCTTCTGGTGTCGTGCCTTCGTCATGGCGAGGGGAGGGGAAGATGGGTGCGGTCGCGTTCTTGTCGAGATAGAGTCCCCTCCCCGTTCCTGCGCAAAGCGCCTGGCTTGGAGTGGCAACCCGAAGCATAGTGTGGGTGGAGAAGGCCTGAGGTGGGTCCGCGGTCCCAAACTTGGAAAGGGGCACGTGGGCGACACCATGCTGAAGTCCGTAGCAGACACAAAGCATGGTAGTCGAACGCGGCCTACCCTCCCTCTATTTTTGATGTTGAAGAGAGACCGCAAAAGTGATTCACCATTGGTTACGGTAGATCTCCTCTTCCTGGGTGCCACTTATCTTGCGCACGGGCAGGTTCCTTGTGCCTGTGCATGCTTTTTCAGGGGACGACATTCTCCTAGCTTCGGGTTGATGGAAACGACCATGTTCTCTGTGGGATCTCCTGATGCATTTGGCGCCGGCCCCGGTCACCGTGGTGGGGGCTCATGTGACGGTAGGCGCGCCTCTTCAAGCGACAATGATGAGGAGGGAGGCGGCAACCCATGATGCATCAAGAGCGAGGACGACCGCTCCGACGTGGCGCGATTGCCGGCGACACTATCATCACCGGCTGGGCTTCGGCAGAGCCACCATCATCACCGGCTGGGCTTCAGCAGAGCCACCATCTGCACCTGCCCTCCAGTTTCTTCCTCCCTGCCAGGCCTTCCCCCCGTCTTCTTTTCCTTCCCCTGTGATTCCGAGGAGGAGAGGGACGGAGCAAAGGCATCACGGGGCACTTATCTCTTTTCAGTTTAAAACATGTAGGCATGGGCCAAACTTTAGTCTAAATAATGTAAATTTCCTTATCCATGTTTGTGTTCTCTAAGATCTGTACTTGATTATCAGCATATTAATGAAAAAGACAAACTTTGCCGGGCACTTGTGCATGTACCATCTCTATGGAGAGGTGAAATGCCTCTATACATTTAAGTAAACAAGTTTCTCCGACAAGCTATCCTGTCGGTACCCTTAGTTTGTTGCCGCGGGGCTAGGCCTGCCGGGCACAACCATAAAAAAGGGACCAGCCCCCCGCCGAGCCTTTTCCGTCAAAGGCCACTGTGACCACCCTGACTGAAGCAACGTTCAAGTCAATGGGTAGGAGCACCTATGTTTCGAAGGTGGTGGGGTTTTCATATGCACAAGTTTGCAAATTACAGAACAAATAAGGAAAAGAAAGAACTTATCTTTTTGGCTTGCCGGGGATCATCACGTGGGCTCGTCTTCATTCCTTTTCCTCGGGACCAAGTCCACTACAAGAAACCTGCAACTTAATGCAGATGAATACAATGCCACATGCGCCCTCTTCTACATGATCATGCTATGCTCATGATATGCTTATGCACGCATGCAAGTTTCGGGGGCCCCCCAGCGCTTCGTTTATTTCTTTGTGGCTCAGATTCTGCGCCTGGCTTTGTACAAAGGGTTACATGCAACTTCGACAAAGCTTGTACAAAAGGGTGGCTGCCGGGCAGGGCCCGACAGCCGCGCCTTAGGGGTAGAACTTACAGAGATGCTCAATATTCCATGAGTTTTGCAATTGAATTCCATCCCCGGTCTCCAGACGGACTGCGCCAGGTCTGGTGACTCGTACTACCCGGTAAGAGCCTTCCCACTTCGGCGTCAACTTGTTTGCACCCTTGGCGGACTGAACACGCCTAAGGACAAGGTCGCCTTCCTCAAAACTCTGGGCATGAACCCTGTAGCTGTGATAGCGACGCATGGCTTGTTGGTAGCGTGCAGCACGCGTAGCAGCCCAGAGACGGTTCTCCTCAAGTAGCACAGCGTCATCACGCCGGTGCTGTTCCTGCGCTACTTCATCGTAGGCAAGCACTCGAGGAGACCTGTATATGAGTTTTGTGGGGATAACTGCTTCTGCCCCATAGACTAGGGAGAAGGGAGTCTATCCGGTAGCTCGATTTGGTGTCGTACGGAGGGACCAAAGAACCACCGGCAGCTCGTCGATCCATCACCTACCGCATTTCTGCAGTCTATCAAAAGTTCTTGTCTTGAGACCTCGCAGCACTTCAGCGTTCGCCCTCTCAGCTTGTCCATTGCTTCTGGGATGGGCCACAAAGGCAAATGAACTCTTGCTTCTCAGGGCATGAACGTATTGCATGAAGGCGTGGCTTGTGAATTGGGTGCCATTGTCGGTGATGATTCGGGCAGGTACCCCGAAGCGGCACACCAATCCTTTAAAGAACTTGATAGCTGGCTGCGCGGTCACCTTTCTCATGGGTTCCACCTCCGGCCACTTTGTAAACTAGTCGATTGTGACGAACAAGAATTCAAAGCCCCCGGTGGCACGGGGGAAGGGACCCAGGATGTCGAGCCCCCAGACCGAAAATGGCCATGACAAAGGGATTGTTTGGAGAGCTTGAGCAGGCTGATGGATATTCTTGGAGTGGAACTAGCAGGCTTCACACTTGGTGACTAGCTCAATTGCATCTTGGAGGGCAGTGGGCCAGTAGAAACCTTGTCGGAAAGCTTTCCCAACCTAGGCCCTTGATCCGATGTGGGAGCCACACATACCCTTGTGTATTTCTGCCAGCAGTTCCTTTCCTTCTTCCCGGCAAATGCACTTCAATTTTACATCGTTGGGCCTTCTTCTGTATAGCGTGTCGTTAACAAACTAATACATACTGGCCCTCCAGGCTACTCTTTCAGCTTCTTCTTGTTCTTCGGGAAGTTCTCCTGTTTGAAGGAAACGAACAATGTGCCGTGCCCAAGTTGGAGCCTGGGGCTCGACAACAAGGACTAGCAGCACCTCCTCATCGACAGGAGCGCACACCTCAACCGCAAAGACTGGTAATTCGGCGGGAGGGTGCAGCTCACTGATCGAAGGGGAGTTGTTCCCACCAAGCCCTCTGCCGGTGGCTTCGGGAAGCTCTGCCGGGAGAGGCTTGCCAGAGTTCAATTTCCTCCTCTTGCTGGCCACTGTTGCCGAGGATATGGAGGGTTGAGTCAGATGGAGAACAAAAGTCCTTGGTTCCACATGGACTTTTTGCGCAGCGAACTTTGAGAGATGATCAACAATGCTATTTTCTACACGTGGTACATGCTCTGTTTGCAATCTGTCAAAGCGCTCCTCCAACTTTCTCACTTCCTCGATGTATGCCTCCATCAATGGGCTTTGGTAGTCCTTGTTGATTTGCCTCACCACAAGTTGTGAGTCTCCACGGATGATCAGCTTCTTGATTCCCAACTCTGTCGCAATCCTGAGCCCGACAAGGAGCCCTTCATACTCTGCAGTATTGTTGGTAGCTTCCTCCCAGGGGAAATGCATTTGAACAACGTACTTAAGGTGCTCCCCAGTGGGAGCAACGAGAAGCACGCCAGCTCCTGCACCCTGTAGGGAGAAGGCGCCATCAAAATACATAATCCATTCTTGCGGTACTTCCTTGCCGGGGATAACTGTTTCCAGTACTTCCTCATCAGGGGTTGGCGTCCACTTTGCAATGAACTCTGCCAGTGCTCTGCTCTAAATAGTTGATGTGCTTTCAGACCTCAAACCAAAGCTGGATAACTCCAAAGCCCATTCCACAATCCTGCCAGTAGCCTCGGGGTTTCGGAGTATGCGTTGCAAGGGGAAGCGGGTGACAACCGTGATCTCGTGGGCTTGGAAGTAGTGACGCAGTTTCCTTGAGGCCATGATATGGCCAAAAATCAACTTTTGCACGCCAGAGTACCTCGACCTAGCCCGTGAAGTAGGGAGCTGACGAAGTACACTGGGCGCTGCACCACCTTCTTCCTTGTCGTGATCTTGGCACTGTCTCCGCTGCTTTGCTCTTCTTTGTCTTGAACTGCATCTGATCTTGCTGGGACTGGTCCACTTTCCTCTCCAGAGGGGACGGTGGTGGCGGTTGCTGCTTCATCTACCTCCCGCTGTGCCACCAGTGCTGTGCTAACCACTTGATTGGTCGCTGCTAAATATAGCAGCAATGACTCTTGTGGGTTAGGAGCGACTAAGGTGGGAACAGAGGAAAGGTAGGTCTTCAAATCTTGTAGCGCAGCGTCTGCCTCCTGGGTCCACTCCACGGGCCCTGCCTTTTTCAAGATTTTGAAAAACGGCAAGGCGCGTTCAGCAGACATGGAAATGAACCTGCTCAGCGCGGCAACACATCTAGTCAAACGCCTGAAGTCCTTGACTGTCTTTGGTGCTTGAATCTGCTCGATAGCCTTGATCTTGTCGGGGTTAGCCTCTATCCCCCGGTGGGACACAAAAAAGCCAAGTAGCTTGCCGGAAGGAACGCCAAACACACACTTCTCCTGGTTCAGTTTCAAATTGAGCCTGCGCAGATTTGCAAAGGTCTCTTCTATATCCTGAATGAGAGTTATTCTATCCTTGGTTTTGACCACAATATCATCCATGTAGGCTTCAACATTTCTATGTAGCTGGGACTCAAAGGCAATCTGTACTGCCCTTGCAAAAGTGGATCCAGCGCTCTTCAATCCGAAGGGCATCCGTACAAAACAGTACGTGCCACATGGAGTTATGAATGCGATTTTTTCTTCGTCTTCCTTGGACATGAAGATCTGATGGTATCCAGAGTAGGCATCCGGGAAGGAGAGCAAATCACATCCGAAGGTGGAATCCACAATCTGGTCGATGCACGGGAAGGGGAATGGGTCCTTTGGGCATGCTTTGTTAAGATCCGTGAAATCTATGCAAAGCCTCCATTTCCCATTTGCCTTGCGCACCACCACTGGGTTTGCTAACCACGTTGGATGCAATACTCCTCTGACCAATCTAGCTGCCTCAAGTTTCTTGATCTCCTCGGCAATAAACTGCTGTCGCTCCAAAGCTTGCTTCCGGACCTTCTGCTTGACCGGCCGGGCATGTGGGCAGATAGCAAGGTGGTGCTCGATTACCTCCCTCGGAACACCGGGGATGTCAGATGGTTGCCAAGCAAACACATCGACATTCGCCCGTAGGAAGGCAACGAGCGTGCTTTCCTATTTGTCATCGAGGGTGGCACTGATGGTAAATGTACCACCAGCGCCAGCCAGCCCTGCCGAGACCTTTTTCACAGATGGTGCGGCAGCCTTGGATCTCTTGCTATTGGAACTCTCCAGCAAGTCATCAACAGGCACAGCGCACTCCGGAGAGGCACGCTTCCCGGATTCCTCACTGGCATCCTTGCTTCCTTTCTTCTTTTTCTTGCTTTCCTTGGCGGGAGCAGCGGCTTTCGCAGCTTCTACAGCAACTGCCTCCCGGTACATCTTGTCCACGCATATGATTGCATCTTTCTTGTCTGATGGGATAGAAATAACGCCCATTGGTCCTGGCATCTTCAAAGTGTTGTAGGCATAGTGGGATGCCGCCATGAACTTGGCCAGGGCAGGATGACCAAGGATTCCGTTGTATGGCAGGGGGAGGTCAACCACATCAAACATGATCTTCTCAGTCCGGTAGTTCAACTCCCCCTCGAATGTTATCGGCAGTGTGATCTTCCCCTTAGGATGACTCCTGCTGGGGTTGATCCCTTGTAACGTACCAGTAACCTTGAGCTCTTTATCTGCTATCTGGAGTTTGTTGATGACCTTTGGAGAAATCAGATTCAACTCGGCCCCGCCATCAACCAACATCTTTCTGACCTTGAGGTTGCGGATTGTTGGTGAAACCAACAATGGCAAACACCCCACCACGGTAGTGCGGTCAGGGTGATCCTCCTCATCAAAGACGATGGGCATGCGGGACCACTTGAGCGGCTTCCGAGAATCTGCCGCTGGCTCCACGGCATTGACCTCACTTGCCCACCTTTTAAGTTGGCGGTGAGAGGAGTGCAGAGATGCACCCCCGTCAATGCATAGGGCGTCCGTGGCTTTCTGGAATTCCTGCTCACTGGTTTCCTCTTCATCTCCTTCATCACTTCCGTCCTTGCAATCCTTCTTCTCATGGCCCTTGGCGGGTTTCCCTTAATACTGAGGAGCCTTGCCGAGGCAACCTGTTCTGCCCCCTCGACCCTTCCTGCCAGCGCCATCTTGGTTTTTCTCCTTATCATGCTTCTCGTACTCAGCCCTCTGCTTCTTGATGAGCTGCTCAACCTGATGACACTCCTGGAGATCGTGGCCCTTGGTCCGATGGATCTTGCAGTATGGCCCATCACTCTTCCCAGCTTTCTCGGCAGCTGCGGCTTCCCGGCAATCAGTGCACGCGGCAGCTTCCTTGCCGGGGACCTCAGTCTTGGCCTTCTTGCTAGTACCAAGTGCGCTCGACCCTTCAACGGTCATCACCACTTTATCATTGCGCTTCTTGTTGCGCTTCTTGCTCTTCTTCTTCCGGCTGGTGGCATCGTCATCGTCTTCTGAGTCGATGTTGACGCCATCTTCTTCACCTGGGAGTCGTCTCCCCTCTTCTACTCGGGCACACTTATCCACTAGTGTGTATAGCTCATTCACAGTCTTGGGCAAATGAACGTTCATTTTAGAACGTATTCGGCGGTTGCGCACGTTGGACTGGAACGCGGCTATCACAACTGTCGGGTGGATGTCTGGGATGTTCCTGTGCACCCGGCTGAACCTCTGCATGTACTTCCACAGGCTCTCTCCCTACTTTTGCGGGAGTAGCTGCAAGTCGCTGGGCCATCCTTGTTCTTGGTGGCCGCCCATGAAGCCGCCAACAAACTCATGGCACAGGTCAGCCCAGGTCGAAATGAAATTCTCTGGCAAGTGCATCAACCAAGACCTCACATTTGGCTTGAGTGCCAAGGGGAAGTAGTTGGCGAACACCTTCTCATCTCTTCCCCCGGCAGCTTGAACAATGATGGTGTAGATGCTCAAGAACTCTGCCGCGTTCAGTCTTCCATCATACTTCTCTGGTATTTCTGGCTTGAACGTGCGGGCAGATGGCCAACGGACTTGCCGCAGCTCACGAGTGAAGGCGGAGCACCCAACCCCGAAAGGTAGGCACCCACCCTCACTGGGCGTAGGCTCGTCGACGTCGGAGCCATTGCGCCAATCAGACCGGCGTTGGGTTTCGTGGCGTCGTTCGATGGTGACGCGTGCGTCTTCCCCACGCCTGTCTCCAAGGACTCGCTGTTGTTCTCGTCGTGCTCGAGGATCGGACGAGGCCATTGATACGGTGTCGGGTTCTTGGTTGCGTTGCTCTGGCTGTGGCCTCTGCGCTGGCTGCCGCGGAGGGGATTGTATCATGGGGGTGGCCCCTTCGGTACGGCCAGCAGCTCGGGCCGTTGCCACCGCGTGTGGAGGCCGTGATGGGCCTGCTCGCTGCGATCCTCCCGCCTCGGCAAAACCAATCAAGCTCTGAATGGTGGCTCTCCACTCATCTATCTGATCAGCCGCCAGCGGAAATCTCAACAGGATTTGGGCCCATGCCTTGGCCTCCGAAGTAGTGCTCGGCATGGATGACTACGTAGACTGTAGCGTCGTCTGGCTTCTGACGGTGCCAGTAGTAGCAGCGCCGCGCTCGTGTCGCCGTGAGCCAGTCACCAGGGCGACGTGGAGGCGAGGTGGATGTGCTTGGGGATCGGCGGCTCCGTTAGGCGCATCAGCTTGGCAAGCCCGTCCTGGGGGTGACGCATGCCCTGCGGCCACATCCGCAGCGGGGGCGGCCGGATGATTGCGGTTCGCTCCATGGCGAGCAACACCACTGTGGCCGCATCCTTTGGAGGGGTGGAGAGGCACGGATGGAATGATCTCTCCTCCCACACCTTGCGGAGCGTGGCCGTTGGGATGTTGTTGGCGTTGTCCTTCTCCGGTGCCTCCTGCTCTCGTTTTGGCTACGGGGGAGGTGTTGACAATGCCGCCTGCGCCGGTCACGTCCCTCGCAGCGTCCACGTCCCCGTGCGTCCCCGTAGCCCCCACGGCGTCAGCAGCCCCGTGTGGAGGGGCCTTCAAGGTGGACGGGTGAGATGCGGCACCGGTTTTCTTCTTGGGCACCATGGATGATAAAGCCGTCGATGAAGAAGACGATGATGAAGATGGCGTGCTGCGTACGCTCTCGGATTCGTGCAAGCGCTTCCCCCTACCTGGCGTGCCAAAGATGTCGTGGGAAAACACGGCCACCTATGGGGCCATCGGCCCCTTGTGGTTCCGCAGGGGGGAAGGACGCATTGCACAAAGAGCGGAGGGCGCGGGGCAGTGCGGCAGCGATCATACGGGCAGTTTTTAACCAGGTTCGGGCCGCCGTGAGGCATAAAACCCTAGTCCTGCTTTGGTGAATTGATGAGAGGACCGTGGTGGAGACGCAGCGCTCTAGCCTAGCAAGGTCGCCTCGGGGCGAGAGCAGCTATGCGCGTATGAGTGTACAGGGGTCCGAATCCTTTCTAAGGTTGCCATGGCCCTCCTTTTATAGATCAAGGGGTCACCACAATGGCAAATCAGTCATTGTGTACTGATTAGATAGCAAACAGTGCCATCATACCTAACTCTGCAGACTGGACAGAGCGCATTAAATGTGCCGCTTAGTGTCACATCGTTGCCTAGCCCGGCAAGCCTTGCCGTGCTGTTTTGCCACCTTCTCGCCTACCTGCGTGACACATCGCAAGACGAGTGTCATTTGGAGGTGATTTCCTCTGGGGATGGCTGCCACGTGCCAAATAATGGCCACTTAGCATCTTGGGGGCTCGACACCGCACCGATCGGTGACTTGTGTTGCTGTGAGGTGGAGCGGGGGAGCCTTGGCGGGGTAATCCGCCCTCAGCGTCCCCGGCAAGCCTGCCGGGGCAATCTTGAGACTTGTCTTCGGGGCAACCTCGTCCCCGCCAGGCTCGCCTGCCCGGTGGGGGAGGTTTTCCCATCGTGGTATTTTACTCCTTGGGTTGGTCTTGGTCTTCTTGATCCACCCTTTGATTCTTCAAAGAGCTGATCTCTTCTGCTTGGCCTTGTCCTGGAAGCTGCAATCTCGTTCTTGAGCCTGTGTACAGTCTGGGCAACATACCTGGGGTTTGTTGCACTGACAGTTATCAATCCAGTAGGAGAACCAATCAACACCTCATTAGCAGCACTTGCACACAAACAACAAATCCTTAGAACCCAAAGCGCATAAGGGGTTGTCAATCCCTCGACGGTTACGAGCACGATTAAATTGTATAGTTTTTGATTGATAGATCTGACAAAAATAAAAATAAAGTTTATTTCCTTTCCACCATTCTTTCACAAGCCATGGCTAGCCGTATCCACGGGTGCCTTCCATACCAAGACTTTCCAAGGAATTTATTATTAACATTATATTTTTTTTATTTCAGGACTGGGCATCCCTATTACCTGCAACACTCTCGTGCAATGACAAGTGAATAAACAATCATCGTGAGAATAACCCACCCAGCATGAAAAACATTTGCCACCCCCTGTCGCTTCATGAGCAGTACGAGGACACAAAACGGGAATTTATTTTGAAAAATTAGAGTTGCAAATTTACTTGGAACGGTATGTAAATACCGCATATAGGTAGGTATGGTGGACTCATTTGGCACAACTTTAGGTTTAAGGAATTGGATGCACAAGCAATATTTCCGCTTAGTACAAGTGGAGGCTAGCAAATAGATTGAGAAGCGATGAACCAAAAAATGAAAACGGTCATACGCATTGAACATAACTAACACTGAATAATGCACCATAAGTAGGATGTAACTTCGTTGCATAACTATTGACTTTTACGTGCATGCAAAGGGAATCACAAACCTTAACACCAACATTCTTACTAAAGCACAATTACTCACTAGCATAACTCACATATTATCATTTCCATATCGCAAAACTATTGCAAGGAATCAAGCTTATCACATCCAATGATCTATATGAAAGTTTTATTATATCCCTGTTGGATATTCATCATATTGGGAACAAATTCATATCTTGTGCAAATTACCATCACTATTATCAACTCTCAAAAAGATATAAGTGAAGCATGAGTGTGCAAATATTTCTTTAAAATATAATCTTATCAACTCTCAAAATAATATAAGTGAAGCACGAGAGTGCAAATATGTCTTTAAAATAAATCACCGCCGTGCTCAAAAAGATATAAGTGAAGCACTAGAGCAACTGCCTAGCTCAAAAGATTTAAGTGAAGCACATAGAGTATTCTAATAAATCATGATAAACGTGTGGCTCTCTCAAATAATTGTGTTCAAAAAGGATGATTGTGACAAACTAAAAAGCAAACAAAGCAAAGACTCATATAATACATGATGCTCCAAGCAAAACCCATGATATGTGATGAATAAAATATAGCTCCAAGTAAAATTACCGATGGTCGTTGGAAGAAAGAGGGGATGCCTTCCGGGGCATCCCCAAGCTTAGTTGATTGGGAGTCCTTGAATATTACCTTGGGGTGCCTCAGGCATCCCCAAGCTTAGGCTCTTGCCACTCCTTATTCCTTCATTCATCGTGATCTCACCCAAAACTTGAAAACTTCAATCGCACAAAACTTAACGAAACCTTCATGAGATCCGTTAGTATAATAACACAAATCACTACTTTAAGTACTATTACAAACCCATTAATATTTTGTTATTGCATTATACCTACTGTATTCTAACTTTACCATAGCATATACCCCCCGATACAATCCATAGATTCATCAAAATAAGCACACAATGCAACGAAAACAAAATCTGTAAAAAACAGAACAGTCTATAGCAATGTGAATATTGACTATACTTCTATAACTCCAAAATTTCGAAAAACGTAGGAAAACGTGGGAAATTTTTATATCAATCATGTGTAAAAAATTTAGAATTTTTCCATGCTCCAGCAAATTTTAAAAATTCTGCTACTGGATGTAAAAGTTTCTATTTTTGCACAGAATCAAAGCAACTATCTTCCAAATCATCCCAAAGGCTTTACTTGGCACAAACACTAATTAAAACACAAAACACAATCATAATAGTAACATAGTTGTGTGCTTATTGAAAAACAGAAAAGAAATAAAAATTAAAGGATAACTATTGGGTTGCCTCCCAACTAGCTCTATTGTTTTATGCCCCTAGCTAGGTATAATGCATAGTTTCAAGTGTTGTCATCTTTGCTTTTGATAATCTTTGTAGGAGTTTTCTCAAACCCAAGAGGTTCTTTACGCTTCTTGTTATTCTCAAGCAGCGAGGCCATTTTAAGATCCAGAATATCCAATCGCTTATTACATAGAGTAATCAAAGTGTTCATGAGATTGAGGTTTCCACTAATATGTTTGAGGGGTTCATTAGACTTTTGCAATGCAGCCAAATTTTTCTGCATATCACCTAATTTGTCTAGTATTGGAATACCCTCTTGAGTAAAAACTAATTCCTTTTGTGATGGTGGAACCCCCAATATCCCCTCTATTATTTCATAGGAAGTATTGGCATC
The DNA here is from genome assembly GCA_011799875.1 of Thinopyrum elongatum. Lineage (NCBI taxonomy): Eukaryota > Viridiplantae > Streptophyta > Magnoliopsida > Poales > Poaceae > Thinopyrum > Thinopyrum elongatum. The sequence continues at coordinate 200,946,748 of CM022297.1, read as the reverse complement.
ACTCTCCATAAAATTCCCTTTTGCGGCAAAATCCAAAAGTTGTCTATGGTGCATGGTTAAACTTATATAGAAATTACGAATCAAATTTTTTGAATCCTCTTTTATAGGGCAAACACGGTGTCGGGGCGAATCCGCGATCACCTATGGGACCCAGGGAAGGACCCCTTTATGTTCGGCAGGGAGAGACGGTCGCACGAAGAGCAAATCTAGCGAAGAACACGACAGTGCACGAGAGAGATTTACCCAGGTTCGGGCCGCACGGATGCGTAAAACCCTACTCCTGCTTTTTGGTTTATTATCTGTATGATTGTTCTAGCTCCAGGAGCGCTACAGTACAGAGTAGCTGCGTACAATACTGGAGTTCTCCATCTCCTAGTTCCTCTCCCTCCTCCACGTTGCCTATGGGCCTCCTTTTAAATGCACAAAGGGGTCACCAACAGGTGGCAAACAGTAAAGGTAGAGGTGGAAAGTTGCTACAGTAAGGCCATTATTACCAGGATGACATGTCCTACCTACCACTGACGGCAGGGGACAAGGGCATTAAATGCCCATGCCTTAGCTGTCCAGATACATGTACCCGGACGTCTTGGACGTGGGAAAAGCCTATCCCACCTGCTCCTGCACCGCTAGCTACAGAGCACCGCCGTCTACACAGTGCCCTGCCACACACGCTTGGAAGGACCCAGAGCGCCACGCTGGCAGAGGCACTGGAGCAGCAGCACAGTAGCACAGTGGTACAGTAACGCTTGCCGCGGCAAGACCTTGCCGCACTTGATAGCTTGCCGCAACCAATAGCCTGCCGCGCAAGGTAACTTGCCGGGGCAAGTACCTTGCCGCAGCTGCTATCTTGCCGTAGCCAATACCTTGCCGCAGCCAATGACTTGCCGGGGCAAGTACCTTGCCGCGGCAAGTACTCTGCTACAGCATTTACATGCTTATCACTGACGGGTCAGGACAAGCGCATTAAATGCTCTGTCTAGGTGTCCCTTAGCTTCTTGGGGATGGGAAAAGGGGCCATCCTATCAGCGCCGCTTGGCACAGTGCTCTGCCACGCATGCCTGGAGAAGGGTCCAGAGTGCCATGCTGGCGGCCGCACTGGAGCAGCAGCATAGTGGCATAACTTTGCCGGGCAGGAACCTTGCCGGGCTCAGCTGGTCATCCCGGCAAGAACCTTGCCGGGGCCTTGTCTCCAGTCTAGCTGTCCCCCGGCAAGCCTTGCCGGGTTCAGCTGGTCATCCCGGCAAGAACCTTGCCGGGGCCTTATCTTTAGTCTTGTCGAGTCCTGAGCTTGCCGGCCCTGATCTCGCCGGCAGTAGTAGACTTGATCTTCTGGTCGATCTGCCTGGAGTCTTGTCTTGCCAGCTCTGCCTTGCCGGCATTGCGTGGACCCATTCCCGGCAAGTAGACCTTGCCGGGAACCGGGCTTCGAATGTACTCTTGGGTGGATTCCTCCTCTGCCATGTCCTTCCCGCCTGGAGGCTGCGACTTGCCGGTGCGTGTCCAGGGGTAGTGAACACCCCCCTGTTTACTACACCGACAGGAGCCCCCGGGCCTGGGCCGGACAGGCGTGCACAGTGGTTGTCTGGGCTAGGCCCAACGACGCACACCGGCAACATGTAGATCTGTTCCCTGCCGTTCCTCCCGCCTGGAGGTCGCAACCCTGTTGCTGCAATGGCACGCATAAAGAAACAATTTACCTTGATTAGGCCAAGCTTTATGGCACAAGAGATATTCCTTCATGCTAAATGAATGCATGCTTCCCCCTTGATTGATTCCGTCCTTGCACGTATCTTGTACCCTACGCTGTCTGGAAACCCTGCCGGTGCGCACGCTTGCCGCGAGCGCTAGGTGCGGGTCTTTAGCAGCCTGCTGGAAACGCCGCCGCCGGCAAGGCGACTTGCCGGGCCAGAAAGCAGTTGCTAAGTTTGCCGAGCGGACTCGAGGCGAAACCAGAGCGCGGACTAACCATGGCAAGGTCCTTTCGCGTGCAGGTCGATATACGAGAACGAGGAATCAATCAAGACGACCCACGCTTGCTGGAAAGCTTTCCGGTGCGCACGCTCCAGGCAGCGGCGCTTGGGGATCGGGTCCTTAGCAGCTCACCGGGAACGCCGCCTCCCGGAAAGGTTTACCTTCCCGGTTCTGGTGCAGCTGCTCACATCGCCGAGCGGACTCGAGGCGACTAGGAGCGCAACTAGCCCCGAGAAGGCTCCTTTGCGTGTAGGTGTAAGAAGCGAGTGAGGACAGTAAAATGAATGCAATTGCCAAAAAATCTGTGCAACTTAGCTTTTTCTGCTAGGGCGCCGCTAGCCCCCGAGCTTGTTTCTTGCTCAAAGAGTGGTTGTCGGAGCCCCCGGCAAGGGAGGCTCTTAACTCTGGCGGAGAACTTTGATGTTCTCGACGCCAGCTTCCGGCAAGGGGTTGCCGGGAAGGCTCTTGACTCTGGCGGAGAACCTTGACGTTCTCAATGCCAGCTTCCGGCAAGCTTGTTGCCGGGGAGGCTCTTGACTCTGGCGGAGAACCTTGACGTTCTCAACGCCAGCTTCCGGCAAGCTTGTTGCCGGGGAGGCTCTTCAGGGGGTTACTCTCTGGGGCGCTGCCAGCCCCCGAGCTCGCCTTCCATGCGTGTTCCTGCAACACTGACTGGGCATGAAATGCCACAACAGCGTTTGAGCAAAACAAGTTGATTAGCTTCTGGTTAATGTCGGATTCGCTGCAATCTTGACTCCTGCTGAATATTCCCTTGCTTGCCGGAACACTTTCCGGTGTGCACGATCCAGTCAGCAGCGCTTTGAGGAACGGATCCTTAGCAGCTTGCCGGGAACGCCGCCTCCCGAAAAGGTTTACCTTCCCGGCTCTGGCGCAGCTGCTCAGGTTGCCGAGCGGACTCGAGGCAACTAGGAGCGCGACTAGCCCGGGGAAGGCTCCTTAGCATATGGGTTTACGCAGGAACCTTAGAATAAAACTCGCTAAGTCCTTCTCCTTAAACGACTGCATTTTTGCACAGTGAGCCCCCCACGCTTGCCGGAATACTCCCCGAATGCGCACGTTCCGGTCGATGGCGCTTAGGATCGGGTCCTGTTCAGCAGCCTATCGAGAACGCCGCCTCTTCGGGAGCTTAACGCCTTAGAAACAATCGCAGCTGCGTCTGCATTGTTAGGCGGACCCAAAACAACCAGGAGCGCAGAATGTTTCAGGAGCGCTCCTTCGCGCATAGGTTATGCACAAAAATATCGTCCAGGATAAGACTTAACAGCAGAAAGTAATTAAAGCTTTAAAACTTAGCTTTTTGCGAAGGTTCAGGCCCTTCTTCTTGGACGCTATGGCGGTGAAGATGATGAAGAAACTGCCGCGCTGATCGCCAGATCAGGTTCGCGCAGCCCCTCACCCCCTACCTGGCGCGCCAAAGATGTCGGGGCGAATCCGCGATCACCTATGGGACCCAGGGAAGGACCCCTTTACGTTCGGCAGGGAGAGACGGTCGCACGAAGAGCAAATCTAGCGAAGAACACGACAGTGCACGAGAGAGATTTACCCAGGTTCGGGCCGCACGGATGCGTAAAACCCTACTCCTGCTTTTTGGTTTATTATCTGTATGATTGTTCTAGCTCCAGGAGCTATACAGTACAGAGTAGCTGCATACAATACTGGAGTTCTCCATCTCCTAGTTCCTCTCCCTCCTCCATGTTGCCTATGGGCCTCCTTTTATATGCACAAAGGGGTCACCAACAGGTGGCAAACAGTAAAGGTAGAGGTGGAAAGTTGCTACAGTAAGGCCATTATTACCAGGATGACATGTCCTACCTACCACTGACGGCAGGGGACAAGGGCACTAAATGCCCATGCCTTAGCTCTCCAGATACATGTACCCGGACGTCTTGGACGTGGGAAAAGCCTATCCCACCTGCTCCTGCACCGCTAGCTACAGAGCACCGCCGTCTACACAGTGCCCTGCCACACACGCTTGGAAGGACCCAGAGCGCCACGCTGGCAGAGGCACTGGAGCAGCAGCACAGTGGTACAGTAATGCTTGCCGCGGTAAGACCTTGCCGCACTTGATAGCTTGCCGCAACCAATAGCCTGCCGCGCAAGGTAACTTGCCGGGGCAAGTACCTTGCCGCAGCTGCTATCTTGCTGATAGAGGCGAGGGTGTCCCGATCTTTCGATGAGATGATAGCTATCGTTTTTGGTGGAGTAGACTTTGATGATCCGACTACGAACGTGCGAGGACGTCGCGCCTTAGCAATCGCTAAACCAACTCCGAGAGGTTATTGACCACGCCGGAGCACAATCAACCTGACCACGAGGGTCTATCTCCTGCAAGCAAACGAAGAACAAGCAAGAAACTAAGATTTGCAATCTGGATATTGCGAATATAAGATGAAAGCTTTATTGATCAAGGTGGGGTTCTGTGACGTCTTGGTCTGGTCGTTGAACACAAACGAAGTACGCGAAGTTGCAGCTATGGCGAACTTTTAATCTAAACAAAACCCAAAGTCTAAACGGTGCCCTAAGGGCTGTATATATGGAGGAAGAGGAGGGGATTTCGTGGCCCTTGAAGGAGGGGTCCGAAACCAACCCTATCTCTTGTTTCCCCACACATACGGACTCTAAAAACAGGCTATACTCAAGTATTTCGAAATTACATGGGCCTGGCCCAATAATAAGGTGACGCAGCACCTATAATAGCCTCTGGACGAAATTTATGAAGTGACATCTTGTATATTTCGTCCAAGGCTTCCTGCACTCATTATGGTGGCTTCAAAGTCCTGAAATCATCACTTGTAACTCCGTTCTTGTTCCCCTTGTGCATGCCATCATCTCCATGCTTGAACTTGCTCCAAGGTTCCTCTTTCTTGTCCAAGCTAGGCCCTTCATTTGTAAGCAAAACAAATGTATCCAATTTAGGCAGCATCATATTCTCATGAACTTTAGAATCATTACCAAGAAACGAAAGTACCTGATATTTTAATTGGCGTGCGCGAGCTCTAGTAATTGGTCCAGTATGTATAGAAGCAGGGGCTGTGGGTGTAACAATGGTATTGATGTCCTCATCATCCTCCCCTTCTTGAAATGAAGTCATCCTCGACGGAAGCTCATCTTCCTCACCCAAATAAGGCTTCAGATCTGTAATGTTAAAAGTGGGACTAACCCCAAAATCTGCAGGCAGCTCAAGTTTATATGCATTATCATTTATTTTCTCTAACACCTTAAAAGGACCATCAGCACGTGGCATTAGCTTTGATTTGCGCAAATCAGGAAATCTATCCTTACGCAAATGTAACCAAACAAGATCTCCAGGTGCAAACACAACATGTTTTCTACCCTTATCTCCAGCAAGTTTATATTTAGCATTCATATGCTTAATGTTCTCCTTAGTTAACTCATGCATTTTTAAGATCAATTCAGCACGTTGTTTAGCATCAAAATTAACCTTCTCCGAAGATGGAAGAGGCAACAAATCAATTGGTGCACGAGGAAGGAAACCATACACAATTTCAAAAGGACACATCTTAGTAGTAGAATGCAATGAACGATTATAAGCAAATTCAATATGAGGCAAGCATTCTTCCCACATTTTCTTGTTATTCTTCAAAACAGCCCTAAGCATAGTAGACAATGTTCTATTGACTACTTCAGTTTGTCCATCAGTTTGGGGGTGACATGTAGTACTAAAAAGCAGTTTAGTCCCCAACTTAGCCCATAAACATCTCCAAAAGTGGCTAAGAAATTTAGTATCACGATCTGAAACAATAGTATTTGGCACACCATGCAAGCGTATAATTTCACGAAAGAACAAATCAGCAACATTAACAGCATCATCGCTTTTATGACATGGTATATAGTGTGCCATTTTTGAGAACCTATCCACGACAACAAATATGCTATCCCTCCCCTTCTTTGTTCGAGGTAAACCTAAAACAAAGTCCATAGATATATCCTCCCAAGGAACACTAGGTACAGGCAAAGGCATATATAAACCATGAGGATTGAGTCGTGACTTAGCTTTTTGACATGTAGTGCAGCGAGCAACAAAACGCTCAACATCCCGTCTCATCTTTGGCCAAAAGAAATGTGTAGCAAGTATATCCTCCGTCTTCTTCACGCCAAAGTGTCCCATTAATCCTCCTCCATGCGCCTCCTGCAACAACAAAAGACGAACGGAGCTAGCTGGAATGCATAGCTTGTTAGCACGAAACACAAATCCATCGTTAACGACGAACTTGTTCCATGTTCTCCCTTCCTTACAATTCTGCAATACATCTTTAAATTCAGCATCATGCACATATTGATCTTTGATGGTCTCCAAACCAAATATTTTAAAGTCAAGTTGTGAAAGCATAGTATAACGACGAGACAATGCATCAGCAATAACATTTTCTTTACCCTTCTTGTGTTTAATGACATAAGGGAAGTCTCAATAAATTCAACCCATTTAGCATGTCTACGGTTCAGTTTTGCTTGACTTCTAATGTGTTTCAAAGATTCATGATCAGAATGTATAACAAATTCTTTGGGCCATAAATAATGTTGCCATGTTTCTAAGGTCCGAACAAGAGCATATAATTCTTTATCATAAGTAGAATAGTTCAGACTAGGCCCACTCAATTTTTCAGAAAAGTATGCAACAGGTTTGCCATCTTGTAATAAAACACCTCCTAATCCAATTCCACTAGCATCACATTCAAGCTCAAAAGTCTTATTAAAATCAGGAAGTTGGAGTAAAGGAGCATGTGTCAACTTATCTTTCAATACCGTGAAGGCTTCTTCCTGTGAGGTACCCCAAACAAAAGGCACATCCTTCTTTGTAAGCTCATTGAGAGGTGCAGCAATGGTGCTGAAATCTCTCACAAAACGCCTATAGAAACCAGCGAGGCCAAGGAAACTCCTCACTTGTGTGACCGTTTTGGGCTGCGGCCAACTCTCAATAGCTTCAATCTTGGCTTTATCAACATCAATTCCCTGTGGAGTAACAACATAGCCAAGAAAAGATACTCGGTCGGTGCAAAAGGTGCACTTCCCAAGGTTACCAAACAAACGTGATAGAGGCGAGGGTGTCCCGATCTTTCGATGAGATGATAGCTATCGTTTTTGGTGGAGTAGACTTTGACGATCCGACTACGAACGTGCGAGGACGTCGCGCCTTAGCAATCGCTAAACCAACTCCGAGAGGTTATTGACCACGCCGGAGCACAATCAACCTGACCACGAGGGTCTATCTCCTGCAAGCAAACGAAGAACAAGCAAGAAACTAAGATTTGCAATCTGGATATTGCGAATATAAGATGAAAGCTTTATTGATCAAGGTGGGGTTCTGTGACGTCTTGGTCTGGTCGTTGAACACAAACGAAGTACGCGAAGTTGCAGCTATGGCGAACTTTTAATCTAAACAAAACCCAAAGTCTAAACGGGGCCCTAAGGGCTGTATATATGGAGGAAGAGGAGGGGATTTCGTGGCCCTTGAAGGAGGGGTCCGAAACCAACCCTATCTCTTGTTTCCCCACACATACGGACTCTAAAAACAGCCTATACTCAAGTATTTCGAAATTACATGGGCCTGGCCCAATAATAAGGTGACGCAGCACCTATAATAGCCTCTGGACGAAATTTATGAAGTGACATCTTGTATATTTCGTCCAAGGCTTCCTGCACTCATTATGGTGGCTTCAAAGTCCTGAAATCATCACTTGTAACTCCGTTCTTGTTCCCCTTGTGCATGCCATCATCTCCATGCTTGAACTTGCTCCAAGGTTCCTCTTTCTTGTCCAAGCTAGGGCCTTCATTTGTAAGCAAAACAAATGTATCCAATTTAGGCAGCATCATATTCTCTTGAACTTTAGAATCATTACCAAGAAACGAAAGTACCTGATAATTTAATTGGCGTGCGCGAGCTCTAGTAATTGGTCCAGTATGTATAGAAGCAGGGGTTGTGGGTGTAACAATGGTATTGATGTCCTCATCATCCTCCCCTTCTTGAAATGAAGTCGTCCTCGACGGAAGCTCATCTTCCTCACCCAAATAAGGCTTCAGATCTGCAATGTTAAAAGTGGGACTAACCCCAAAATCTGCAGGCAGCTCAAGTTTATATGCATTATCATTTATTTTCTCTAACACCTTAAAAGGACCATCAGCACGTGGCATTAGCTTTGATTTGCGCAAATCAGGAAATCTATCCTTACGCAAATGTAACCAAACAAGATCTCCAGGTGCAAACACAACATGTTTTCTACCCTTATCTCCAGCAAGTTTATATTTAGCATTCATACGCTCAATGTTCTCCTTAGTTAACTCATGCATTTTTAAGATCAATTCAGCACGTTTTTTAGCATCAAAATTAACCTTCTCCGAAGATGGAAGAGGCAACAAATCAATTGCTGCACGAGGAAGGAAACCACACACAATTTCAAAAGGACACATCTTAGTAGTAGAATGCAATGAACGATTATAAGCAAATTCAATATGAGGCAAGCATTCTTCCCACATTTTCTTGTTATTCTTCAAAACAGCCCTAAGCATAGTAGACAATATTCTATTGACTACTTCTGTTTGTCCATCAGTTTGGGGGTGACATGTAGTACTAAAAAGCAGTTTAGTCCCCAACTGATAGAGGCGAGGGTGTCCCGATCTTTCGATGAGATGATAGCTATCGTTTTTGGTGGAGTAGACTTTGACGATCCGACTACGAACGTGCGAGGACGTCGCGCCTTAGCAATCGTTAAACCAACTCCGAGAGGTTATTGACCACGCCGGAGCACAATCAACCTGACCACGAGGGTCTATCTCCTGCAAGCAAACGAAGAACAAGCAAGAAACTAAGATTTGCAATCTGGATATTGCGAATATAAGATGAAAGCTTTATTGATCAAGGTGGGGTTCTGTGACGTCTTGGTCTGGTCGTTGAACACAAACGAAGTACGCGAAGTTGCAGCTATGGCGAACTTTAATCTAAACAAAACCCAAAGTCTAAACGGTGCCCTAAGGGCTGTATATATGGAGGAAGAGGAGGGGATTTCGTGGCCCTTGAAGGAGGGGTCCGAAACCAACCCTATCTCTTGTTTCCCCACACATACGGACTCTAAAAACAGCCTATACTCAAGTATTTCGAAATTACATGGGCCTGGCCCAATAATAAGGTGACGCAGCACCTATAATAGCCTCTGGACGAAATTTATGAAGTGACATCTTGTATATTTCGTCCAAGGCTTCCTGCACTCATTGTGGTGGCTTCAAAGTCCTGAAATCATCACTTGTAACTCCGTTCTTGTTCCCCTTGTGCATGCCATCATCTCCATGCTTGAACTTGCTCCAAGGTTCCTCTTTCTTGTCCAAGCTAGGCCCTTCATTTGTAAGCAAAACAAATGTATCCAATTTAGGCAGCATCATATTCTCATGAACTTTAGAATCATTACCAAGAAACGAAAGTACCTGATATTTTAATTGGCGTGCGCGAGCTCTAGTAATTGGTCCAGTATGTATAGTAATAGAGGCGAGGGTGTCCCGATCTTTCGATGAGATGATAGCTATCGTTTTTGGTGGAGTAGACTTTGACGATCCGACTACGAACGTGCGAGGACGTCGCGCCTTAGCAATCGCTAAACCAACTCCGAGAGGTTATTGACCACGCCGGAGCACAATCAACCTGACCACGAGGGTCTATCTCCTGCAAGCAAACGAAGAACAAGCAAGAAACTAAGATTTGCAATCTGGATATTGCGAATATAAGATGAAAGCTTTATTGATCAAGGTGGGGATCCGAAAGCGGTCTTGGTCTGGTCGTTGGACACAAACGAAGTACACGAAGTTGCAATGGCTAACTTTTAACTAAACAAATCCCAAAGTCTAAACGGTGCCCTAAGGGCTGTATATATGGAGGAAGAGGAGGGGATTTCGTGGCCCTTGAAGGAGGGGTCCGAAACCAACCCTATCTCTTGTTTCCCCACACATACGGACTCTAAAAACAGCCTATACTCAAGTATTTCGAAATTACATGGGCCTGGCCCAATAATAAGGTGACGCAGCACCTATAATAGCCTCTGGACGAAATTTATGAAGTGACATCTTGTATATTTCGTCCAAGGCTTCCTGCACTCATTATGGTGGATTCAAAGTCCTGAAATCATCACTTGTAACTCCGTTCTTGTTCCCCTTGTGCATGCCATCATCTCCATGCTTGAACTTGCTCCAAGGTTCCTCTTTCTTGTCCAAGCTAGGCCCTTCATTTGTAAGCAAAACAAATGTATCCAATTTAGGCAGCATCATATTCTCATGAACTTTAGAATCATTACCAAGAAACGAAAGTACCTGATATTTTAATTGACGTGCGCGAGCTCTAGTAATTGGTCCAGTATGTATAGAAGCAGGGGCTGTGGGTGTAACAATGGTATTGATGTCCTCATCAGTACCTCACAGGAAGAAGCCTTCACGGTATTGAAAGATAAGTTGACACATGCTCCTTTACTCCAACTTCCTGATTTTAATAAGACTTTTGAGCTTGAATGTGATGCTAGTGGAATTGGATTAGGAGGTGTTTTATTACAAGATGGCAAACCTGTTGCATACTTTTCTGAAAAATTGAGTGGGCCTAGTCTGAACTATTCTACTTATGATAAAGAATTATATGCTCTTGTTCGGACCTTAGAAACATGGCAACATTATTTATGGCCCAAAGAATTTGTTATACATTCTGATCATGAATCTTTGAAACACATTAGAAGTCAAGCAAAACTGAACCGTAGACATGCTAAATGGGTTGAATTTATTGAGACTTTCCCTTATGTCATTAAACACAAGAAGGGTAAAGAAAATGTTATTGCTGATGCATTGTCTCGTTGTTATACTATGCTTTCACAACTTGACTTTAAAATATTTGGTTTGGAGACCATCAAAGATCAATATGTGCATGATGCTGAATTTAAAGATGTATTGCAGAATTGTAAGGAAGGGAGAACATGGAACAAGTTCGTCGTTAACGATGGATTTGTGTTTCGTGCTAACAAGCTATGCATTCCAGCTAGCTCCGTTCGTCTTTTGTTGTTGCAGGAGGCGCATGGAGGAGGATTAATGGGACACTTTGGCGTGAAGAAGACGGTGGATATACTTGCTACACATTTCTTTTGGCCAAAGATGAGACGGGATGTTGAGCGTTTTGTTGCTCGCTGCACTACATGTCAAAAAGCTAAGTCACGACTCAATCCTCATGGTTTATATATGCCTTTGCCTGTACCTAGTGTTCCTTGGGAGGATATATCTATGGACTTTGTTTTAGGTTTACCTCGAACAAAGAAGGGGAGGGATAGCATATTTGTTGTCGTGGATAGGTTCTCGAAAATGGCAAACTTTATACCATGTCATAAAAGCGATGATGCTGTTAATGTTGCTGATTTGTTCTTTCGTGAAATTATACGCTTGCATGGTGTGCCAAATACTATTGTTTCAGATCGTGATACTAAATTTCTTAGCCACTTTTGGAGATGTTTATGGGCTAAGTTGGGGACTAAACTGCTTTTTAGTACTACATGTCACCCCCAAACTGATGGACAAACTGAAGTAGTCAATAGAACATTGTCTACTATGCTTAGGGCTGTTTTGAAGAATAACAAGAAAACGTGGGAAGAATGCTTGCCTCATATTGAATTTGCTTATAATCGTTCATTGCATTCTACTACTAAGATGTGTCCTTTTGAAATTGTGTATGGTTTCCTTCCTCGTGCACCAATTGATTTGTTGCCTCTTCCATCTTCGGAGAAGGTTAATTTTGATGCAAAACAACGTGCTGAATTGATCTTAAAAATGCATGAGTTAACTAAGGAGAACATTGATAAACTTGCTGGAGATAAGGGTAGAAAACATGTTGTGTTTGCACCTGGAGATCTTGTTTGGTTACATTTGCGTAAGGTTAGATTTCCTGATTTGGGCAAATCAAAGCTAATGCCACGTGCTGATGGTCCTTTTAAGGTGTTAGAGAAAATAAATGATAATGCATATAAACTTGAGCTGCCTGCAGATTTTGGGGTTAGTCCCACTTTTAACATTGCAGATCTGAAGCCTTATTTGGGTGAGGAAGATGAGCTTCCGTCGAGGACGACTTCATTTCAAGAAGGGGAGGATGATGAGGACATCAATACCATTGTTACACCCACAACCCCTGCTTCTATACATACTGGACCAATTACTAGAGCTCGCGCACGCCAATTAAAATATCAGGTACTTTCGTTTCTTGGTAATGATTCTAAAGTTCATGAGAATATGATGCTGCCTAAATTGGATACATTTGTTTTGCTTACAAATGAAGGGCCTAGCTTGGACAAGAAAGAGGAACCTTGGAGCAAGTTCAAGCATGGAGATGATGGCATGCACAAGGGGAACAAGAACGGAGTTACTAGTGATGATTTCAGGACTTTGAAGCCACCATAATGAGTGCAGGAAGCCTTGGACGAAATATACAAGATGTCACTTCATAAATTTCGTCCAGAGGCTATTATAGGTGTTGCGTCACCTTATTATTGGGCCAGGCCCATGTAATTTCGAAATACTTGAGTATAGGCTGTTTTTAGAGTCCGTATGTGTGGGGAAACAAGAGATAGGGTTGGTTTCGGACCCCTCCTTCAAGGGCCACGAAATCCCCTCCTCTTCCTCCATATATACAGCCCTTAGGGCACCGTTTAGACTTTGGGTTTTGTTTAGATTAAAAGTTCGCCATAGCTGCAACTTCGCGTACTTCGTTTGTGTTCAACGACCAGACCAAGACGTCACAGAACCCCACCTCGATCAATAAAGCTTTCATCTTATATTCGGAATATCCAGATTGCAAATCTTAGTTTCTTGCTTGTTCTTCGTTTGCTTGCAGGAGATAGACCCTCGGGGTCAGGTTGATTGTGCTCCGGCGTGGTCAATAACCTCTCGGAGTTGGTTTAGCGATTGCTAAGGCGCGACGTCCTCGCACGTTCGTAGTCGGATCGTCAAAGTCTACTCCACCAAAAACGATAGATATCATCTCATCGAAAGATCGGGACACCCTCGCCTCTATCAAGAAGGGTAAAGAAAATGTTATTGCTGATGCTTTGTCTCGTCGTTATACTATGCTTTCACAACTTGACTTTAAAATATTTGGTTTGGAGACCATCAAAGATCAATATGTGCATGATGCTGAATTTAAAGATGTATTGCAGAATTGTAAGGAAGGGAGAACATGGAACAAGTTCGTCGTTAACGATGGATTTGTGTTTCGTGCTAACAAGCTATGCATTCCAGCTAGCTCCGTTCGTCTTTTGTTGTTGCAGGAGGCGCATGGAGGAGGATTAATGGGACACTTTGGCGTGAAGAAGACGGAGGATATACTTGCTACACATTTCTTTTGGCCAAAGATGAGACGGGATGTTGAGCGTTTTGTTGCTCGCTGCACTACATGTCAAACAGCTAAGTCACGACTCAATCCTCATGGTTTATATATGCCTTTGCCTGTACCTAGTGTTCCTTGGGAGGATATATCTATGGACTTTGTTTTAGGTTTACCTCGAACAAAGAAGGGGAGGGATAGCATATTTGTTGTCGTGGATAGGTTCTCGAAAATGGCACACTTTATACCATGTCATAAAAGCGATGATGCTGTTAATGTTGTTGATTTGTTCTTTCGTGAAATTATACGCTTGCATGGTGTGCCAAATACTATTGTTTCAGATCGTGATACTAAATTTCTTAGCCACTTTTGGAGATGTTTATGGGCTAAGTTGGGGACTAAACTGCTTTTTAGTACTACATGTCACCCCCAAACTGATGGACAAACTGAAGTAGTCAATAGAACATTGTCTACTATGCTTAGGGCTGTTTTGAAGAATAACAAGAAAATGTGGGAAGAATGCTTGCCTCATATTGAATTTGCTTATAATCGTTCATTGCATTCTACTACTAAGATGTGTCCTTTTGAAATTGTGTATGGTTTCCTTCCTCGTGCACCAATTGATTTGTTGCCTCTTCCATCTTCGGAGAAGGTTAATTTTGATGCTAAACAACGTGCTGAATTGATCTTAAAAATGCATGAGTTAACTAAGGAGAACATTAAGCATATGAATGCTAAATATAAACTTGCTGGAGATAAGGGTAGAAAACATGTTGTGTTTGCACCTGGAGATCTTGTTTGGTTACATTTGCGTAAGGATAGATTTCCTGATTTGCGCAAATCAAAGCTAATGCCACGTGCTGATGGTCCTTTTAAGGTGTTAGAGAAAATAAATGATAATGCATATAAACTTGAGCTGCCTGCAGATTTTGGGGTTAGTCCCACTTTTAACATTACAGATCTGAAGCCTTATTTGGGTGAGGAAGATGAGCTTCCGTCGAGGATGACTTCATTTCAAGAAGGGGAGGATGATGAGGACATCAATACCATTGTTACACCCACAGCCCCTGCTTCTATACATACTGGACCAATTACTAGAGCTCGCGCACGCCAATTAAAATATCAGGTACTTTCGTTTCTTGGTAATGATTCTAAAGTTCATGAGAATATGATGCTGCCTAAATTGGATACATTTGTTTTGCTTACAAATGAAGGGCCTAGCTTGGACAAGAAAGAGGAACCTTGGAGCAAGTTCAAGCATGGAGATGATGGCATGCACAAGGGGAACAAGAACGGAGTTACAAGTGATGATTTCAGGACTTTGAAGCCACCACAATGAGTGCAGGAAGCCTTGGACGAAATATACAAGATGTCACTTCATAAATTTCGTCCAGAGGCTATTATAGGTGCTGCGTCACCTTATTATTGGGCCAGGCCCATGTAATTTCGAAATACTTGAGTATAGGCTGTTTTTAGAGTCCGTATGTGTGGGGAAACAAGAGATAGGGTTGGTTTCGGACCCCTCCTTCAAGGGCCACGAAATCCCCTCCTCTTCCTCCATATATACAGCCCTTAGGGCACCGTTTAGACTTTGGGTTTTGTTTAGATTAAAAGTTCGCCATAGCTGCAACTTCGCGTACTTCGTTTGTGTTCAACGACCAGACCAAGACGTCACAGAACCCCACCTTGATCAATAAAGCTCTCATCTTATATTCCCAATATCCAGATTGCAAATCTTAGTTTCTTGCTTGTTCTTCGTTTGCTTGCAGGAGATAGACCCTCGTGGTCAGGTTGATTGTGCTCCGGCGTGGTCAATAACCTCTCGGAGTTGGTTTAGCGATTGCTAAGGCGCGACGTCCTCGCACGTTCGTAGTCGGATCGTCAAAGTCTACTCCACCAAAAACGATAGCTATCATCTCATCGAAAGATCGGGACACCCTCGCCTCTATCATGTTCCTTGGGAGGATATATCTATGGACTTTGTTTTAGGTTTACCTCGAACAAAGAAGGGGAGGGATAGCATATTTGTTGTCGTGGATAGGTTCTCGAAAATGGCACACTTTATACCATGTCATAAAAGCGATGATGCTGTTAATGTTGCTGATTTGTTCTTTCGTGAAATTATACGCTTGCATGGTGTGCCAAATACTATTGTTTCAGATCGTGATACTAAATTTCTTAGCCACTTTTGGAGATGTTTATGGGCTAAGCTGGGGACTAAACTGCTTTTTAGTACTACATGTCACCCCCAAACTGATGGACAAACTGAAGTAGTCAATAGAACATTGTCTACTATGCTTAGGGCTGTTTTGAAGAATAACAAGAAAATGTGGGAAGAATGCTTGCCTCATATTGAATTTGCTTATAATCGTTCATTGCATTCTACTACTAAGATGTGTCCTTTTGAAATTGTGTATGGTTTCCTGCCTCGTGCACCAATTGATTTGTTGCCTCTTCCATCTTCGGAGAAGGTTAATTTTGACGCTAAACAACGTGCTGAATTGATCTTAAAAATGCATGAGTTAACTAAGGAGAACATTGAGCGTATGAATGCTAAATATAAACTTGCTGGAGATAAGGGTAGAAAACATGTTGTGTTTGCACCTGGAGATCTTGTTTGGTTACATTTGCGTAAGGATAGATTTCCTGATTTGCGCAAATCAAAGCTAATGCCACGTGCTGATGGTCCTTTTAAGGTGTTAGAGAAAATAAATGATAATGCATATAAACTTGAGCTGCCTGCAGATTTTGGGGTTAGTCCCACTTTTAACATTGCAGATCTGAAGCCTTATTTGGGTGAGGAAGATGAGCTTCCGTCGAGGACGACTTCATTTCAAGAAGGGGAGGATGATGAGGACATCAATACCATTGTTACACCCACAACCCCTGCTTCTATACATACTGGACCAATTACTAGAGCTCGCGCACGCCAATTAAAATATCAGGTACTTTCGTTTCTTGGTAATGATTCTAAAGTTCATGAGAATATGATGCTGCCTAAATTGGATACATTTGTTTTGCTTACAAATGAAGGGCCTAGCTTGGACAAGAAAGAGGAACCTTGGAGCAAGTTCAAGCATGGAGATGATGGCATGCACAAGTGGAACAAGAACGGAGTTACAAGTGATGATTTCAGGACTTTGAAGCCACCATAATGAGTGCAGGAAGCCTTGGACGAAATATACAAGATGTCACTTCATAAATTTTGTCCAGAGGCTATTATAGGTGTTGCGTCACCTTATTATTGGGCCAGGCCCATGTAATTTCGAAATACTTGAGTATAGGCTGTTTTTAGAGTCCGTATGTGTGGGGAAACAAGAGATAGGGTTGGTTTCGGACCCCTCCTTCAAGGGCCACGAAATCCCCTCCTCTTCCTCCATATATACAGCCCTTAGGGCACCGTTTAGACTTTGGGTTTTGTTTAGATTAAAAGTTCGCCATAGCTGCAACTTCGCGTACTTCGTTTGTGTTCAACGACCAGACCAAGACGTCACAGAACCCCACCTTGATCAATAAAGCTTTCATCTTATATTCACAATATCCAGATTGCAAATCTTAGTTTCTTGCTTGTTCTTCGTTTGCTTGCAGGAGATAGACCCTCGTGGTCAGGTTGATTGTGCTCCGGCGTGGTCAATAACCTCTCGGAGTTGGTTTAGCGATTGCTAAGGCGCGACGTCCTTGCACGTTCGTAGTCGGATCGTCAAAGTCTACTCCACCAAAAACGATAGCTATCATCTCATCGAAAGATCGGGACACCCTCGCCTCTATCATACTCCTTATACTCTAGAATGGTCTGAATCTCTCTATTTAATCCACCCATGAAACGTGCAAGCGTAGCTTCATTCTCCTCAACAATACCACATCTAATCATGCCAGTTTGTAATTCCTGATAATATTCTTCTACAGAATTTTTTCCTTGTCTTAAGCGCTGCAATTTTTGAAGTAATTCACGTTGATAATATGGTGGAACCCAACGAGTACGCATAGCAGTTTTCAAAGCAGCCCACGTAGCTGGAATAGGATATAATCTACAATGTTCAGACCACCATACACATGCAAAACTAGTGAAAGCACAAACAGCAGCAGCAACACGTCGTTCCTCGGGATATTGTAAACATGTAAAACGTTGTTCAGTTTCTAACTCCCAAGTAAGATATATATCAGGAACATATCTACCCTCGAATGGTGGAATATTCAATTTTAATTTAGGAAGATGGTCATGATCTCGTACCTGAAGTGGTGGTGCGGGCCTACCATTGCGATTATTTGCATGTGGACGACCTGGTGCTGGTGGTTGCACGTAGTTATGATTTTGATCAACCTCATCCTCATAATCGCCCGCGTAATCATCCTCCTCCTCGGCACCAGCAGCAGCAGGAGCAGGAGCCAAAGAAGCATCAACAGTAGGTACAGCAGCACCAGAAGTTTGGCCATCCTCAAGAGGAACACGCTTCGCTCGTCCGAACTGATTTGGAAGGGGGCGTTGTTGTTGTCGTTGCAGAGGTGCGACAGGTGCAGCCGGTGGTGGTTGGGGAAGACGCGTGAGCAATTCATTAAACTTGTTATCCAGCTTTGTCTCGAACGACTACTCCATGCCATCTATCTTCTCCATGGCCTCTTCAAATCTGTTTAGCACATCTCCCACCTGGCCACTCATCATTTGCTGAAATTTATCATGCAACTCCTTGTTCGTCATGTTCTCCCAGTCAATCTCGTCGGCTTGTGATCCTGCCATGGTTAGCAGCAATAGAAACACACAAGAATATGATCCTACAGACTACTAGAAAGTGGTGGTGGTGTGGTGTGGTGTCACAAATCCGTCAAGCAAATCTCAAATTCTTACCAGTTCTTACCCAGCAGCAGGTGGTGATCGGCAACCTTTGTAGTCAAAACTCTCAGAGCTTGGACAGAGCGATTGCCAGGTGGTGTCAAACGCACGATGTAGATGTATGTGGAGCTGGGAAGGCTTATGATATGGTAGCAAAAAGGGTCAGCAATAATCAATTCAGAGATGCAATGTTGAATAAACTCTCAAGGACGGTACTGTGCTGGTCCTAGGCTAGACCGTGCTAGAGACGCGAGCCTAGAACACTAACAAAAATCACGGCGTTGCACGTAAACAAGGGAGTAGCACACTCTGAATTTTTTTCTTTTTTTTTTGCACTTTTTTTTTCCTCTTTTTTTTTTGCTCCGCAACAATTTTTTTTCGAAAAAGTCTACAAATGGTCTAAAAACTGTCTACAAATTATTTTTTTTTGAAACTGGAACTATTTTTCTTCTGCGGGTAGCACGAAAATTGGGGAATCCGACTTGTTCACGACTCGTAGTATCGCGTGATCTGGAACTCTAAAATAAAGGAATAAATACTGGACTCGGACTAGGACTGGTGGCAGAGATGAATATGGTGGAACTCGGACTGGTGATGGTATATGACGGTAGTATATGTGGGCTCGGATTGGTGGTGGTATATGGACTCGGATCGGTGGTGGTATATGGACTCGGATCGGTGGTGGTATATGGACTCAGAGAAATAGCAGATAAGCTGTGGTGGTATATGGTAGGGGCGATGATGATGGTGCGGCGGCGGCGTGACAACTTGTGAACAGAACTCGAAACTCTAAAGAACTAGACGCTAAGACCAGCAACTTGACACGACGATGCAACCGCAAATTCAACAAAGCAAAAACCCTAAAAAGATTATGCAAAGGCTCAGATTGGTTCGGATATGATGAACTAACCCTAAATTTTTTTTTTTGGCTTTTTCCTGGATGTAGGTATGAAGAACAGACTCGATCTAAACTACGAAAAACTGTAAATCTCACCGAGCAACCTGGGAATCTGATACCACTTGATAGAGGCGAGGGTGTCCCGATCTTTCGATGAGATGATAGCTATCGTTTTTGGTGGAGTAGACTTTGACGATCCGACTACGAACGTGCGAGGACGTCGCGCCTTAGTGATGAGGACATCAATACCATTGTTACACCCACAACCCCTGCTTCTATACATACTGGACCAATTACTAGAGCTCACGCACGCCAATTAAAATATCAGGTACTTTCGTTTCTTGGTAATGATTCTAAAGTTCATGAGAATATGATGCTGCCTAAATTGGATACATTTGTTTTGCTTACAAATGAAGGGCCTAGCTTGGACAAGAAAGAGGAACCTTGGAGCAAGTTCAAGCATGGAGATGATGGCATGCACAAGGGGAACAAGAACGGAGTTACAAGTGATGATTTCAGAACTTTGAAGCCACCATAATGAGTGCATGAAGCCTTGGACGAAATATACAAGATGTCACTTCATAAATTTCGTCCAGAGGCTATTATAGGTGCTGCGTCACCTTATTATTGGGCCAGGCCCATGTAATTTCGAAATACTTGAGTATAGGCTGTTTTTAGAGTCCGTATGTGTGGGGAAACAAGAGATAGGGTTGGTTTCGGACCCCTCCTTCAAGGGCCACGAAATCCCCTCCTCTTCCTCCATATATACAGCCCTTAGGGCACCGTTTAGACTTTGGGTTTTGTTTAGATTAAAAGTTCGCCATAGCTGCAACTTCGCGTACTTCGTTTGTGTTCAACGACCAGACCAAGACGTCACAGAACCCCACCTTGATCAATAAAGCTTTCATCTTATATTCGCAATATCCAGATTGCAAATCTTAGTTTCTTGCTTGTTCTTCGTTTGCTTGCAGGAGATAGACCCTCGTGGTCAGGTTGATTGTGCTCCGGCATGGTCAATAACCTCTCGGAGTTGGTTTAGCGATTGCTAAGGCGCGACGTCCTCGCACGTTCGTAGTCGGATCGTCAAAGTCTACTCCACCAAAAACGATACCTATCATCTCATCGAAAGATCGGGACACCCTCGCCTCTATCAAGTGGTATCAGAGCCAGATGTGCTAAACAGATTTGAAGAGGCCATGGAGAAGATAGATGGCATGGAGAAGTCGTTCGAGACAAAGCTGGATAACAAGTTTAATGAATTGCTCACGCGTCTTCCCCAACCACCACCGGCTGCACCTGTCGCACCTCTGCAACGACAACAACAACGCCCCCTTCCAAATCAGTTCGGACGAGCGAAGCGTGTTCCTCTTGAGGATGGCCAAACTTCTGGTGCTGCTGTACCTACTGTTGATGCTTCTTTGGCTCCTGCTCCTGCTGCTGCTGGTGCCGAGGAGGAGGATGATTACGCGGGCGATTATGAGGATGAGGTTGATCAAAATCATAACTACGTGCAACCACCAGCACCAGGTCGTCCACATGCAAATAATCGCAATGGTAGGTCTGCACCACCACTTCAGGTACGAGATCATGACCATCTTCCTAAATTAAAATTGAATATTCCACCATTTGAGGGTAGATATGTTCCTGATATATATCTTACTTGGGAGTTAGAAACTGAACAACGTTTTACATGTTTACAATATCCCGAGGAACGACGTGTTGCTGCTGCTGTTTGTGCTTTCACTAGTTTTGCATGTGTATGGTGGTCTGAACATTGTAGATTATATCCTATTCCAGCTAGGTGGGCTTCTTTGAAAACTGCTATGCGTACTCGTTGGGTTCCACCATATTATCAACGTGAATTACTTCAAAAATTGCAGCGCTTAAGACAAGGAAAAAATTCTGTAGAAGAATATTATCAGGAATTACAAACTGGCATGATTAGATGTGGTATTGTTGAGGAGAATGAAGCTATGCTTGCATGTTTAATGGGTGGATTAAATAGAGAGATTCAGACCATTCTAGAGTATAAGGAGTATAATAATATCACTCGTTTATTCCATCTTGCTTGTAAAGCTGAACATGAAGTGCAGGATCGACAGGCATTGGCGCGAACTAATTTTTCTGCAGGTCGATCTTCATCATGGACACCGCGTGCCTCCTCTACTCCCACACGTCCTACTGCGGCACCACTGACTTCAGCCGCCAATTCCAATCGAGATACAAGAAAACAGGCACCACCACCACCATCTGCCAAGAGTACACCTTCTGGGCCTGCCCAGAGCTCTTCTTCATCTATGGCATCAACAGGGCACACACATGATATTATTTGTCGTCGTTGTAAGGGAAGAGGTCATTATGCGAGAGAATGCCAATCTCCGCGTGTTATGATTGCTACTGAGGATGGTGGGTATGAGTCCGCTAGTGATTATGATGAGGAGACTTTGGCTCTTATTACAAGTGAAGAACACGGTGGAGATGATTCTGATCATGAGACGCAATACATGGCTCCTGAAGACGCTGACAGGTACGAATGTTTAGTTGCTCAACGTGTTTTGAGTGTGCAGGTCACACAAGCTGAGCAAAATCAGAGGCATAATTTGTTCCATACAAAGGGAGTTGTGAAGGAACGTTCTGTTCGCGTCATCA
This sequence comes from Thinopyrum elongatum, assembly GCA_011799875.1. Lineage (NCBI taxonomy): Eukaryota > Viridiplantae > Streptophyta > Magnoliopsida > Poales > Poaceae > Thinopyrum > Thinopyrum elongatum. The sequence continues at coordinate 200,925,037 of CM022297.1, read as the reverse complement.
TAGATGGAGGGAGCTGCAACAACTTGGCTAGCATGGAGATGGTGGAGAAGCTATCTCTCACCACAAGACCACATCCACATCCTTACTATATCCAATGGTTCAACAACAGCGGCAAGGTTAAGGTAACACGTACTGTTCTTGTGCATTTTAGTATCTCTACATATGCTGATTATGTTGATTGTGATGTGGTACCCATGCAAGCATGTTCATTATTACTTGGTAGACCATGGCAATTTGATAAAAATTCTGTACACCATGGTAGAAACAATCAGTATACTCTTGTTCATAAGGATAAACATATTACTTTGCTTCCTATGACTCCTGATTCTATTTTGAAAGATGATATTAATAGAGCTAGTAAAGCAAAACAGGAGAAAAATAAGAGTGAAAATCAGATTGTGGCAAAAGAATTTGAGCAACAAATGAAGCCTAATAATAAACCATCTAGTGTTGCTTCTGAAATTAAATTGAAAAGTGCATGTTTACTTGCCACCAAATCTGATATTGATGAGCTAGATTTCAGCAAATCTGTTTGCTATGCTTTTGTGTGCAAAGAGGCGTTATTTTCATTCGAGGACGTGCCTTCCTCTTTGCCTCCTGCTGTCACTAACATTTTGCAGGAGTTTGCTGATGTCTTTCCACAAGACGTGCCACCGGGATTACCACCTATTCGCGGGATTGAGCATCAGATGGACTTAATTCCCGGTGCTTCGCTGCCAAACCATGCGCCATACCGTACCAATCCAGAGGAGACGAAGGAGATTATGCGTCAAGTACAGGAGCTGCTCGACAAAGGTTATATACGCGAATCTCTTAGTCCTTGTGCTGTTCCTATTATACTATGATAGAGGCGAGGGTGTCCCGATCTTTCGATGAGATGATAGCTATCGTTTTTGGTGGAGTAGACTTTGACGATCCGACTACGAACGTGCGAGGACGTCGCGCCTTAGCAATCGCTAAACCAACTCCGAGAGGTTATTGACCACGCCGGAGCACAATCAACCTGACCACAAGGGTCTATCTCCTGCAAGCAAACGAAGAACAAGCAAGAAACTAAGATTTGCAATCTGGATATTGCGAATATAAGATGAAAGCTTTATTGATCAAGGTGGGGTTCTGTGACGTCATGGTCTGGTCGTTGAACACAAACGAAGTACGCGAAGTTGCAGCTATGGCGAACTTTTAATCTAAACAAAACCCCAAAGTCTAAACGGTGCCCTAAGGGCTGTATATATGGAAGAAGAGGGGGGGATTTCGTGGCCCTTGAAGGAGGGGTCCGAAACCAACCCTATCTCTTGTTTCCCCACACATACGGACTCTAAAAATAGCCTATACTCAAGTATTTCGAAATTACATGGGCCTGGCCCAATAATAAGGTGACGCAGCACCTATAATAGCCTCTGGACGAAATTTATGAAGTGACATCTTGTATATTTCGTCCAAGGCTTCCTGCACTCATTATGGTGGCTTCAAAGTCCTGAAATCATCACTTGTAACTCCGTTCTTGTTCCCCTTGTGCATGCCATCATCTCCATGCTTGAACTTGCTCCAAGGTTCCTCTTTCTTGTCCAAGCTAGGCCCTTCATTTGTAAGCAAAACAAATGTATCCAATTTAGGCAGCATCATATTCTCATGAACTTTAGAATCATTACCAAGAAACGAAAGTACCTGATATTTTAATTGGCGTGCGCGAGCTCTAGTAATTGGTCCAGTATGTATAGAAGCAGGGGCTGTGGGTGTAACAATGGTATTGATGTCCTCATCACTTGCCGTAGCCAATACCTTGCCGCAGCCAATGACTTGCCGGGGCAAGTACCTTGCCGTGGCAAGTACTCTGCTACAGCATTTACATGCTTATCACTGACGGGTCAGGACAAGTGCATTAAATGCTCTGTCTAGGTGTCCCTTAGCTTCTTGGGGATGGGAAAAGGGGCCATCCTATCAGCGCCGCTTGGCACAGTGCTCTGCCACGCATGCCTGGAGAAGGGTCCAGAGTGCCATGCTGGCGGCCGCACTGGAGCAGCAGCATAGTGGCATAACTTTGCCGGGCAGGAACCTTGCCGGGCTCAGCTGGTCATCTCGGCAAGAACCTTGCCGGGGCCTTGTCTCCAGTCTAGCTGTCCCCCGGCAAGCCTTGCCGGGTTCAGCTGGTCATCCCGGCAAGAACCTTGCCGGGGCCTTATCTTTAGTCTTATCGAGTCCTGAGCTTGCCGGCCCTGATCTCACCGGCAGTAGTAGACTTGATCTTCTGGTCGATCCGCCTGGAGTCTTGTCTTGCTAGCTCTGCCTTGCCGGCGTTGCATGGACCCATTCCCGGCAAGTAGACCTTGCCGGGAACCGGGCTTCGAATGTACTCTTGGGTGGATTCCTCCTCTTCCATGTCCTTCCCGCCTGGAGGCTGCGACTTGCCGGTGCGTGTCCAGGGGTAGTGAACACCCCCCTGTTTACTACACCGACAGGAGCGCCCGGGCCTGGGCCGGACAGGCGTGCACAGTGGTTGTCCGGGCTAGGCCCAACGACGCACACCGGCAACATGTAGATCTGTTCCTTGCCGTTCCTCCCGCCTGGAGGTCGCAACCCTATTGCTGCAATGGCACGCATAAAGAAACAATTTACCTTGATTAGGCCAAGCTTTATGGCACAAGAGATATTCCTTCATGCTAAATGAATGCATGCTTCCGCCTTGATTGATTCCGTCCTTGCACGTATCTTGTACCCTACGCTGTCTGGAAACCCTGCCGATGCGCACGCTTGCCGCGAGCGCTAGGTGCGGGTCTTTAGCAGCCTGCTGGAAACGCCGCCGCCGGCAAGGCGACTTGCCGGGCCAGAACGCAGCTGCTAAGTTTGCCGAGCGGACTCGAGGCGAAACAAGAGCGCGGACTAACCACGGCAAGGTCCTTTCGCGTGCAGGTCGATATACGAGAACGAGGAATCAATCAAGACGACCCACGCTTGCTGGAAAGCTTTCCGGTGCGCACGCTCCAGGCAGCGGCGCTTGGGGATCGGGTCCTTAGCAGCTCACCGGGAACGCCGCCTCCCGGAAAGGTTTACCTTCCCGGTTCTGGTGCAGCTGGTCACATCGCCGAGCGGACTCGAGGCGACTAGGAGCGCAACTAGCCCCGAGAAGGCTCCTTCGCGTGTAGGTGTAAGAAGCGAGTGAGGACAGTAAAATGAATGCAATTGCCAAAAAATCTGTGCAACTTAGCTTTTTCTGCTAGGGCGCCGCTAGCCCCCGAGCTTGTTTCTTGCTCAAAGAGTGGTTGTCGGAGCCCCCGGCAAGGGAGGCTCTTAACACTGGCGGAGAACTTTGACGTTCTCGACGCCAGCTTCCGGCAAGGGGTTGCCAGGAAGGCTCTTGACTCTGGCGGAGAACCTTGACGTTCTCAATGCCAGCTTCCGGCAAGCTTGTTGCCGGGGAGGCTCTTGACTCTGGCGGAGAACCTTGACGTTCTCAACGCCAGCTTCCGGCAAGCTTGTTGCCGGGGAGGCTCTTCAGGGGGTTACTCTCTGGGGCGCTGCCAGCCCCCGAGCTCACCTTCCATGCGTGTTCCTGCAACACTAACTGGGCATGAAATGCCACAACAGCGTTTGAGCACAACAAGTTGATTAGCTTCTGGTTAATGTCGGATTCGCTGCAATCTTGACTCCTGCTGAATATTCCCTTGCTTGCCGAAACACTTTCCGGTGCGCACGATCCAGTCAGCAGCGCTTTGAGGAACGGATCCTTAGCAGCTTGCCGGGAACGCCGCCTCCCGAAAAGGTTTACCTTCCCGGCTCTGGCGTAGCTGCTCAGGTTGCCGAGCGGACTCGAGGCAACTAGGAGCGTGACTAGCCCCGGGAAGGCTCCTCAGCATACGGGTTTATGCAGGAACCTTAGAATAAAACTCGCTAAGTCCTTCTCCTTAAACGACTGCATTTTTGCACAGTGAGCCCCCCACGCTTGCCGGAATACTCCCCGAATGCGCATGTTCCGGTAGATGGCGCTTAGGATCGGGTCCTGTTCAGCAGCCTATCAAGAACGCCGCCTCTTCGGGAGCTTAACGCCTTAGAAACAATCGCAGCTATGTCTGCATTGTTGGGCGGACCCAAAACAACCAGGAGCGCAGAATGTTTCAGGAGCGCTCCTTCGCGCACAGGTTATGCACAAAAATATCGTCCAGCATAAGACTTATCAGCAGAAAGTAATTAAAGCTTTAAAACTTAGCTTTTTGCGAAGGTTCAGGCCCTTCTTCTTGGACGCTATGGCGGTGAAGATGATGAAGAAACTGCCGCGCTGATCGCCAGATCAGGTTCGCGCAGCCCCTCACCCCCTACCTGGCGCGCCAAAGATGTCGGGGCGAATCCGCGATCACCTATGGGACCCAGGGAAGGACCCCTTTACGTTCGGCAGGGAGAGACGGTCGCACGAAGAACAAATCTAGCGAAGAACACGACAGTGCACGAGAGAGATTTACCCAGGTTCGGGCCGCACGGATGCGTAAAACCCTACTCCTGCTTTTTGGTTTATTATCTGTATGATTGTTCTAGCTCCAGGAGCGCTACAGTACAGAGTAGCTGCGTACAATACTGGAGTTCTCCATCTCCTAGTTCCTCTCCCTCCTCCACGTTGCCTATGGGCCTCCTTTTATATGCACAAAGGGGTCACCAACAGGTGGCAAACAGTAAAGGTAGAGGTGGAAAGTTGCTACAGTAAGGCCATTATTACCAGGATGACATGTCCTACCTACCACTGACGGCAGGGGACAAGGGCATTAAATGCCCATGCCTTAGCTGTCCAGATACATGTACCCGGACGTCTTGGACGTGGGAAAAGCCTATCCCTCCTGCTCCTGCACCGCTAGCTACAGAGCACCGCCGTCTACACAGTGCCCTGCCACACACGCTTGGAAGGACCCAGAGCGCCACGCTGGCAGAGGCACTGGAGTAGCAACACAGTAGCACAATGGTACAGTAACGCTTGCCGCGGCAAGACCTTGCCGCACTTGATAGCTTGCCGCAACCAATAGCCTGCCGCGCAAGGTAACTTGCCGGGGCAAGTACCTTGCCGCAGCTGCTATCTTGCCGTAGCCAATACCTTGCCGCAGCCAATGACTTGCCGGGGCAAGTACCTTGCCGCGGCAAGTACTCTGCTACAACATTTACATGCTTATCACTGATGGGTCAGGACAAGCGCATTAAATGCTCTGTCTAGGTGTCCCTTAGCTTCTTGGGGATGGGAAAAGGGGCCATCCTATCAGCGCCGCTTGGCACAGTGCTCTGCCACGCATGCCTGGAGAAGGGTCCAGAGTGCCATGCTGGCGGCCGCACTGGAGCAGCAGCATAGTGGCATAACTTTGCCGGGCAGGAACCTTACCGGGCTCAGCTGGTTATCCCGGCAAGAACCTTGCCGGGGCCTTGTCTCCAGTCTAGCTGTCCCCCGGCAAGCCTTGCCGGGTTCAGCCAGTCATCCCGGCAAGAACCTTGCCGGGGCCTTATCTTTAGTCTTGTCGAGTCCTGAGCTTGCCGGCCCTGATCTCGCCGGCAGTAGTAGACTTGATCTTCTGGTCGATCCGCCTGGAGTGTTGTCTTGCCAGCTCTGCCTTGCCGGCGTTGCGTGGACCCATTCCCGGCAAGTAGACCTTGCCGGGAACCGGGCTTCGAATGTACTCTTGGGTGGATTCCTCCTCTGCCATGTCCTTCCCGCCTGGAGGCTGCGACTTGCCGGTGCGTGTCCAGGGGTAGTGAACACCCCCCTGTTTACTACACCGACAGGAGCCCCCGGACCTGGGCCGGACAGGCGTGCACAGTGGTTGTCCGGGCTAGGCCCAACGACGCACACCGGCAACATGTAGATCTGTTCCCTGCCGTTCCTCCCGCCTGGAGGTCGCAACCCTGTTGCTGCAATGGCACGCATAAAGAAACAATTTACCTTGATTAGGCCAAGCTTTATGGCACAAGAGATATTCCTTCATGCTAAATGAATGCATGCTTCCCCCTTGATTGATTCCGTCCTTGCACGTATCTTGTACCCTACGCTGTCTGGAAACCCTGCCGGTGCGCACGCTTGCCGCGAGCGCTAGGTGCGGGTCTTTAGCGGCCTGCTGGAAACGCCGCCGCCGGCAAGGCGACTTGCCGGGCCAGAACGCAGCTGCTAAGTTTGCCGAGCGGACTCGAGGCGAAACCAGAGCGCGGACTAACCACGGCAAGGTCCTTTCGCGTGCAGGTCGATATACGAGAACGAGGAATCAATCAAGACGACCCACGCTTGCTGGAATGCTTTCCGGTGCGCACGCTCCAGGCAGCGGCGCTTGGGGATCGGGTCCTTAGCAGCTCACCGGGAATGCCGCCTCCCGGAAAGGTTTACCTTCCCGGTTCTGGTGCAGCTGCTCACATCGCCGAGCGGACTCGAGGCGACTAGGAGCGCAACTAGCCCCGAGAAGGCTCCTTCGCTTGTAGGTGTAAGAAGCGAGTGAGGACAGTAAAATGAATGCAATTGCCAAAAAATCTGTGCAACTTAGCTTTTTCTGCTAGGGCGCCGCTAGCCCCCGAGCTTGTTTCTTGCTCAAAGAGTGGTTGTCGGAGCCCCCGGCAAGGGAGGCTCTTAACTCTGGCGGAGAACTTTGACGTTCTCGACGCCAGCTTCCGGCAAGGGGTTGCCGGGAAGGCTCTTGACTCTGGCGGAGAACCTTGACGTTCTCAACGCCAGCTTCCGGCAAGCTTGTTGCCGGGGAGGCTCTTGACTCTGGCGGAGAACCTTGACGTTCTCAACGCCAGCTTCCGGCAAGCTTGTTGCCGGGGAGGCTCTTCAGGGGGTTACTCTCTGGGGCGCTGCCAGCCCCCGAGCTCGCCTTCCATGCGTGTTCCTGCAACACTGACTGGGCATGAAATGCCACAACAGCGTTTGAGCACAACAAGTTGATTAGCTTCTGGTTAATGTCGGATTCGCTGCAATCTTGACTCCTGCTGAATATTCCCTTGCTTGCCGAAACACTTTCCGGTGCGCACGATCCAGTCAGTAGCGCTTTGAGGAACGGATCCTTAGCAGCTTGCCGGGAACGCCGCCTCCCGAAAAGGTTTACATTCCCGGCTCTGGCGCAGCTGCTCAGGCTGCCGAGCGGACTCGAGGCAACTAGGAGCGCGACTAGCCCGGGGAAGGCTCCTTAGCATATGGGTTTACGCAGGAACCTTAGAATAAAACTCGCTAAGTCCTTCTCCTTAAACGACTGCATTTTTGCACAGTGAGCCCCCCACGCTTGCCGGAATACTCCCCGAATGCGCACGTTCCGGTCGATGGCGCTTAGGATCGGGTCCTGTTCAGCAGCCTATCGAGAACGCCGCCTCTTCGGGAGCTTAATGCCTTAGAAACAATCGCAGCTGCATCTGCATTGTTGGGCGGACCCAAAACAACCAGGAGCGCAGAATGTTTCAGGAGCGCTCCTTCGCGCACAGGTTATGCACAAAAATATCGTCCAGGATAAGACTTAACAGCAGAAAGTAATTAAAGCTTTAAAACTTAGCTTTTTGCGAAGGTTCAGGCCCTTCTTCTTGGACGCTATGGCGGTGAAGATGATGAAGAAACTGCCGCGCTGATCGCCAGATCAGGTTCGCGCAGCCCCTCACCCCCTACCTGGCGCGCCAAAGATGTCGGGGCGAATCCGCGATCACCTATGGGACCCAGGGAAGGACCCCTTTACGTTCGGCAGGGAGAGACGGTCGCACGAAGAGCAAATCTAGCGAAGAACACGACAGTGCACGAGAGAGATTTACCCAGGTTCGGGCCGCACGGATGCGTAAAACCCTACTCCTGCTTTTTGGTTTATTATCTGTATGATTGTTCTAGCTCCAGGAGCGCTACAGTACAGAGTAGCTGCGTACAATACTGGAGTTCTCCATCTCCTAGTTCCTCTCCCTCCTCCACGTTGCCTATGGGCCTCCTTTTATATGCACAAAGGGGTCACCAACAGGTGGCAAACAGTAAAGGTAGAGGTGGAAAGTTGCTACAGTAAGGCCATTATTACCAGGATGACATGTCCTACCTACCACTGACGGCAGGGGACAAGGGCATTAAATGCCCATGCCTTAGCTGTCCAGATACATGTACCCGGACGTCTTGGACGTGGGAAAAGCCTATCCCACCTGCTCCTGCACCGCTAGCTACAGAGCACCGCCGTCTACACAGTGCCCTGCCACACACGCTTGGAAGGACCCAGAGCGCCACGCTGGCAGAGGCACTGGAGCAGCAACACAGTAGCACAGTGGTACAGTAACGCTTGCCACGGCAAGTCCTTGCCGCACTTGATAGCTTGCCGCAACCAATAGCCTGCCGCGCAAGGTAACTTGCCGGGGCAAGTACCTTGCCGCAGCTGCTATCTTGCCGTAGCCAATACCTTGCCGCAGCCAATGACTTGCCGGGGCAAGTACCTTGCCGCGGCAAGTACTCTGCTACAACATTTACATGCTTATCACTGATGGGTCAGGACAAGCGCATTAAATGCTCTGTCTAGGTGTCCCTTAGCTTCTTGGGGATGGGAAAAGGGGCCATCCTATCAGCGCCGCTTGGCACAGTGCTCTGCCACGCATGCCTGGAGAAGGGTCCAGAGTGCCATGCTGGCGGCCGCACTGGAGCAGCAGCATAGTGGCATAACTTTGCCGGGCAGGAACCTTGCCGGGCTCAGCTGGTCATCCCGGCAAGAACCTTGCCAGGGCCTTGTCTCCAGTCTAGCTGTCCCCCGGCAAGCCTTGCCGGGTTCAGCTGGTCATCCCGGCAAGAACCTTGCCGGGGCCTTATCTTTAGTCTTGTCGAGTCCTGAGCTTGCCGGCCCTGATCTCGCCGGCAGTAGTAGACTTGATCTTCTGGTCGATCCGCCTGGAGTCTTGTCTTGCCAGCTCTGCCTTGCCGGCGTTGCGTGGACCCATTCCCGGCAAGTAGACCTTGCCGGGAACCGGGCTTCGAATGTACTCTTGGGTGGATTCCTCCTCTGCCATGTCCTTCCCGCCTGGAGGCTGCGACTTGCCGGTGCGTGTCCAGGGGTAGTGAACACCCCCCTGTTTACTACACCGACAGGAGCCCCTGGGCCTGGGCCGGACATGCGTGCCCAGTGGTTGTCCGGGCTAGGCCCAACGACGCACACCGGCAACATGTAGATATGTTCCCTGCCGTTCCTCCCGCCTGGAGGTCGCAACCCTGTTGCTGCAATGGCACGCATAAAGAAACAATTTACCTTGATTAGGCCAAGCTTTATGGCACAAGAGATATTCCTTCATGCTAAATGAATGCATGCTTCCCCCTTGATTGATTCCGTCCTTGCACGTATCTTGTACCCTACGCTGTCTGGAAACCCTGCCGGTGCGCACGCTTGCCGCGAGCGCTAGGTGCGGGTCTTTAGCAGCCTGCTGGAAACGCCGCCGCCGGCAAGGCGACTTGCCGGGCCAGAACGCAGCTGCTAAGTTTGCCGAGCGGACTCGAGGCGAAACCAGAGCGCGGACTAACCACGGCAAGGTCCTTTCACGTGCAGGTCGATATACGAGAACGAGGAATCAATCAAGACGACCCGCGCTTGCTGGAAAGCTTTCCGGTGCGCACGCTCCAGGCAGCGGCGCTTGGGGATCGGGTCCTTAGCAGCTCACCGGGAACGCCGCCTCCCGGAAAGGTTTACCTTCCCGGTTCTGGTGCAGCTGCTCACATCGCCGAGCGGACTCGAGGCGACTAGGAGCGCAACTAGCCCCGAGAAGGCTCCTTCGCGTGTAGGTGTAAGAAGCGAGTGAGGACAGTAAAATGAATGCAATTGCCAAAAAATCTGTGCAACTTAGCTTTTTCTGCTAGGGCGCCGCTAGCCCCCGAGCTTGTTTCTTGCTCAAAGAGTGGTTGTCGGAGCCCCCGGCAAGGGAGGCTCTTAACTCTGGCGGAGAACTTTGACGTTCTCGACGCCAGCTTCCGGCAAGGGGTTGCCGGGAAGGCTCTTGACTCTGGCGGAGAACCTTGACGTTCTCAACGCCAGCTTCCGGCAAGCTTGTTGCCGGGGAGGCTCTTGACTCTGGCGGAGAACCTTGACGTTCTCAACGCCAGCTTCCGGCAAGCTTGTTGCCGGGGAGGCTCTTCAGGGGGTTACTCTCTGGGGCGCTGCCAGCCCCCGAGCTCGCCTTCCATGCGTGTTCCTGCAACACTGACTGGGCATGAAATGCCACAACAGCGTTTGAGCATAACAAGTTGATTAGCTTCTGGTTAATGTCGGATTCGCTGCAATCTTGACTCCTGCTGAATATTCCCTTGCTTGCCGGAACACTTTCCGGTGCGCACGATCCAGTCAGCAGCGCTTTGAGGAACGGATCCTTAGCAGCTTGCCGGGAACGCCGCCTCCTGAAAAGGTTTACCTTCCCGGCTCTGGCGCAGCTGGTCAGGTTGCCGAGTGGACTCAAGGCAACTAGGAGCGCGACTAGCCCCGGGAAGGCTCCTCAGCATACGGGTTTACGCAGGAACCTTAGAATAAAACTCGCTAAGTCCTTCTCCTTAAACGATTGCATTTTTGCACAGTGAGCCCCCCACGCTTGCCGGAATACTCCCCGAATGCGCACGTTCCGGTCGATGGCGCTTAGGATCGGGTCCTGTTCAGCAGCCTATCGAGAACGCCGCCTCTTCGGGAGCTTAACGCCTTAGAAACAATCGCAGCTGCGTCTGCATTGTTGGGCGGACCCAAAACAACCAGGAGCGCAGAATGTTTCAGGAGCGCTCCTTCGCGCATAGGTTATGCACAAAAATATCGTCCAGGATAAGACTTAACAGCAGAAAGTAATTAAGGCTTTAAAACTTAGCTTTTTGCGAAGGTTCAGGCCCTTCTTGTTGGACGCTATGGCGGTGAAGATGATGAAGAAATTGCCGCGCTGATCGCCAGATCAGGTTCGCGCAGCCCCTCACCCCCTACCTGGCGCGCCAAAGATGTCGGGGCGAATCCGCGATCACCTATGGGACCCAGGGAAGGACCCCTTTACGTTCGGCAGGGAGAGACGGTCGCACGAAGAGCAAATCTAGAGAAGAACACGACAGTGCACGAGAGAGATTTACCCAGGTTCGGGCCCCACGGATGCGTAAAACCCTACTCCTGCTTTTTGGTTTATTATCTGTATGATTGTTCTAGCTCCAGGAGCGCTACAGTACAGAGTAGCTGCGTACAATACTGGAGTTCTCCATCTCCTAGTTCCTCTCCCTCCTCCATGTTGCCTATGGGCCTCCTTTTATATGCACAAAGGGGTCACCAACAGGTGGCAAACAGTAAAGGTAGAGGTGGAAAGTTGCTACAGTAAGGCCATTACTACCAGGATGACATGTCCTACCTACCACTGACGGCAGGGGACAAGGGCATTAAATGCCCATGCCTTAGCTGTCCAGATACATGTACCCGGACGTCTTGGACGTGGGAAAAGCCTATCCCACCTGCTCCTGCACCGCTAGCTACAGAGCACCGCCGTCTACACAGTGCCCTGCCACACACGCTTGGAAGGACCCAGAGCGCCACGCTGGCAGAGGCACTGGAGCAGCAGCACAGTAGCGCAGTGGTACAGTAACGCTTGCCGCGGCAAGACCTTGCCGCACTTGATAGCTTGCCGCAACCAATAGCCCGCCGCGCAAGGTAACTTGCCGGGGCAAGTACCTTGCCGCAGCTGCTATCTTGCCGTAGCCAATACCTTGCCGCAGCCAATGACTTGCCGGGGCAAGTACCTTGCCGCGGCAAGTACTCTGCTACAGCATTTACATGCTTATCACTGACGGGTCAGGACAAGCGCATTAAATGCTCTGTCTAGGTGTCCCTTAGCTTCTTGGGGATGGGAAAAGGGGCCATCCTATCAGCGCCGCTTGGCACAGTGCTCTGCCACGCATGCCTGGAGAAGGGTCCAGAGTGCCATGCTGGCGGCCGCACTGGAGCAGCAGCATAGTGGCATAACTTTGCCGGGCAGTAACCTTGCCGGGCTCAGCTGGTCATCCCGGCAAGAACCTTGCCGGGGCCTTGTCTCCAGTCTAGCTGTCCCCCGGCAAGCCTTGCCGGGTTCAGCTGGTCATCCCGGCAAGAACCTTGTCGGGGCCTTATCTTTAGTCTTGTCGAGTCCTGAGCTTGCCGGCCCTGATCTCACCGGCAGTAGTAGACTTGATCTTCTGGTCGATCCGCCTGGAGTCTTGTCTTGCCAGCTCTGCCTTGCCGGCGTTGCGTGGACCCATTCCCGGCAAGTAGACCTTGCCGGGAACCGGGCTTCGAATGTACTCTTGGGTGGATTCCTCCTCTGCCATGTCCTTCCCGCCTGGAGGCTGCGACTTGCCGGTGCGTGTCCAGGGGTAGTGAACACCCCCCTGTTTACTACACCGACACACGGTAAGATTCCATTAACCTATACCAAGCATCCTTAAGATTTTCTCCTTGTTTCTGTTTGAAGTAAAGAACTTCAAAATCCGGTGACAAAGGAGGGATAGTTGTGCTAGTCATGATGACAAGGTAAACCAATCAAGCAAAAAGGCAAATGAAAAATATTTTTGTAAAACTTTTTAGAAGTGGCGGAGATGAAAATGATAGGAAAATGGCAAATAATTTAAATGAAAGGAGATGAAAGTTTATGCGTAGATATTGATGATGTCTCCCCGGCAATGGCACCAGAAATTCTTCCTGCTACTTGTGAACTGTGTTGCGATTTCCCCGAAGAGGAGAGGATGATGCAGTACAGTAGAGATAAGTATTTCCCTTAATTAAGAACCAAGGTTATCAATCCAGTAGGAGGACCAAGCAACACCTCGTTAGCAGCACCTACACACAAACAACAAATCCTTGCAACCCAACACGCACAAGGGGTTGTCAATCCCTCGACGGTTACGATCACAATTAAATTGTATAGTTTTTGATAGATAGATCAGACAAAAATACAAAATAAAATAAATAAAAGAAAAACCCAGCAAGGTATTTTTGGTTTTAATATATGATAAACAGATAGACCCGAGGGCCATAGTTTTCACTAGAGGCTTCTCTCTTGAAAATAGCATACGGTGGGTAAACAAATTACTGTTGGGCAATTGATAGAAAATAAAATAATTATGATGATATCCAAGGCAATGATCATATATAGGCATCACGGCCGACACAAGTAGACCGAAACGATTCTGCATCTACTACTATTACTCCATACATCGACCGCTATCCAGCATGCATCTAGTGTATCAAGTTCATAAAAAACAGAGTAATGCCTTAAGCAAGATGACATGATGTAGACAAGATAAACTAACGTATGAATAAACCCCATATTTTTACCCTTAATAGCAATGATACATACATGTCATCCCCTTCTGTCACTTGGAGTGAGCACCGCAAGATTGAACCCATTACAAAGCACCTCTTCCCATTGCAAGATAAATCAATCTAGTTGGCCAAACCAAATCAATAGATCAGAGAAGAAATACGAAGCTATAGTAATCATGCATAAAAGAGTTCAGAGAAAACTCAAATAATATTCATGGATAGATCTGGTCATAAACTCACAATTCATCGGATCCCAACAAACACACCGCAAAATGACAAGTATTACATCAAATAGATCTCCAAGAACATCAAGGAGAACATTGTATTGAAGATCAAATAGAGAGAAGAAGCCATCTAGCTACTAAATATGGACCCGTAGGTCTGTGGAAAACTATTCACGCATCATGGGAAGGGAAACAAGGTTGATGTAGAGCCCCTCCATGATCGAGTCCCCCTCCAACAGAGTACCGGAGAAGGCCTCCAAATGGGATCTCGTGGTTCTAGAACTTGTGGCAACGGAAAAAGTATTTTGGGTGGCTTTCTGATGTCAGGGGAATATTTGAGAATTTATAGAGGTGGAATTATGGCTGGAGGTGCCACGAGAGGCCCACAAGCCTGGGGGGTGCCCCCTGGGGAGTGCCCATAGGGCTTGTCGCTCCCTCGTGGCTCTTCTGGCCTTCTCCTGAACCTTCTAGGGTCTCTTTTGGTCCAGAAAAAATTAATCCAAAGTTTTTCTCCATTTGGACTTCATTTGATATTGATTTCCTGAAAAGCCAAAAACATTCAAAAAATAGCAACTTGCACTGGGCACTAAGTTAATAGGTTAATCCCAAAAAATGATATATAATTGCATATAGTGACATATAAAACATAAAAAATTGATACTATAATAGCATGGAACAATACAAAATTATAGATATGTTGGAGACGTACCACCCAACGCGAATAAGGCGTTGTCAATCCCTTGGCGGTTACATGCAAGATAAAACTGTGTAGTAATTGATAGATAGATTGAACAAAAATACAAAATAAAATAAATAATGTAAAATTGCAGCAAGGTAGTTGTAGGATTTTTAGTATATGATAAAGGTAGACCCGGGGGCCATAGTTTTCATTAGAGGCTTCTCTCTTGAAAATAGCGTACGGTGGGTAAACAAATTACTGTTGGGAAATTGATAGAAAAGCAAATAATCATGACGATATCCAAGGCAATGATCATGTATATAGGCATCACGTCTATCGGCGTATTAAGAACGGGGTCCTTAATATCCCAGACTTATGCACAGGCAGTGTGAGCCTTCCTGACGGCAGGGATTGCCAGAGGATAACTAAAAAGATAAACTCAAGATCAGATTATAAGAAGCAAAGAATATCTCAGAAGACAGAGATCAGAAATGCTGAAGATGCGACTTCAGAGCCAAGCAAGACCCTTGCCGGGGAAAGCCGCCAAGATCAAAGCCCGAAAAGTTTCGGGCCCGACAAGAATCCCACTACCTTGCCACCGCTCCACCTCATCGATCAGGTTGTCACTTGTTGATTAGGTGTCGAGCGAGAAGGTAGTTAGGTGAAACCTATCTAGGCACATGGCAGCTCGCCTCTGAAGATACAACTTTAATGGCATCCTTCCAAATGATGGGTCAAAGGAATATAAGGTAGATGGGAGAACGACACAGAAGGAGAGACCAACCTTGCCGGAGAGCTCCATCCAAAAGACACCTCACGGTGCATTAAACACATTTGTCCTAACCCGTCAGAATTAGGTATTTGACACTGTAGCCACTGTTTACAGTGTAGATTTACCATTTTGCCACTGTGGTGACCCCTTTTGTTGTAGGGTGAAACCCTAAGATGGATCTTTTCACACTTGGAGGGGGAAAAGGATGAACACAAAGAACACAAAGAGGAATTCACTCCAACAAAACCCAATCACACATCTACTAGAATAGCAAACACATAGATCCACATGAATACATGAACAATCAAAGGAAACAAGCAACAGGTAGAGTTCTTCCCATTCCTAAGAGATGAGGTCTTGAGGAGGATAATCTTCTCCAAGAGGAGGTCTTGAAATCCACAAGTGGATCCTCTCCTAAGAGGCCTTGATCTCCAATGGAGTGGTAGAAGGAGCAAAGCTCACAAATATCTCACATATGTCTTTGCTAACTCTAAACATAACCCTACGTATGAACTATATAGGCTTGAGTAGGTAGGAGACGAAGTGGATGCGAAGTGAAGGCCCAACAGCCCTCTCAGCCAGCCATCCTGGATGTCCCGTTCGCACGGGGTAAGTTGGGCTCGTGCGCATGGTACATGCCCGTGCGCACGGGGTGCTACAGCTGTAGCTCCCTATGTAGCTCGTGGGCACGGGGTCTCGGGGGCCTGTGCGCACGGGGTTGCCTGGGACTTCCTGTCCAGTTTCTTGTGGACTCCTTCTTCCTCCTTGGCAACTTGGGGTGCTTCTCCCTGGACTTGGTGGTGCTCCTCAACTGCTTGTAAGGGTCCCTCTTCGTACCTAATAATGCATAGAGTATTTTGGTGAGGTAGCAAGCAAGTCCCATTCGAGTCCATGTGCAAGTCAAGTAGGAAGGAGTTCACCTCGGTTTCCATTGCGCGTGCTCGAGATCTTATCATAGGTCCACGTGGGGCTTGATGCGTTGGTGGAGAGTCCATGGGGATGTTGGAAGGATGCTCCGCATCATCTCCCCCATTGGGAGAGATCCGTCCACGGATCGTGATCTTCATCACCATGGTACTTGGCCAAGTCTTTGACTTTGAAGATGTCGCTTACATTGTACTTGTCGCATGGATGTCAATCTTGTAGGTGTTGTCATTATAGCGTGCTAGCACCTTGAAGGGTCCGTCGGCTCGTGGTAGTAGCTTTGACTTGCGTTTGTTGGGGAAGCGGTCCTTGTGAAGATGAAGCCATACGAGATCTCCCGGTTGGAACACCATTGGTGTCTTCTTGATGTTAAGCTTGGTGGTGATGCGATGTACTTGACGCTCGATCGTTGCCCTTGTATCTTCATGCATCTTCTTGAGAAAGCTTGCCCTTGCACTAGCATCCATGTTTGCCCGTTCTTGGAGCGGAAGAGGTAGAATGTCCAATGGGGACAATGGGTTGAAGCCATAGACAACCTCGAAGGGGGACTTGCCAGTAGTAGAGTGTCGAGCTTGATTGTAGGCGTACTCGGTGATGGGTAAGCACTCCTCCCACTCCTTGATGTTCTTCTTGATTAACACGCATAGGAGAGTAGATAGCGTTCGGCTGGTGACTTTGGTTTGGCCATCGGTTTGCGGATGATAGGCCGTGGAGAATAGAAGCTTGATGCCGAGCTTGGCGCATATTGTCTTCCAAAAGTAGCTTAGGAACTTGACGTCGCGGTTCGACACAATGGTCCTTGGCACTCCATTTAACCTCAAGATTTCCCTACAAAAGAGATTTGCAACATGTGAAGCATCGTCTATCTTATTGCATGGGATGAAATGTGCCATTTTTGAGAATCGGTCCACAACAACAAATACGGAATCCTTTCCATTTTGAGTCCTAGGCAAACCAAGCACGAAATCCATACTAATATCTTCCCATGGTTGATATGGAATTGGAAGTGGCATATGTAAACCATGAGATTGAGCTTTTGACTTAGCTTTGCGGCATGTAGAGCATCGGTTGGTGAAGCGCGCGACATCGCGGAACATCTTTGGCCAAAAGTACTTGAAGGAGAGTGTGGCAAAGGTCTTGTCGCGCCCGAAATGTCCCATAAGTCCTCTGCCATGAGCCTCTTGCAAAAGTAACAAACGAAGCGAAGACTCGGGTATACAAAGTTTGTTAGCGCGCATAAGGTAGCCATTCTTGAGATAATAGTGCTCCCAACAAGTATGAGCAATACATTTGGCATAAGGAGTCGCAAACGTAGGATCATGTGCATAAAGATCTTTAACATGCTCAAAGCCAATAACATTCAATTCAAGTTGAGTAACTAACATGCATTTGCGGGATAGAGCATCCGCCACAACATTCTCTTTACCCTTAATGTACTTGATCACATAAGGAAAAGATTCAATAAATTCACTCCATTTAGCATGCCGTTTATTCAACTTGGTTTGACCCTTAAGGTACTTTAGTGTCTCATGATCGGTATGTATGACAAATTCATGCGGGCGAAGATAATGCTCCCAAACATGTAATACTCGCACTAAAGCATACAATTCTTTGTCATAGATGGGATAGTTAAGTTAAGCACCGGAAAGTTTTTCACTAAAGTATGCAATGGGTCGCTTTTCTTGCATCAAAACACCACCAATTCTATTACCACTAGCATCACAATGAACTTCAAAAGTTTTGTTGAAATTAGGCAATGCAAGAATTGGGGCATGTGTAAGCAAATATTTGAGCTCATCAAATGTGGTAGATTGAGATGGTCCCCAAACAAAAGGTGCACTTTTCTTACTCAAAGCATGCAACGGAGTGGCAATAGTGCTAAAATCTTTCACAAAGCGACGATAAAAACCCGCTAGACCAAGGAAACTATGCACTTGTTGCAAATTAGTGGGTTGGGGCCAAGTTTTAATTGCTTCAATTTTAGACTCATCTACATGAACACGCTTTGAAGACACAATGAAGCCCAAGAAAACAATCTTGTCAGTGCCAAATGTGCATTTTTCCATATTTGCATAAAGACGCTCTTTTCGAAGAGTTTGCAACATGGCCCTAAGATGATTTACATGCTCTTTGAGGGATTTGCTAAAGACAAGAATGTCGTCAAAGTAGACCACAACAAACACTCCAATGTAAGGACGAAGCACATAATGCATAACACGCATAAAAGTTCCGGGTGCTTCCGATAAACCCATAGGCATAACTAACCACTCGTATAGACCAAATTTTGTTTTGAAAGAGATTTTCCATTCATCACCTTCTTGTATGTGGATTTAATAATAGCTACTTTTAAGATCAATTTTTGAGAAAATGGTGGTGCCGCTAAGCTCATCTAGCATATCATCAAGGCATGGAATGGGGTGCCTATAGCGAACAGTGATGGCATTTATTGGTCTACAATCAGAACACATGCGAAAGCTACCGTCTCTTTTAGGCACAAGAATTATCGGTACGGCACAAGGACTCAAACTTTCACGCACATGTCCGTGGTCTATGAGATGTTGGACTTGCCTTTGTATTTCTTTGGTTTCTTCGGGGTTGACGCGGTATGGACCCTTTTAGGAAGAGGTGCGCCGGGGATGAGGTCGATCTGATGTTCGATTCCACATAGAGGAGGAAGACCGGGAGGTAGCTCATCCGGAAAGACATCCGTGAATTCCTGCAACAAATTAGAAAACACTAGAGGAAGAGGGTTATGAGTGTTAGTCTTTGTCACCTCATCTTTGCACACTAGGACATAGTGGATGACACTCGATGGGTTCTCACACACTTCTCTCATCTCTCTTTTTGTGGCTAGGAGGACTAAGTTTTTCTCTCTTGGCGAAGAGTCACTCAATTTGGGCTTGTGTCGCTCACTCTCTTTGTGGTGGTTCACTCTCTCACTAGTCTCTCCATGATGGGTGGATGCTTGCTTGTCGGCGATCACTTGGCTTGGTGACATAGGTCCTAGCACGTACTCCTTTCCCTTCATCTTGAAGCTATAGTGGTTTGTTCTCCCGTTGTGTATGACACCATGGTCAAATTGCCAAGGTCTTCCCAAGAGAAGATGGCACACGGACATAGGAACCACGTCACACTCAATGGTGTCCTCGTAGGCACCTATCTTGAAAGAAACGTGCACGGTGTGCTCCACTTGAATTGTGCCGGAGTTGCTAAGCCATTGGACCTTGTAGGGGCGGGGATGCTTCTTCTTGACCAATTACAGCTCGCAACATAGCTCGTCACTTGCCAAGTTGTGGCAACTTCCTTCGTCGATGATGACTTTCACGGAGCGTCCGTTGATGCCGGCCTTGGTGTGGAAGATGTGACACCTTTGGTCTTCGTCTTGTTGGTGTTCAAGTGTCAAGACCTTGGAGACCACGAGAGCGGGACTTGAATCATTGTCACAATAGACTTGAGCATCTTCTTCTTCGTTCACTTGATGGTGCATGGCGACGTGGTCGAGAGCTTCCTTCTCATCTTCACTCATGGAGTCGTACGTCCAATAATCATTGGCGATCATGGTTCGCTTGTTGATGCATTGGAAAGACTTGTGTCCACGACCACCACATGTGAAGCACTTGATAGAACTTGTCTTGATGGGATCGTCCACTGGTGCCGATGAAGAAGACGTCTTGTTCTTGTAGTTGCTTGCCGGAGGACGAGTCGAGGAAAGAGTCGCTTGCTTGGAACTTGACTTGTCGCCGGTACTTGGTGATGCTCTAGTCGAGGTAGGAGGTGTCGAAGTAGAGGTAGGTTGAGGGTATGAGCTGTAGGTCTTGGATGAGTGCTTGGCGTATTTGAAGTCTTCTTGCACTTGTCGCTTCGCCTTGGTCGCTTGATGAACTAGCTCGAGAAGGATGGAGTAGAGTTGGAAATCAGCGATCTTCCTTATTGGGTGGTTGAGGACGTTCAAGAAGCGTGCCATTGTTTGTTCATCGTCCTCTTTGACATTGCTCTTATCATGGCAATCTCCATTTATTGATAGTATTCTTCCACCATCTTCGTGCCTTGCTTGAGGAGTTGCAACTTCTTGAATAGATCTCGAGTGTAGTATGTAGGCACGAAGCGAGCTCTCATGACATCCTTCATTTGTGTCCAAGTCGTGATGGGTGGCTCGTCCTTCTCGCGACGTCGCTCGATCACTTGTTCCCACCAAATGAGGACGTAGTCTTGAAACTTGAGAGATGCCATTGCAATCTTCTTTTCCTCGTCGTAGTTGTGAAGACGAAATATCTTGTCGACTTTCAATGCCCATGAGAGGTACTCCTCGGGATCATTGCTTCCGGAGAACTTGGGCATGGTGAACTTGAGCTTGCCGTAGCGGAGTTCTTCATCATAGTGACGATGTTGATGTCGCTCTTGGCGTGGAGGATGGTCTTCAAGCACTCGATCCACTTGTTGTCGCTCTTAGCGTGGAGGAGAGCGAGGCATATGTTCCCGGTTTCGCCTTTCCTGTTGTTCTTCACGTCGGGCAGCTTCTTCTTGTCGTGCTTGACAAAGTTCTTCTTCTTGCTCACGGACTTGGTGGCTTCGTTAGGCAACGGCTCGAGTGGACTCTCGAAGTGCATCTTGAGCCGCTTGAGCTTGGGCTTCACGACTTGGTTGCTCTTGCCGGATTGCATCGCCGTCGTGAGATGCTTGACGTGGACGTTGTGGAGGTAGATCGTGCTCCATAGCTTCTTGTTGTTGGCATCTCGCTTGTTCACGTGCTCAAACTCGGTCTTGCAGCCCATTTCCATGGAAGGGATTTTCTTGAGTTTGGCGATCTTGAGTAGGACGAGCTCGAGGAGGAGGACTTGCATCGGAAGAAGAGTATGATGACGAGTGGCGACTTGAGTGGCGCCATCTTGGAGAAGAGGTTGAGGAAGACGCGCGGCTCATGATCATGTTGCGGAATTCTTCCATTTGTTTGGAGAGCTTGGTGTGGAGGTAGTCCCTTTGTCTTGCTTCCGATTGCTGAAGGTCGGTGGCGAGTTGCTCGATGCGATCACCCAAAGCTTCACTCTCTTAATGTAGAGCTCATTGTGCGATGAAGAAGTGATTCTTGGTGACGAAGTCTCGTTCGTCATCTTGATCCTCAAAGAGAGGGTTCACCGAAGAAGAAGGCGTATCCATCATGTGGAAGTGGTGGTGAGTAGGAAATGAGAGAACAAAACCAAAGTTACCTTTTCTGAAGATTGTGGATGTATCAAGTATGATCCCATGTGATGCTATAATAGGAGAATCAGTACCGGGTTTTGTTTCTCACACCTACAAGTAAATGGCTTATGGAGAAGCTCGGTTAGGAAGTGGCACAAATAATTCAAGCAAATGTTAGTCAAGATGTTGAAAATTTTGAAAAGATGCACAAATTGCAAGTAAGACAAATAGATCAAACCCAAGGATATCACTAGGAACACACACACGGAAGATAGATGGGATCCGCACAACCAAGGAATGAGCACTAAGAGGTGGAACCATGGGAATGCTCTTGTTGTATGGATACTAGGGAGACGCTAGCTTGATTGCTCTAATGGGCTAGATACGCTAGTGCACCAACCTAATAGAGAAACGGGTCGCCTTCTATCCCAATTATGCTTATGTATGTATGAACCAAGATGATGAACCATGCTATGAGGCCCGATGCTATTGCTTACAAGCTCTTTGCTTCTCTTCTCTTTCTTTTGCTTAAAAGCTTTTTTTCACTATGCCACAATGCTTGATATGCGAGCCATAATGCGAGGTAACAACTAGTATATGCACGGGAGAGACATAACAGTAAAGGTGCACTATAAGTGTGGCCCGGCAATTCTCAACTTGCTAGTCTTGATGTGTAAGCTATGCAAAAGAGGCTTGAGGTTATCAAGGTAAAGGCAAGGGTAATACAATAGTGTCGTCGAGGTTACCATCCTTGCTTACGGTTGGTATGAAGATGAAGTGGTCAATGTCGACGTGGAGTCCGAGTCGATGACGAGTGGCGGTGATGATGAAGACAAATAGTGCCTAAGTAGCCGAAACACCTTAGGACACTTGTGAACCGCAACTCCAAAACTCAAACACTCACGAGAAGTATATGCGGAAGATCAAATGTGGTGGTGGAAATGCAAAATGGTGGAAAAATGAAATGGCCGAACTGCTCTGTATGGTCCGTGCGCACGGGGTAAGTGATGCCCGTGTGCACGGGGTCCCGATGGCCCGTGCGCACGGAGTGCATTGCGAGCGGATGAAAAACTCCTGATCCGTGGGTATTTCACGAATTTTGGCCAAAATCGATGGATGAAAGGTGGTGGAAGGTGGTAAGGGGGTAGATCCACTTGTCAAACACCCAATTCGTGGATCAAATCAACCAAATCTCACAAGAACCAAGAAATTGCAAGAAAAATTTTGGGGCTATTTTTGGTGGGGATTTTCGGATTAGGTCGAAAAGCAACAAAATCAAGCTAGCAAATGGGGGGTAGGGACTCCAAGATGTGAATCAACCTTGCTCATGATACCAAGATGTTGTAGGGTGAAACCCTAAGATGGATCTTTTCACACTTGGAGGAGGAAAAGGATGAACACCAAGAACACAAAGAGGAATTCACTCCAACAAAACCCAATCACACATCTACTAGAATCGCAAACACATAGATCCACATGAATACATGAACCATCAAAGGAAACAAGCACTAGGTAGAGTTCTTCCCACTCCTAAGAGATGAGGTCTTGAGGATGATAATCTTCTCCAAGAGGAGGTCTTGAAATCCACAAGTGGATCCTCTCCTAAGAGGCCTTGATCTCCAATGGAGTGGTAGAAGGAGTAAAGCTCACAAATATCTCACATATGTCTTTGCTAACTCTAAACATAACCCTAGGTATGAACTATATAGGCTTGAGTAGGTAGGAGACGAAGTGGATGCGAAGTGGAAGCCCAACAACCCTCTCAGCCGGCCATCTTGGAGGGCCCGTGCGCACGGGGTGCTACAGCCGTAGCTCCCTGTGTAGCCCGTGGGCACGGGGTCTCGGGGGCCCGTGCGCACGGGGTTGCCTGGGACTTCCTGTACAGTTTCTTGTGGACTCCTTCTTCCTCCTTGCCGACTTGGGGTGCTTCTCCCTGGACTTGGTGGTGCTCCTCAGCTGCTTGGAAGGGTCCCTCTTCATACCTAATAATGCATAGAGTAGTTTGGTGAGGTAGCAACCAAGTCCCATTCGAGTTCATGTGCAAGTCAAGTAGGAAGGAGTTCACCTCGGTTTCCATTACGCGTGCTCGAGCTCTTGTCATAGGTCCACGTGGGGCTTGATGCGTTGGTGTAGAGTCCATGGGGATGTTGGAAGGATGCTCCGCATCACCTTTGTCTATAAAAGGAGGCCCATGGGTACCTTAACAAAGGTCGAAACCCTGTCCATTTGCACGTGTAGCAGCACCCCCGAGCACCTTGCCGGACGTGTGCTCCATGTAAGCTAGACATATACACATATCAATAAACAAAGCATGAGTAGGGTTTTACGCTTCGCAATGGCCCGAACCTGGATAAACACCATGCGTTTTCTACTAGTTCCTCTCTTTGTGAACATCGATCCCTCCAGTCGAGCCACAAAGGGATCACCATGATGCCATAAATGGTCGTACGCACGACATCTATGGCACGCCAGGCAGGGGGTCACTTGTGCGAACCAGAATTAGCAGTTTGCACATCAGCTTCATCACTAGCTTCATCGCCATGGTGCCCAAGAAGGGCACCGTGGTGGTCAGTCCGTCTTCGTCCAAGCCGCCGGTATCTTCGCAGACAGGCGAAGGCGCGAGCGGTGACGGAGGCGGAGGCGGGGACCAAGAACAGCCTCCGCGACGTTCTGGCGATCAAAGCCATGCAAGCGACGTTGTCCGCAACAACAACAACCCACATGCCACCAGGTCCAAGGATGGGGTCGTGCCACCTGTGGGTGGCACGGCGAACTCAGGGACAATGGGGCGTGCTCCAGGACGCCCACGCCGCGGCCATCAGACCTCGCGCGACGAGCAGCGCCATGGCGTTGGCAGCTCCGAGCGGCCCCACGGCAAGGGTCCTATGGATCATCCTCAAGATGCATAGGAACAGCACACACACCAACGCAGTGGCGACAACATGCCGAGGCCACAGGTTCGAGACGAAGCTACTTCCAGATCAGTTGGAAGCAAGAACACCTCTTGTTCCTCGCACCTTTCCATGCCGTCCATGCCAGAAGAAGCCCTGGCATGGGCACACTTACTCTTAGAGCCACCATTCAGAGTCTTGTTGGCTTTGCCAACTGCTACTTGTGAATTGCGTTGGGATTTCCCCGAAGAGGAGGGGATGATGCAGTACAGTAGAGATAAGTATTTCCCTTAGTTATGAAACCAAGGTTATCAATCCAGTAGGAGAACCAAGCAACACTATGTAAACAACACCTGCACACAAACAACAAATACTTGCAACCCAACGCGTAGAGGGGTTGTCAATCCCTCAACAGTCAAGAGAAAGATTAAATTGTATAGGATTTGATAAATAGATCTAACAAAAATACAAAATAAAATAAATAAAAGAAAATTGCAGCAAGGTATTTTTGGTTTTAATATATGATAGAAAATAGACCCTGGGGCCATAGTTTTCACTAGAGGCTTCTCTCGATAAAATAGCATATTGTGGGTAAACAAATTACTGTTGGGCAATTGATAGAAAATAAAATAATTATGACGATATCCAAGACAATGATCATGTATATAGGCATCTCGTCCAAGATTAGTAGACCGACTCCTGCCTGCATCTACTACTATTACTCCACACATCGACCACTATCCAGCATGCATCTAGTGTATTAAGTTCATGAAAAACAGAGTGATCCTTTAAGCAGGATGACATGATGCGGACAAGATAAACTCACGTATGAAATACATCCCATCTTGTTACCCTCAATAGCAACAATACATGCATGTCATGTGTCTTCCTGTCATTGAGATTGAGCACTGCAAGATCGAACCCATCACAAAGCACCTCTTCCCATGGCAAGATAAATCAATCTAGTTGGCCAAACCAAACAAATAAATCAGAGAAGAAATACGAGGCCATAACAATCATGCATAAAAGAGTTCTGAGAAAACTCAAATAACATTCATGGATAGATCTGATCATAGACTCACAATTCATCTGATCCCAACAAACACACTGCAAAAAAGAGTTACATCAAATAGATCTCCAAGAATATCAAGGAGAACATTGTATTGAAGATCAAAAAGAAAGAAGAAGCCATATAGCTACTAACTACGGACCCATAGGCCTGTGGTAAACTACTCACGCATCATCGGAGGGGCAGCAAGGATGATGAAGAACCCCTCCGTGATCATTACCCCATCCGGCAGAGTGTCCAAAAAGGCCTCTAGATTGGATCTCGTGGTTCTGGAACTTCCAACGGCGGAAAAAGTATTTCATCGACTCCCCTGAGGGTTTTGGGATTTTAGAGTATTTATAGAGGTGGAGGTGGGTCAAAACGATGCCCGTGAGCCCCACTACCCACTAGGATGAGCCGGGGGCCTCTGGCGCGCCCTGGTGCCTAGTGGACCCCCCTTCCATCTTCTGGTTCCCTCTCAAAGCTTCCAGGGTCTCTTATCACCAGAAAAAAATCTCCAAAAAGTTTCGTGGCATTTGGACTTCGTTTGGTAATGACATTCTGCAAAGTAAAAAACAAGCAAAAAAACAACAACTGGCACTGGGCACTAAATTAATAGGTTAGTCCCAAAAAATGACATAAAGTTGCTAGTAAATGTATATAAAACATCCAAGATTGATAATATAATAGCATGGAACAATAAAAAATTATAGATACGTTGGAGACGTATCACCAACAACAACAAGCCGTAGCGGGCAGGGCCTTTGCAGCAGCAGCCAACCGCCCCGGTGCGCGCTGCCAGAGAAAGGACTGGAGGTGGAGTGCCCACGGTGCAGTCCCCTCCATGACAGCAACAACCTCCGTGACAAAGCCAGCGGGTCGACGCCCATGATGATGCGTGATGCGGAGCATCCTACGGTCATCCCCATGTACACTAAGACTACTCCCTGAGCCCCAAGTGGACATACGACGAGACCTCAAGCATACGCCATTGGACACAAGGGGAACTCGTTCCTAAGTCCTTCCCCTTTCCATTCATGCGAGACATGGTTGCTACCTAATGCAAGGACACTACATGTGCTCAGGAACCAAGGACTGAAGGAGGAAGAACGTCCAGCATCAAGACTTGTGCAGAGTTTCTGCCAAGCTCGGAACTTCAGGCCATCGCCCGGAACCTCCGGCCGCCGGACCTTCCAGCCCTCGACATCCCAGGCGATGCCCAGACGCGCCAACTCTCTGTCCAGCCCAGACCCTCTGGACCCCAGAACCTCCGGCCTGCCCGGAATTTCTGGCCCTCAGAAACCAGACCAGCCCCGACCGTGCTAACTCTCTGATAAGCCTGGACCTTTGCCAGAACCTGCCTGGAACTTCTGGACCCCGGACCTTCCAGCCCTGCCTGAAACTTCTGGCCAGCCTGCGCGCAGTGACTCTGGGCCGAGGCCCATGTACCCCTTCACCCCCGTGGACTATATATACTCCTTCTCCAACATTTTAGGATTAGAATTGTGATAGCTCATTTTGGAGATTAGTGCATTGCTCATCCACTTGTTCCCCTACTCTATTGGAGACCGAGGCCTCCGCAGAGAAGATCCCAAGTGGATTCAAGACCCCGTCAAGGGAAGATGCGGATTTAAGATCCCATCTCCTCACGGATTGGGAAGAACTACCGACCGTTTGTATCGTCCCATGTTGTGTTTGGATCTTGTATCTCTCTTTATGTTCATGGATCTAGCACATGTGTGATCGTTTCTCGTTGATTTGAGTGTCTCCTCTCGTTTCCCCTCTCGTGTGTTCTTCGTGGGATCCCCTCCAAATCGTGAAAGATCGGCCCCTAGGGTTCTACCCTACATCATCTTGGTAATATGAGCCACGTTGATCACGATTTTGGAGTCTTTCCCATCATTTTCTAGACTAATTTTGTTGTGTTTTTGTCCCAATTTCAAAAATCCCCACAAAAATAGCCCCCAAATTTTTTGTGATTTGTTGGTTTGATGATGTTTTGTTAATTTTCATCCATGGATTAGAAGTGTTTCAAGTGGATCTAGCTTTCCTCATCTTTTCCTCCATTTCCATCCACGAAATCTTCTTAATTTTGCCTCATGAAATTGTGTTTTTCTGCCCCCGTTCTCAGATCCAGAATTTAGGGTTCGTCCCGAAACAAATTCTACGACCCCCGGAACTTCTGTCCTGACCCCGGAACTTCCGGGCTAAACCGAAAGTTTACCCCAAAATCCCCCGGTTTCCCCAGACTTTTTCCGCGACCCCCGAAACTTCTGGCCACCCCCCGGAACTTTCGGAGCACGGAACTTCCAGAGCACGGAACTTCCGGCCCTAACCCTGGAACTTCCGTCCTAACCAGAAACTCTCCCCGAAATTTCAGCACTACCCTTCTTTACCTTTTTGGTCATAACTTTTCGCTCCGAACTCCGATTTAACTGTTCTTTGGCTCGTTTTGAAGCTATCGACGTGCCCGAGGACCTCACCTTTGTTTCACCACCATTTGACTCCATCAGATTTTTGTAACTTTGGCATCTTTGCCTAGGGCTTCCACCATATCGTTCGCAATACTATCACCGACTTCCGCAACCTAACCCATTTTGTTCCCCATTGCATTTGAGGTTGTTTGAGTTGTGGCTTGTGTCTCCTAAGGTGTTTCGGATACTTAGGGACCGTGCCTTCAACTCCGACACCGTGTATAGCCCATCAAATACTTCCACCAACTTAACCCATTTTGACCGGGTTTCCACGAATCCTTTCCGCAACACCACCACCGCTTTCCGCTACCACCATTTGACATTTGCCTTTGGAGATTTTGAGTTTGTGGTTTTTTTGTTTCCTAGGGTGTTTCGGCTAACTAGGAATGGTTCGACATTGACAATAGTGTCGGTCAACTTCGCCAAGGATTCGACGTCGACCACCTTCACCATTTTGACACCCTAACCATAAGCAAGAACGGTAATCTCTATATCATCTTGGTATCATGATATCCCACCATTGTATATTCCCCTTGCCATTGCATTGATAACCCCTAGCCCATTTTGCATCACTTGCCTATCGAGACTAACCATTGAGTATTGTCGGCAACGTTACTTGTGCACATTAGTGATCATCGATCTACACCTTCCATTGCATACATACCATATCATCTTGGTATCCTTATATTGGTTTCATCATATCATCTCTTGTGTCACAAGATTGTTCCCGCATATACAAAATTGCTATCTTGGTTTTTCCATTTCGCATAGTGGCCATATCAAGAAAGAAAGAAAGAGAGAATAAGCTTTTAAGCAAAAGAAAAAGAGTGAACAAAGAGCTTGTAAGCAATAGCCATAACATCGTCACATTGCATATCATACTACCATATTGATCATCTTGGATCATCGTGTGCGAAACACCAGGAATCATATATACATAGCATACTTGGGATAGAAGTTGTTGCATTTTTGTCTCTTATAGGGTGTGCACAAGTGTCGTATCCGCCTATTGAGTAATCATGCTAGCGTCTCTCTAGAGTTGTGCAACAAGAGCATTTTCTGTGGATTCCACATTTTGAGCTCGTTCCTTGGTTGCACGACCCCATTTATCTATCCGTGTGCCATTCATTGCTATTGGTCTACTTGTTTCACTTGCGAATTTGTGAATCTCTTTCAACTTTATTGACTCTTGCTAACATTTTGCATCAAATTTTTGTGCCACTATCCTCACCAAGCTACTCCATAAGCTTTACTTGTGTAGGTGTGAGAATTGACAAGATCCGGTACCAATTTGTGCTATTTCCTTGATACATTATTGAGTGAGCATTGATCCATCTTCAACATTGGATAAGGTACATTGGTCTAGTTCTTTCCTTTCTCCCACTCACATTTGCTCGAGTCTTGTGATGGATAGGCGAAGCATTTCATCTCCGGTCTTCGACGACAACGATGGTGCGAACAACTACATCAACACTCACCACTTCGGATTACAACAAGAAATGCAAGGTGTACAATCTACCTTGCGAGAGCGCATCGACAACCTCGCCATCGACATACGTCACTCTGAAGCAAGGAAAAGGGACTACATCGACACCAAGTTGGACGAGCTAAAGGATCAACTACGAGACATGGTGGATGACTACAAGTCTTATTCCCCTTTGTCATCCTCAAGGCGGCGGCGAGCACGTCGCAAATCTTCGGAGCACCCATGCAATGCAAGCGCAATTCATTCACGTCCACATCTCCATGGTGGCCATCATCACATTCGTGACCCACATCGTCATGAAGGGCAAGTCACCTCCAAGCATCATGTGCGCGCCAACGATGAATGACATCTACTACGAGCTCAAGCACGACAACAACACCATCAACATGAAGATGCTCGAGATGCGCAAACCTACAAGTCCCAACAAGCTCTACATCAAGCTACGGCCAACCTTCATGAGCACAAGAGAAGACCGCGAGACAAGCACCACCAAGAGGAAGCTATGGCTACCACCACCACTTCAGCATCTTCACCAAGTGTTATCAAGGCATCTTAACCTTTGGACGTACGACATCTTCGCCTACTTCCCACAAGTACGCCTACATCGACATCGTCAAGTCCAAGGCGACCATCTACAAGCGAGGGTGACACTTCCATCTTCGGAAGACCCTCAAGGAAGATGGCCGAGCATGGGAAATTCCCTTCGGTCATGGAGACGAGCTACGAGGTGCCACATCACATGGGCCTCCTACAACAAGATGGCGACAAGACGGTTGAGCTAGGGCCATCCCATTCGACAATGGTGGCAAGCACGCAACTCTTCAACAACAAGAAGACGGTGCCCCAATGGGACTCATAATGCGAGTCAAGCTATGAGACCGCACATGAGACCTTCTCTTTGGTCTTCGAGGAGAGCGCTGATTTGCCACATCCTACGACATTCATCTTTGGAGGCGTTATGGATGAGGAGGTTGAGCATGGGACTATCCCTTCAACCAAGGCGATGATAGGAGTTCAGCATGGAGTCATTTGCACCTACATCTCTCCGACACCCACATATGACGAGATACCCCAATTCCCATGTGAGGAGAGCCACCACCCCATGAGTGATATGAGTGACTCCACCATATGTGACATTGAGGGAATTTCCTATGAGAGGATGACTGTGACCACCACTAGCCCCACACATGAGAGCATGCCACACATCCTATGTGAGGTTGAGAGCCATTTGAGTGACTCCACTAACCATATGAGTGAGAGCATCTTACCGGGAGTGAGTGAGCCACAACACTTAGTGAGTGAGGTAGTTGAGACGGAATGTGAGGCCACTATGATTTCTAAGGACTTAACCTCTACTCCGAGTGTGTTTTCCTTTTTGGTGCTAGATCTCCAACACGACGAAGCACCAATCCTCGATGAGTCCATACCTCCAATGGGCAAACCGATGGCCATGATGGACGATGATGCACCCCCCACATGGTACCATCAAGTTGATGAAGCTATTGACCAAGCGTCAAAAATTTCCACCTCACCTACAACACATGAGCGAAGCCCTATGTACTTCTCTTGTCCCACTAGTGGACAATCTTAACAATGATTGCTTGCATGATGTTGATCACCTTATGGATTCACCACATACTATGTTTTCTACATGCTTAGATATGCCACCCATTTATGATGAACATGATGATGAGCATGTGGATTTTCCTAGTTGTGATGCTATGCTCCATAGGATATCATGAGAAAATTCTATTGGTCACATTATGTTTGACAATCCTTTAAACTTGTCATATGCTATGAGTGAGATTTCTCATATTGTATCATTACAATCTCAACATAGTAACTATGCATGCCCCATTAAAATAAATCCCATTTGCACTTATGGCATAGATGACGAGATCATGGTTATTGGATTTTGTTTCTCTTGTGATTATATTGCTATTCGACATTTGCAAAATTTATGCAATTCATCTCATATGCCATGCCATGAAAATTATTGTGTATCACATGATTTCATCCCTTGTGTGCACCATATGCATACCATTCATGACAATGAATACTACTAGCGATGCATTCCACAATTTGAGTCTCCATTATGCTATACATAACAACAAACCTTTCATGATGGATGACACGTTTCTATATCATGCACCTCATTTATTTGAGCATTGGATATTTTGTGCTAACCAACACTTGCACGTATGCATCATAATTGATGATGTGTACATATACCACGCACACACAATTTTTCCTTTGCCTTTGTTTTGTGTAGGTACTCATGAATACTTGTCAACATCACAATCCCATGAGTTGACAAAACGAGCTCTTGAGAGCAATGATGATTTGGGATCCTGTGGATTATCCTTACCACCGTTCCCTTCGTGCAAGGACTACGCACATATCTTTTACCTGGCTCTCACACGACTATGGGCTATTTCCATTTGTCACCTTATGCCCATTTTATCGTGTTCACCTTGCATGTTATGCTTCCTTCAATGCGTATGCCTTGCAATTGTGACCCTTGCTTGCACTTACATATGACTCACCATTCTACTACTACTATGTGTATTTGCATGCTTGGTGGAGATACTTGTTGCTATTGCCATGTTCTATACATGCTCCATGCTATTGTTGATTCTTGTGTTGGGAGAGTCATAATGTTCCATTGCTATTTACATAGGACGTCTTGCCAATACAATGATGATACATTACTCATATCTTGTTTTCATGCTTTTGATATGTCATGTGCCTTATGTATGCCCACTATTTGCACACATGACATGATTGACATGAATACCTCTAGTATGTTGCATCTTCACACTACTAGCTTGCATGACTTGATCACTATGATTGATTGCTATGTTGCATCACCCATGATACATAATTGCTCATTGCATTGGGTTGATAACATATATGTTTATGCCTCTCACTTGATTTGTCTTGATCATTGTCTCTTGTCTCCATTAGTTGCATCTCTCATATCCCCTTGTATTGAGTACCAACTTGCTATGCTTATTCATCGTGGAGACTTGGATAACTTACTTGTGATGCATGCTTGCTTATTTGAGCTTAATGTCTTTGGTTGTGCTAGCATCTTATGCTTACATACCATGCCCTACACCCTTGTCCTTTCTTATGATAAGAATGATGAAAACACTTGTTGGGTATTTCACCACATGAATGATAGGTTTTGCATTTCCGCTAACCTCATTTGTTTTTCTGAGTGTTTGTCATGTTCTTTTGTTTTGAAGGATTCACAAGGCATTACCATCATGAGACATATTGGTTATGTGAAGGCGTACATGACGTGCAACTCCAACATCTTCGGGAACATTCATAAGGTGAACTCCTTCCCTTTGAGTCATATTCAAATAGGCATATTGGATGGACCATACTTTCATTGTTGTTTGCTCCTTGTCTACATGATACATCTATTGGATGGAGGCGCGAAATTGGAGATTAACCCTATGGACCTTCAAGTTGAGGAGTGCTCGGACTTCGTGGATGCACCTACATTTGGAAGCACCACCAGACCACCATTTATGCCATGACATCGAGCCATGGTATGACAATACCCATGACAAGTTTGCACTTTATGCCTGGATTCACTTGCATTATGATTGCCTTGTTGCATCTTGTATTTCTATGTCATCCATGATATATGAGCTTGTGCATTTCCTTAGCAAATTTGTTGTGATCTTCCTTGATGGCATAATTATACATAATGATCACATTGCCCACCTTCAGTTGCATGATAACATAATCACATTGAGCACCAATTACCATGTTCATGCTTTTGATGCACTGTCTCATTATGACATCATTTTGCACAATGGTCACATTAATCACATTGACAACACCTTTGTGCGTACTACAAATGACTTTGCTCCCATGAATGCATTACATATCATTTTAGATCAACTGGCTAAGCATCTTGTGCCTTGTCACGAACAATCTTTTTGCACAGACTCATACTTACTTGATGTACACCTTATGTGCGCTAACCATGGTATTTCCAAGTGTCCCTTGTGTTTGTTCGCTTTGCATGTATACCATTCCGAGGACATCTTGAAGTACTTTGATTGCACCATGACATACAAGTCCGTCCATGACAATCGTTTCCATGGTGATGAAGATTATGATCCGAGGTCGAATCTTTCCCAAGGGGGGGCGGGAGATGATGCGGAGCATCCTACGGTCATCCCCATGTTCACTACGACTACTCCCCGAGCCCCAAGTGGACATACGCCGAGACCTCAAGCATACGCCATTGGACACAAGGTGAACTTGTTCCTAAGTCCTTTCCCTTTCCATTCATGCGAGACATGGTTGCTACCTAATGCAAGGACACTACATGTGCTCAGGAACCACGGACTTAAGGAGGAAGAATAGCCAGCATCAAGACTTGTGCAGAGTTTCTGCCAAGCCCAGAACTTCCGGCCACCACCTGGAACCTCCGGCCCCCGGACCTTCCGGCCAACCCGGAACCTCCGGCCCTCAACGCTCCAGGCGACGCCCAGACGCGCGAACTCTCTGTCCAGCCCAGACCCCGACGCCCGGACCCTCCGGACCCCGGAACCTTCGGCCTGCCCGGAACTTCTGGCCCCCGAAACCAGACTAGCCCCGACCATGCCAACTCTCTGATAATCCTGGACCTTTGCCGGAACCTGCCCAGAACTTCCGGACACCTTTCGGCCCTGCCCGAAACTTCCGGCCTGCCTACGCGCAGTGACTCTGGGCCGAGGCCCATGTACCCCTTCACCCCTAGACTATATATACTCCTTCTTCTCCAATGTTTTAGGGTTAGCATTGTGATAGCTCATTTTGGAGATTACAGCATTGCTCATCCACTTGTTCCCCTACTCCATTGGAGACCGAGGCCTCCGCGGAGAAGATCCCAAGTGGATTCAAGACCCCGTTAATGGAAGATCCCCTCGCGGATTCAAGACCCCATCTCCTCACTGATTGGGAAGAACTACCGACCGTTTGTATCATCCCTTGTTGTGTTTGGACCTTGTATCTCTCTTTGTGTTCATGGATCTAGCACATGTGTGATCGTTTCTCGTTGATTTGAGTGTCCCCTCTCATTTTCCCTCTCGTGTGTTCTTCTTGGGATCCCCTCCAAATCGTGAAAGATCGGCCCCTAGGGTTCTGCCCTACATCAATGCGTCCATGGCGTCGTCCAATCCGTGAGCTCACCACGATCAGCGCTAAGTTCTGCAAGAATGGTGTAGGGAAGATGCCCGTACAGCCATCGAATGGCAATGGGAAGCACGCTGTCAATCTGACAGGCGTGCGGGGTCCCCTTTCTGATGAGCCTATGCTAGGGGACAATGGCTGCCTGCCTTACGAGGTAGGTTGTCCTGCGTTTACCCAACAGCTGCGGCAAGTCCAGTGGCCCAAATCCCGTAACTTTAAGCCAGAGGTGGAGAAGTACGACGGCAAGATACACCCTTCCGAGTTGCTGAGCATTTACACCATCACGCTGCAAGCTACTGGAGCTCGAGACGACAAGATTTTCGCCAACTACTTCCTGTTGGCGCTCAAGCCCAACGTCAGGTCGTGATTGATGAACTTGCCGGAATACTATGTTTCCTACTGGGCAGATTTGTGCCACAAATTTGTTGGCACCTTCATAGGCGGCCACAAAGTTCTAGGCCAGGAAACTGATCTGCAGATTATCCCGTAGAAAGAGGATGAGTCACTCTGCAAGTACGTTCAGAGATTCAGTCGTGTGTAACGCAACATTCCCGGTATCCACCCCGCAGTAATCATTGCCGCGTTCTGTCAGAATGTAAGGAACCGCAAGATGTGGGAAGAGATGGCCATGACCAAGGTAAGGGATGTTGGCGAGCTTTATGCTCTGGCCGACAAGTGTGCATGGGATGAGGAAGGAAGGAAACTCCCGGGGAGGAGGTTGCTGGAGAATCTGATTCAGAAGATGATGGTACCACCAACACCCCGAAGAAGAAAAACCGCAAGTGCAAAGGCAAGGTTGTACTTGCTGTAGAGGGATCCGGCGGTGGTCCCGCCAAGAAGTCTAAAGCTGAGGGCTCTGACAAGGATGTTGCCGGATGTTCTTCGTGCCAGGCCTTGCCGGCCGCTGATCAGACCGGGGGCTTCGGTAGGCAGTACTGCAAGATCCATCGCACCAAGAGCCATGATCTTCAAGACTGCCGGTAAGTAGATCATCTTGCCGAGAAGCAGAAGGCTGAATATGAGAAGAGAGATAAAGAGAAGGCCACGGTGCAAATGGATCTAGCAAGAAACATGGTGGCCGAGGAGGTCGCCACGGCAAGACCAAGCAGCAGAAGGAGAAGCCTGCAAGAGGTCGAGACAAGAAAGGAGATGATGATGACGAAGACGAAGAGGATGATGACAAGTCTACTGAAGCTGAGTTCCAGAAAGCCACAGAAGCATTGTGCATTGACAGAGGTGCATCTTTGCACTCCTCTCACTGCCAACTCAAGCATTGGGTGCGTGAGGTCAATGCGACGGAGCCTGTGGTTGGTGCCCAGAAGCCCCTGAGATGGTCCAACACGCCATCATTTTTTACGCCGAGGACCACCCTGATCGCACAAGTGCGGTCGGGTGCTTGCCGTTGTTGGTTTCACCTACAATACGCAACCTCAAGGTGACAAAGATGCTAGTTGATGGTGGGGCTGGACTCAACTTGATTTTTCCTAACGCGATCAATAGGCTGCAGATTTCTAATGAGGATCTGAAGAAGACTGGCACATTCCAGGGAATCAATCCGGGAAGAAGCCAGCCGAAGGGCAATATCACTTTGCCGGTAACGTTTGGTAGTGAACTCAACTACATGACAAAGAAGATCGTCTTCGATGTCGTCAAGATTCCATTGCCTTACAATGGAATCCTTGGAAGACCAACACTTGCAAAGTTCATGGCAGCATCCCACTATGCCTACAACACCTTGAAGATGCCCGGGCCGATAAGTGTCATCACCATTCACTCCAATAAAGAAAGATGCATTGATTTGCGCTGATCAACTCGACCAGGAAGCAGTTGCAGCATCTGCTGCCAAGGCACTTGCTCCTGCCGACCAAGCTCCCGGGGGGAAGAAGAGGAAGAAGACCGGCAGGACCACTGACTCCGGCAAGCGTGCCTCTTTGGAGTGCTGAGCTCCCATCGAGGATGTGCCAGAGAGCTCTACCGGTAAGAGCAAGAAGAAAAAATCTGCTCCACCAGAAACCAAGAAGGTGTCCACCAAGGAGGACGGCTCGGGGGGAACTTTCACCATAAGTTCCACCCTTGATTATAAATAGGAAATCGCACTTGTTGCCTTCCTGCGGGCGAATGTCGACGTGTTTGCATGGCAACCATCTGACATCCCTGGTGTTCCCGAGGTAATTGAGCACCACCCTGCCATCTGTTCTCACGCGCGGCCTATTAAGTAGAAGGTGAGGAAGCAAGCTTTGTAGCGGTAACAATTCATTGCCGAAGAGATAAAAAAGTTGGAAGCAGCAGGTTTGGTCAGAGGCGTACACCATCCCACATGGTTGGCTAATCCAGTTGTTGTGCGCAAGGCGAACGACAAGTGGCGGCTTTGCATTGATTATACAGACATCAATAAAGCTTGCCCAAAGGACCCATTTCCCTTGCCGCGCATCGACCAGATTGTTGACTCCACTACGGGATGTGATCTGCTGTCGTTCCTTGATGCCTACTCTGGGTATCATCAGATATTCATGTCAAAAGAAGATGAAGAGAAGACTGCATTCATCACTCCATGTGGCACATATTGCTTTATACGTATGCCTTTCGGATTGAAGAGTGCTGGTTCAACATTCGCAAGAGTTATCCAGATTGGTTTTGAGCCCCAACTGCACAGAAATGTAGAAGCATATATGGTTGATATAGTGGTCAAAACCAAGGACAAAACAACACTCATTCAAGATCTAGAAGAGACATTTGCTAATCTGTGCAAGATCAATCTCAAGCTCAACCCCGAGAAGTGTGTGTTTGCTGTTCCATCCGGCAAACTTCTTGGGTTCTTTGTTTCTCAACATGGAATCAAAGCCAATGCCGATAAGATCAAAGCAATTGAGCAGATTGAAGCACCGAAGCGCGTCAAGGATGTGCGCCGTCTTGCCAGCTGCATTGCTGCACTAAGCAAGTTCATCTCCAAGTCTGCTGACCGCGCCCTACATTTTTCAAAATTTCGAAAAAGGAAGGTCCAATGAAATGGACTCCAGAAGCGGAGGCAGCGCTGCAAGACTTGAAGACGTATCTCTCCTCTGCGCCAACACTGGTTGCACCAAGACTGCAAGAGTCGTTGTTGTTATACTTAAGGGCAACGAATCAAGTGGTCAGTGCTGCATTGGTGGCGAAGAGAGAAGCCGAAAGCAAAGAATTAGCAGATGCAAGCCCGTCAAGTGACAAGCCAAAATCTTCTCCGGCAAGTCTTCATGCTGACAAGTCAAATGTAGAGCAAGCAAATGGACCAGATCAGCAAGTTGTGCAGAAGAAGAAGTTGGTGCAGCGCCCAGTATATTTTGTCAGTTCCCTTCTTCAGGGAGCTAGGTCGGGATATTCTAGAATGCAGAAATTGCTTTTTGGTCTCCTTATGGCCTCAAGGAAGCTGCACCGCTACTTCCAAGCACACAAGATAACCATCGTCACTCGCTTTCCAATGCAAAGGATCTTGAGGAATCCAGATGCAGCAGGCAGGGTTGTTGAGTGGGCGTTGGAATTGCCAAGCTTTGATCTCAAGTTTGCAAGCACATCAACGATTCAGAGTAGAGCCTTGGCAGAGTTCATTGCAGAATGGACGCCAGTAGTATATAACTTCGTTGCATATAACTATTGACTTTACGTGTATGCATAGGGAATCACAAACCTTAACACCAATATTCTTACTAAAGCATAATTACTCACCAACATGACTCACATATCACTATCTCCATATCGCAAAACCATTGCAAGGAATCAAGTTTATAATATCCAATGATCTTAATGAAAGTTTTTATTATATCCCTCTTGAATATCTATCACTTTGGGACCAAATTCATATCCCGTGCAAATTACCATTACTGTTCTTTAACTCTCAAAAACATCTAAGTGAAGCACGAGAGCATAAATATTTCTTCAAAAAAATTCAACTCTCAAAATAATATAAATGAAGCATGAGAGCATATTGCTTTAAAATTTACTAACTCTCAAAATAATATAACTGAAGCATGAGAGTATATTTCTTTAAAATATAACCACCACCGTGCTCAAAAAGATATAGGTGAAGTACTAGAGCAACTGCCTAGCTCAAAAGATGTAAGTGAAGCACATAGAGTATTCAAGCAAATCATGATGTGCGTGTGGCTCTCTCAAACAAGTGTGTTCCGCAAGGATGATTGTGACAAACTAAAAATCAAAACAAGCAAAGACTCATATAATACAAGACGCTCCAAGCAAAACTCATGATATGTGCTGAATAAAAATATAGCTTTGATGTAACTCTTTTTTGCGGTGTGTTTGTTGGGATCCGATGAATTGTGAGTTTATGATCAGTTCTATCCATGAATATTATTTGAGTATTTGCTGAACTCTTTTATGCATGATTGTTATAGCCTCGTATTTCTGCTCTGATTTATTGGTTTGGTTTGGCCAACTAGATTGATTTATCTTGCCATGGGAAGAGGTGCTTTGTGATGGGTTCGATCTTGTGGTGCTCAATCTCAGTGATAGAAAGAGACATGACACACTCATCTTGTTCCTATTAAGGGTAACAAGATGGGGTTTATTCCTACGTGAGTTTACCTTGTCTACATCATGTCATCGTTCTTATTGCATTACTCTATTTTTCCATGAACTTAATACACTAGATGCATGCTGGTAGCTATCGATGTGTGGAGTAATAGTAGTAGATGCAGACAGGAGTCGGTCTACTAATCTTGGACGTGATGCCTATATACATGATCATTGCCTTGGATATCGTCATAATTATTTGCTTTTCTATCAATTGCCCAACAGTAATTTGTTTACCCACTGTATGCTATTTTCTTGAGAGAAGCCTCTAGTGAAAACTATGGCCCCCAGGTCTATTTCCTATCATATATTAAATCCAAAATACGTTGCTGCAATCTTTTTTGTATGTTTGTTAGATCTATTTATCAAAACCTATATAATTTAATCTATCTTAATACAGTTGAGGGATTGACAACCCCTTCACGCGTTGGGTTGCAAGTATTTGTTGTTTGTGTGCAGGTGCTGTTTAAATAGTGTTGCTTGGTTCTCCTACTGGATTGATAACCTTTGTTTCATAACTGAGGGAAATACATACCTCTGCCGTGCTACATCATCTTCTCCTCTTCGGGGAAAGACCAACACAGATTATAAGCAATTAGGAAGAATTTCTGGCGCCGTTGCCGGGGAGACATAATCAACATCTATCATGTACCTACGCATAAACTCTCATCTCCTTGCAATTACTTTATTTGCCATTTGACTCTTGTTTTCAGCTCCCCCACTTCTAAAAAGTTTTTGCAAAAATACGAAAATATTTTCCGTTTGTCTTTTTTTTCTTGTTTGATCTTTTGTTTGCTTGTGATCTTGTTTGCGTAGTCACGATGTCTCAAGAAAATACCAAATCGTGTGATTTTTTCAATAGCAATAATAATAATTTTATTAGTACTCCTAGTGCTCCTCCTACCGCTAGTGCGGAGTCTTATGATATTAATGCTGCTTTGTTGAATCTTGTTATGAAAGAGCAATTTTCCGGTAATCCTAATGAGGATGCCGCGCCCCATCTAAACACTTCTGTAGAATTTTGTGATATGCAAAAGAAAAAATATGTGGAAAATGGTATTATGAAATTAAAATTATTCCCTTTCTCTTTGCGGGATCATGCAAAAATTTGGTTTTCATCTTTGCCTCGAAATAGTATTGATTCTTGGGATAAGTGCAAAGATGCTTTTATTACTAAGTATTTTCCTCCCGCGAAAATTATTTTCCTTAGGAACCAAATTATGAATTTCAAGCAACTTGAGCATGAACATGTTGTGCAATCTTGGGAAAGAATGAAATTAATGCTAAGAAATTTTCCTACTCATGGTTTATATCTATGGATGATTATACAAATTTTTTATGCGGGATTGAATTTTGTTTCTAGAAATCTTTTAGATTCCGCCGCGGGTGGTACTTTTATGGAAATTACTTTGGATGAAGCTACTTAATTGCTTGATAATTTTATGGCTAATTATTCACAATGGCATACCGGAAGAGCACCTACTAGTAAAAAGGTTAATTCTCTTGAAGAAATTAGTACTTTGAGTGAAAAAGTTGATGCACTTATGAAATTGGTTGCTAGTAAAAATGCTCCTATTGATCTTAATGATGTGCCTTTGTCCACTTCAATTGAGCAAAATAATGATTCCGTACATGTCAATTTTGTCTCACGAAACAATTTTAATAACAATGCTTATAGGGGTAATTTTAATCCTAGGCCATTTCGTGGAAATTCCTCTAATAATTATGGCAATTCCTATGGTAATTTTTAGAATAATAATAATAATAGGATGCCCTCTGATCTTGAGTAATATTAAAGAATTTATCAATGCTCAAAAAGTTTTCAACACAACGATAGAAGAAAAATTGAATAAGATTGATGATATGTCTAGGAGCATTGATAGAATTACTCATGATGTAGAAAATCTCAAGATTAAAATTTGTCCACCAAAGGTTGATGTCAATGACTCAATTAAAGCTCTATATGTTTCCATGGATGAAAGTAAGAAAAGAACCGCTATGCTAAGAGCTAAAAGAGAATTTTTAGAAAAAGCGTTTTCACCCGATTGCTTTCATAGTAACGATGAAGATGTTAAGATGATTGGTGTTTCTTCTGTTGATTCCTTGTTTAGTAATATAAAACTGATGATAATGGGACTGAAAAAGAGTCAACTTTAGCTAGAAGGCGCCCCCATAATTCGGAGGGTGAAAATCTTGTTGAAAAAATTGATAAAAGTGGGTTTGGAGAGGTAAAAAACTTTAACTAGTGATGTGCCCACTCTTTTGGATTACAAGGACTTTAATTATGATAGCTGCTCTTTGAGTGAATGCATTTCTGTGTTACAATCCATGATAAATTCACCCAATGCCTATGAACAAAATAAAGCTTTTACTAAACATATTGTAGAAGCGATGATGAAAGCTGTAGAAAAAAGTTAGAATCAGAGATTTGAATTCCTAGAAAATTATATGATGAATGGGAACCCACCATTAAAGTCAAGATCAAAAATTATGAGTGCAATGCTTTATGTGATTTGGGTGCTAGTGTTTCCACAATCCCAAAATCTCTATGTGATGTGCTAGGTTTTACCAATATGGAGGAATGTTATCTTAATTTACTTGGCGGATTCTACTATTAAAAAGCCATTGGGAAGAATTAATGATGTTCTTATTCTTACAAATAGGAATTATGTGCCCATAGATTTTATTGTGCTTGATATTAATTGCAATCTGTCCTGTCCCATAATACTTGGTAGACCGTTTTTACGAACTACGGGTGCCATGATTGATATGAAAGAAGGGAATATTAAATTTCAGTTTTCATTGAGAAAGGGTATGGAGCACTTACCTAGAACTATAATTAAGCCATCATATGAGTCAATCATGAGGGCAACCTATGGAGCAAAAAGGAAAGATGACAATACTTGAATCTATGCATTATGCCTAGCTCGGGGCGTAAAACAATAGCGCTTGTTGGGAGGCAACCCAATTGTTATCCTTTAAATTTTTGTTTCTTTTCTATTTTTAATTAAATATGCATTTATGCTACTGTTGTGATTGTGTTTTTATGTTTTAATTAGTGTTTGTGCCAAGTAAAGCCTTTAGGATTATGTTGGATGATAGTTGACTTGACCCTGTTGGAAAACAGAAGGTCTTGCGTCCAGTAGAAGAATTGTTAAAATTTGCTGGAACATGGAAAAATTCTGAATTTTGTACACATGATTGATATACTAATTTCCCACGTCATCCTAATTTTCAGAATTTTTGGAGTTACAGAAGTATGAGCTTAATTTAGTTTTCGATAGATTCTGCTTTCGTTGCATTGTGTGCTTATTTTGATGAATCCATGGATTGTATCGGGGGGTATAAGCCATGGTAAAGTTAGAATACATTAGATATAATGCAATAACAAAATATGAATGGGTTTCAATAGTACTTAAAGGAGTGAATTGTTTTCTTATACTAACGGATCTCACGAAGGTTTTGTTAAGTTTTGTGTGATTGAAGTTTTCAAGTTTTGGGTGAGATCACGATGGATGAAGGAATAAGGAGTGAAAAGAGCCTAATCTTGGGGATACCCATGGAACCCCAAGGTAATATCCAAGGAGTACCAAGCAACTAAGCTTGGGGATGCCCCGGAGGCATCCCCTCTTTCTTCTAACGACCATCGGTAATTTTACCTGGAGCTATATTTTTTATTCATCACATATCGTGAGTTTTGCTTGGAGCGTCTTGTATTATATGAGTCTTTGCTTGTTTTGCTTTTTAGTTTATCACAGTAATCCTTGCTGGACACACCTATTTGAGAGAGCCATAATGATGCTATGATTTGTTAGAATTGCTCTATGTGCTTCACTTAAATTTTTTGAGCTATGGAATTGCTCTAGTACTTCAGTTATATCTTTTTGAACACGGTAGTGGTTTAATTTTTTAAGAAATACTCTCATGCTTCACTTCGATTATTTTGAGATTTATTAAATTTTGAAGAAATATGCTCTCATGCTTCACTTAGATTATTTTGAGAGTTAGTGAAATTTTGAAGAAATATGCTCTCATGGTTCACTTAGATTATTTTGAGAGTTGAAAATGGAAATTATTTTAAAGAAATTTATGCTCTCGTGCTTCACTTAAATTTATTTGAGAGCTTGTTAGTAGCAATGGCAATATATGAATTTAGTCCCAAAGTGATAGATATTCAAGGGGGATATAATAAAAACTTTCATGAAGATCATTGGATATTATAAGCTTAATTCCTTGTAATAGTTTTGAGATATGGAGATAGTAATATGTGAGTCATGTTGGTGAGTACTTATGCTTTAGTAAGAATATTTGTGTTAAGGTTTGTGATTCCCTATGCAAGCACGGAAGTCAATAGTTATGCAACAAAGTTATATCCTACTTGTGGTGCATTAGTCAGTGTTAGTTATGTTTAATGCTCGTTTATGATCATTTTCATTTCTTGGTTGGTCGCTTCTCAATCTATTTGCTAGCCTTCATTTATACTACGCGGGAATACTGCTTGTGCATCCAACTTCTTAAACCCAAAGTTGTGCCAAATAATCCACCATACCTACCTATATGCGGTATTTCGATAAAGTAATATAAGAGCGTTTAGATCACTAAAGTAGTGATCTAAACGATCTTATATTTGTTTACAGAGGGAGTATGTCCTAACTCTAGTTTTCAAAATGAATTTCCTCTTTGTGTGCCCGTACCACTCATGAAGCGACAGGGGTGGCCAATATTTTCCATGCTAGGTAGGTTATTCTCAAGATGGGTGTTTATTCACTTGTCATTGCACGAGAGTGTGGCAGGTAATAGGGATGCCTAGTACCAAAATGAAAAAACTTTATATAT
This sequence comes from Thinopyrum elongatum, assembly GCA_011799875.1. NCBI lineage: Eukaryota > Viridiplantae > Streptophyta > Magnoliopsida > Poales > Poaceae > Thinopyrum > Thinopyrum elongatum. The sequence continues at coordinate 200,881,513 of CM022297.1, read as the reverse complement.
GTTGTTCATAATAAATTCCTTGGAAAGTGTTGGTATGGAAGGCACCCGTGGATACGGCTAGCCATGGATTGTGAAAGAATGGTGGAAATGGAAATAAACTTTATTTTATGTTTGGGAACCGTCTATGATTTACCTAGCATGGAAGATATTGGGAATTCTCAGTCATTTTCATTGACAGGAAAAGCATGCGTCTCAAAACAATTTTACCTCTTAGTTTAAGCTATAAGCTTTGGCACCTCTACAAATCTCTGCTTCCCTTTGCGAAGGGCCTATCTATTTACTTTTATGCAATTTTTATTTTTATTGAGTCTCCATATTCTCTTATAAAGCACCAACTAGGGAACACTATTATCATACGTATGCATTGGATACAGCTAATATTTGAGTGTGTTTGATGAAAAGATCAATGATTGAGCATAATGGGCTAGGGATAACTTTCTTTAGCATTGATATTTTGAAAGACATGGTTGCTTGTTGATATACTTGAGTATTGATGTCTTCATGTCAATTATAGACTATTGCTTTCAATCATCTAAAGTCCAAATGTCCATGCTACAAAAGAAAAGAATATGTGATGAACATGTTAGACAGCACTCCACATCAAAAATTCTGTTTTTATAATTTACCTACTCGAGGACGAGCAGGAATTAAGCTTGGGGATGCTGATACATCTCCAACGTATCTATAATTTTTGATTGTTCCATGCTGTTATATTATCAATCTTGGATGTTTTATATACATTTACTAGCAACTTTATGTCATTTTTTGGGACTAACCTATTAACATAGTGTCAGTGCCTGTTGAAGTTTTTTGCTTGTTTTTACTTTGTAGAATATCAATACCAAACAAAGTCCAAATGCCACAAAACTTTTTAAAGATTTTTTTCTGGCAGAAAGACACCCAGGAAGCTTCTGGACGGCACGAGGGGACGCTCATGGGGCCCACTAGGCACCAGGGCGCGCCAGGGGCCTCCGGCACGACCTGGTGTGTAGTGGGGCCCACGGGCACCCCCTTGACCTACCTCCGTCTCTATAAATACTCTAAAATCCCAAAAACCCTAGAGGAGTCGACAAAATACTTTTTCCGCCACCGCAAGTTCCAGAACCACGAGATCCAATCTAGAGGCCTTTTTCTGACACTCTGTCGGAGGGGGCAACGATCACGGTGGGGTTCTTCATCATCCTTGTTGCCCCTCCGATGATGCGTGAGTAGTTTACCAAAGACCTACGGGTCCGTAGTTAGTAGCTAGATTGCTTCCTCTCTCTTTTTGATCTTCAATACAATGTTCTCCTCGATGTTCTTGGAGATCTATTTGATGTAACTCTTTTTTGCAGTGTGTTTGTTGGCATCCGATGAATTGTGAGTTTATGATCAGTTCTATCCATGAATATTATTTGAGTCTTTGCTAAACTCTTTTATGCATGATTGTTATAGCCTCGTATTTCTTCTCTGATTTATTGGTTTGGTTTGGCCAACTAGATTGATTTGTCTTGCCATGGGAAGAGGTGCTTTGTGATGGGTTCGATCTTGCGGTGTTCAGTCTCAGTGACAGAAAGAGACATGACGCGCATGTATCGTTGCTATTAAGGGTAACAAGATGGGGTTTATTCAAACGTGAGTTTATCTTGTGTACATCATGTCATCGTTCTTATTGCATTACTTTGTTTTCCATGAACTTAATACACCAGATGCATGCTGGATAGCGGTCAATGTGTGGAGTAATAGTAGTAGATGCAGGTAGGAGTCGGTCTACTAATCTTGGACGTGATGCCTATATACATGATCATTGCCTTGGATATCGTCATAAATATTTGCTTTTCTACCAATTGCTAAATAGTAATTTGTTTACCCACCATATGCTATTTTCTTGAGAGAAGCCTCTACTGAAAACTATGGTCCCTGGGACTATTTCCTATCATATATTAAATCCAAAATTCCTTGGTGCAATTTTTATTTATTTATTTTATTTTGTATTTTTGTTAGATCTATTTATCAAAACCTATACAATTTAATCTATCTCAATACCGTTGAGGGATTGGCAACCCCTTCACGCGTTGGGTTGCAAGTATTTGTTGTTTGTGTGCAGGTGTTGTTTACATAGTGTTGCTTGGTTCTCCTACTGGATTGATAACCTTAGTTTCATAACTGAGGGAAATACTTACCTCTGCTATGCTGCATCATCCTCTCCTCTTGAGGGAAATACCAACATAGATTACAAGCAATCTCTAATGTCGCCACATGACAATGCATTGATGTTCCATCCCCTATGTCTAGACGGACGAACTTGAAGAGGATCAAAGCCCGAAAGACAAACTCGAAGGAGAAGCGCCCCCATCCGAGTGAGGGTTGCGCGTTTGTGGACTAAAAGCCCATGATGTAAACTACTAACTGGAGCAGTGGCACTGGGAATCCCATCCTCGCCATTCGTGGCCTGAGCAGCGGGAGAGGGGAGGGGCGAATCCACGGGATCACCGATGAAGCATGGAGCGGAGACGTTGCCCTAGCTGCCTAGGGTCGGGAGAATAGATTTGTATTCATACCGAAAATAGATTCAAATTTTATTGGTACAGTGCAGTAGTACTATATAGCTGGCAGTCATACCTTTTTTAGATTTCTCAACATATCTACAGCCCGTATGTTACCATCACTCATCTCCCTTTTCTACTATAGTAGTAGTAACACGCAAGATGACGCACGTTACATTCGGTGAGCGGCGTACCGGACCGACCGTGTGGGTGCGACGCGAATGTGACGGGCGTGTTGTATACATGTACCACCTTTTTCTTTTGTTTTTGCTCAATGGCGCAATCCATCGATACAAAATAATATTTAAAAGTCGAGGATGGGGCTTTTCCCGGGCGGTACGCATGACAGTTTCGCCTATCCGGTTTCACAAAGAGGCGAGGAGGATGAGTGAGTAGCGGATTCAACTTACTGCTAGAAAGGTGGGGCTGTGTGATTTGACGGCTCATTACTTCTGGAAAGAAGGGTTCTTGTGATATGACTGATCATTATAGTCATTATTACTATGATGCTATGACCGGGGTGAGGCGCCCCTTCCATTCCCCACTCTAATCTGGTGCATGACATGTCGACCCGGATGCTGGCTATCCCACATGTCGGTGATGTAAGAAGGAGCGAAGAACCATGTGGTATACTCTAGTTTAGCACTTGAGTACTAGTATACATCAGAGGAGTGCGAAACACGGCAGCCCAGTGAACCAGCAGGCGATATGGCCATAGAAAACAATGTGGCGATATGGCCATAAAAACAATGTACTACCGTCCAGTCTCTAGCATGTAAAAACATGCCATCGCTTCCTCCTCCTCCTCCTCCTCTTGGTTTATGACCATCAGCGGAGCTAGAGCGTCGTTGCATCTTAGCCAGTTGTACATAGGATCAGATTCCATAGGAAATTTTTCTATGTAATATTTTGTACTCCTCTCCATCGTTTTTTTACAATTCCTTTGTTTTTCCTATGGCGTTGAACACTCTTTGCTAATCCTATTGGATTTAGCACTCCAGTCCCATACTTTCCCCATTCCTGTAATTTCAGTATCCTGAGAATCAAAGAGGCCCTAAGAATGGTTTAGGTCTGGTCATTTTTTTTCAATGAAATATGTCCAAAATGTAATGAATGTGCTCAGGTTTCTATGAAAATCATCCGGTATGCATGTAGTAATTCATATATTTATTATTTTGCAGGGGGTTTGCATGTAGTAATTCATCCGATTTGAAATGTACACCAGCATGGTTGGATGGCCCGCTCCCGCATCACTATCCATGGACTCCTCCCTACCGGTTGGCGCTCTGCGTTGGAGATGCCCCAAGTCGTGCATGCACGTCGAACCAGATTCTCTATGTCCCACATGTCGAAAAAAGGAAGCACATAGAAATAGCCGAGGATTACATCTAGGAGGAAAAATGCACGAAAAATATGTACTATGAAGCGTAGCTGCGGTTCGAACAGGAGACCTAAAGTGATGATATGTATAGGTCGCACACACTAAACTAGTAGTACTAGAGGTCTTAAAAAAACTAGTGGTACTAGACGTACGAGTACAAATGAGTACGGAGTACTCCTACTCTATCAACATGAGTCTCATCTGACAATGGTATCCGTGCTACAGCTAGCTCTTCTCCCTCCTCGTTTCTCTCTTCTAATTCTAACTCAGCCAATGCGCGACGGGCGGGGTGTGGGTTTGCCGATAGTCGGTTTGCTCAACTGCGGTCCCACATGATAGGGCAAATGCTAGACAACAAGCGTTCCTTAGCTTGAGTGGCATGCCGGACCAACTGAGGGAGTCCTGGATTAAGGGGTCCTCGGGCGTCCGGGCTATGTGACATGGGCCGGACTGATGGGCCATGAAGATATAAAGTAGAAGGCCTTTTCCCGTGTCTGCATGGGACTCTCCCTTACGTGGACGGCAAGATTGGCGTCCGGATGTGTAATTTCCTTCCTGTAAACCGACTCTGTACAAACCCTAGCCCCCTCCGGTATCTATATAAACCAGAGGGGTTAGTCCGTAGAGGCTATCATAACAATCATAGGCTAGACATCTAGGGTTTAGCCATAATGATCTCGAGGTAGATCAACTCTTGTAACCCCCATACTCATCAAATACAATCAAGCAGGACATAGGGTTTTACCTCAATTAAGAGGGCCCGAACCTGGGTAAACATCATGTTCCCTTTGTCCCTTGTTACCTCCGATCCTCAGACGCACAGTTCGGGACCCCCTACCCGAGATCGGCCGGTTTTGACACCGACATTGGTGCTTTCATTGAGAGTTCCTCTGTGTCGTTGACGGCAGGATCGATGGCTCGCCTTGTCATCAATGACAACATCACTTCTGGAGGAGCCCTAGCTCCAGGACAGATCCTCCAACTCGGCGGTTTTACCATGGGCGCCCGCTCGGCTGTTGAGCTGAAGGCGGCCCCCAAAATCGCCAAACATCATCTCCGCATCGGCCTCGAACACTCCGAAAAGATGGATCCGGCAGATGTCTCATCCTTGAACGAACTGCTAGATCGCATCGCCGCCTTGGGGGTCGCAACAGACTATGATCGGATTGGGCTTAAACCCAATCAGAGGGAAATCAAGTCCCCGACGATCACCCATCTGGTATCGGTCATGGAGGAACAAGCCGAGAATACTTCTTCTCCTAAGTTGGTAACAAACTATGTTCGGATTTCCGCGCCCTGCGAGCTGGATACCCATCATCGGGAAGAGACCACAGGTCCTCCGAACATAGAATCTGGCGTTAAGCCCGAAAGTCACCAGGGCCCTCCTGATCCTAGACCAGTGACCTCGGAGATTCTTCAAACTCCGGATCCGACGACGGGTTGGGGTTCGGATTTTAGCCCACCCACCCACCACAAGCAATATTCCCCAAGCAATTCAGGTCCTCCAGACATATGTGACCTAATGTATGTACGACAGCAACCTCAGGAAACGGTCCATCACTTCTGGGCCAGATTCCTCCTTGTTAAAAACAAGATTAAAGATTGCTGCGACGAGGACGCGGTCTCAGTTTTCTGCCGCAACTGTACGGACGAGGGAATCCTCAATGCCCTCAACCGCCGCCGCATACTGCACTTTGCAGATTTGGCACATATAGTACAGAAGTTCTGCGCAATGGAAAGCGCCTGGAAAGCCCAGACGGCCCAGTGGGAACCTCCTGCCTTTAAGCAGCCCACTGGACGGGCAAAAAGGATGCACCCTTATGGGGCACCCGCTCATCATCTCATTGACAAGAAAATAAAACACTTCACGGGACATAGAACTGTCCTTGACGAACTGCTCGGCAAACCGTGTCAGATACACACGACGCCGAATACTGAACCAACACATAGCCTTCGGGCATGTTGGGTACTCCGGCAGGTGGCTAAGAGTGGCGAGGCCATCCTCACCAACACTACCCCGGAGAAGCACTCTTCAGAGGATGACGACCTTAATGTCTTTACGGTCTTTGAGACCTTTCTTTCAAATAATCGGTGTAAAAGGGCGCTCCGCGACCTCGCCGAAGTTAACCAGGTAGCCGCAATAAATCCTTGGAACGATACGGCAATAACCTTTACTGTCGACGATGAACCAAGGGCCAGATTAGTCCGAGCACCTGCCGCCTTGGTCTTAAACCCAATTGTAGACGGCTTTCGACTCACCAAGGTGCTCTTGGACGGTGGCAGCGGATTAAACCTCATCTACGAAGACACGCTTGATAAAATGCAAATGGACAAGAGTCGCATCGAGCAAAGCATCACCACCTTTCGAGGGATTTGGGGAAAATTAAACTTGATGTAGTATTCGGCACGCCGGAGAACTACAGGTCCGAAGAGTTGCTCTTCCACGTGGCACCTTTCAATAGCGGATATCACGCCCTGTTGGGGCGAGACGCCTTTACACGCTTCCAAGCCATACCCCATTACGGGTATATGAAGCTCAAAATGCCAGGGCCTAATGGAGTTATCACCATCGCCAGTGATCCGGATATAGCGCTCCACGCCAAAAACAAAACGACATCCTTGGCCCTCGAGGCACTATCCTTGGCCCTAGAGGCCGAGGAGCTAACCACTCTGCGCTCCACAGTGGACAAAGATGATGTACTCCTTGATAAGAGGCTGAAGTCCACTTCTTTCAAACTAGCAGACGAAATAGTAAAATTTCAAGTACACCCGACGGATCCCAACAAGACAGTCTCCATTGGAGCACAACTGGATCCAGCGATCAACGCTGCACTAAGAGCATTCCTGCGTGAAAATTGGGATATATTCGCCTAGCACCCTTCGGACATGCCCGGGATCCCACGCAGACGGGCCGAACATAGCCTCAATATTATAAAGGGGTTCAAACCAGTCAAGCAAACGCTGCGGCGATTTTTTGAACCCAAACAACAGGCTATGGGGGAGGAGCTAGCTAAGCTTCTCGAAGCAGGGTTCATCAGGGAGATCAAACATCCGGACTGGCTAGCAAACCTGGTCATGGTACCGAAGAAGGATAAGTCCTGGCGCCTTTGTGTCAATTTCAAAGACCTTAATAAGGCCTGCCCTAAAGACCCCTTCCCACTGCCCCGTATTGACCAAATCATTGACGCGACTGCAGGACACGATTCACTGTGTTTCCTCGACACATACTCCGGATACCATCAAATTAAGATGAAGGAGTCCGACCAGCCCGCAACGGCATTCATTACCCCATACGGGCCTTTCTGCTTCAACACCATGCCGTTCGGACTCAAAAACGCTGGCGCCACTTACCAACGCATGATTCAAACATGTTTGGAGAAACAGATTGGCAAGACAGTGGAGGCATACATAGATGATGTAGTCATCAAGACTAAGCACATCGAATCATTAGTGGACGATCTACGCCTCACATTCGACAACCTCCGAACATATGACATACGGCTCAATCCGAAAAAATGTGTCTTCGGCGTTCCAGCCGGAAAACTACTCGGGTTCATTGTTTCCAATAGAGGAATCGAAGCAAACCCTGCAAAAATCCAAGCACTGTCACAATTGGCAACCCCAACAGACCTAAAGCAGGTCCAAAAACTAGCTGGGTGCGTGGCAGCTTTGAGCCGCTTTATCTCCAGATTGGGAGAAAAGGCACTGCCACTTTATCGCCTACTCCAATGAACCAATCACTTCGAGTGGACAGATGCGGCAACGGCCGGATTGGAGGAAATAAAAGCTTTGTTAGCAAGCAACCCAATCCTCGCCGCACCAAACATCGGCGAACCTATGTTGCTCTACATATCTACAACCCACCAGGTGGTGAGCGCCGTGCTCGTCGTCGAACGAGAGGAAGAGGGACATAAATTCCCACTCCAAAAACCAGTATACTATGTATCGGCGGTCCTTACACCGTGCAAATCTCGATACCCACACTACCAAAAGATAGCATATGCGGTCTTTATGGCTTCCCGAAAGCTGCGGCACTACTTTCAAGAGTGTTCGATCACGGTGGCATCCGAAGTACCACTTAATGATATCATAAATAATCGGGATGCCATCGGCCGCATAGCCAAATGGGCCATCGAGCTCTTGCCATTTGAAATAACATACAAGCCACGCCGAGCTATTAAATCTCAGGTGTTGGCCGACTTCGTCGCCAAATGGACGGAAGCCGAACTCCCTAAAGAATACAACACATACTCCAACTGGATAATGTACTTCGACGGCTCTAAAATGTTAGCCGGACTGGGAGCCGGTGTCATCTTAACTTCCCCTACTGGGGACACAGTCCGCTATGTATTGCAAATAATGTACACGGACTCCAACAACACAGCCGAATATGAGGCACTACTGCACGGTCTCCGGATAGCCGTCTCCATGGGCATTCAATGCCTAGAGGTGCGTGGGGATTCGAATCTCGCAATATCCCAAATAAATGGAGATTTCGATGCAAAAGATCCAAAGATGATGGCATACCGGGACACCATACTCAAAATATCAGCTCGGTTTGAGGGGCTCGAGTTTCATCAGGTTGCTCGAGAAAGTAATCAGGCAGCGGACATCCTTGCTTGAATGGGCGCTAAACGCGACCCCGTCCCACCTAACACCTTTATGGAAAGGCTCTTCAAGCCATCCGTGGTATGGCAGGACGAGAATGGCCATACTAGTCCGGAGCCGATCATACCCTCAGATGCCGAACACAATTCTGATATCGTCGGGGGCTCGGGCACCGAAATGACACCTTCCGCCCATGTAATCATGGCTGTCATTGCTCCATGGACCGAGCCCTTCCTGGCCTACCTTAGTAGGCGGGAGCTCCCTAAGGACCAGAATGAGGCTCGCCGCATAGTTTGACCCTCGAAAGCCTACAAGGTTCATGAAGGAGAACTCTACAAGAAAAGTATTACCGGAGTTCTTCAAAGATGTATCTCCGAAGAGGAGGGACGGCAGTTCTTGGCCGAAATACATGCTGGTCTCGGTGGCCACCACGCCGCCGCTCGGGCCCTCGTAAGTAAGGCCTTTCGTATAGGTTTCTTTTGGCCTACAGCCCGAGCAGATGCACAGGCTCTTGTACAGCGCTGTGTCGGATGCCAGCTTTTCGCCAATCAAAGTCACATGCCGCCCACCGCCTTAAAAACAATCCCCATTACCTGGCCTTTTGCGGTCTGGGGGCTGGATATGGTCAGACCCCTTAAAGGGGGAAGCCATAAGAAGAAATATTTGCTGGTTATGGTGGATAAATTCACTAAATGGATAGAGGCCAAACTAGTAAAAATGGCTGAAGCCGGACCGGTGATCGATTTTATATCCTGCGTTGTACACCGTTATGGTGTCCCTCATAGCATCATTACCGACAACGGCTCTAACTTCACAGCCGATGAGGTGAAAACTTGGTGTGCTAACTTGGGCATCAAGCTCGACTATGCCTCCGTATATCACCCTCAAACAAACGGTCAGGTCGAACGGGCTAATGGCCTGATAATGAGCGGCATCAAACCCAGACTCATGCGATCCCTACAGGAGTCAGATAAGCACTGGGTCGAGGAACTCGATTCCGTACTCTAGGGGCTGCACGCCTAATCGCACGACCGGATACACCCCCTTTTTTATGGTGTACGGCGCAGAAGTTGTTTTGCCCTGTGACATTATTCATGACTCACCTAGAGTGCGCATGTATGAAGAGAGAGAAGCCGAGCTCGATTGGCAGGATGATCTAGACGGCTTGGAGGAGGAGCGCGATGTTGCAAAAGCCCGTTCCGCATTCTATCAGCAGCAGGCTCGGAGGTACCAAAGTAGAGAAGTGCGGGCCAAGACTTATAATGTCGGCGAACTAGTTTTACGCCTCCCAGAGAAGAAGAAGGACAAGCTCAAACCAAAATGGGAGGGTCCCTTCATTATAGATGAAGTTCTAACTGGAGGAGCCTATCGCCTTCGAAATGCATCGAATAACCACCTAGAGCCGAATCCATGGAACGCTACTCGGCTCCGAAGATTCTACGCATAAGTTTGGTCATACTTTTTTTCTCGTTCCTTTTTTTTTCTCCTCTTCCTTTTGTTTTTGTTTTCTCGTTTCTATACGATTCCTAGGATGTGTTCGGATCAGCCGAACAGTTGGAGGGTAAAACATCCTAAAATGTATACATCCTACCATGACTGGGGGCTTCTTTAACCGAAGCTTATTATTATTTTGAGCCTGGAGCTCAAAATTTAAATGTCGTTTGCTCATATACATCCTTTTTGCCATTATATGCACCTCTATGACTTAAGTTTTTGCCAAGCTGGGTTGCCTTGCTCCTGTGTTTATGCCCTGCGTTCCTGATTGTTCGGCTAGGGCGTAAAGGGAGCACCTCTGCAATTGTTACAACCGGGTCACTGGACATGTACCTCAGACGGGTGAAGCCGAAAGCTAGCGTTCTTAAGAGAATAAGTGGTCGGCAATAAAACGACAGATTGTTACATTCTTGTGACCACTCCAAATACTGTGGGATAGTTTTTCCGTATAACGGAACAAAACCCCGTCACGCCTAATTACTGCATGCCAACCCAAGGAAAGGAACCCTTAACGGAACTATTTTCCTTGGAAGATGTTTCTTACATATGTAATATAACATACATCCTGAACTACAAATTTTTGTCTGTTCGAGCACAATGACTGGGTTGCCTCGTTTCCAGACATAGTGAATGTTTCTTTTCGTTCCTAAGTGTATCCGGAAACACTCCACCATTTTAGGGTCCGGAGGATAAAGCCGAAAGCCTGCGATGACAAAACTTTTCATATGTTCGGATAAAGGCACAGGTTGATCATAATGTACTTTAATACATTGCATCAACTACCTATTCGGAATCTATTCCATCTATAAGGCTATCTAACCTACAGTCTTCCCGCGAGTACTTCGCAGCTATCATTACTTGGTCATACACCAAACTCACTGGAATCTCTTTCCCGTCTGGTCCCTGTGGTCCCACCCAGGCCATATGATTTGGATCTAGCTTTGTAAAGCGTGTTTTCACCATGGCCCAGGCTTCTCATGTGCCTTCACGGTAGGCGGATGTCTTCCATAGCTCAAACTGGTGTTGGGCACCTTTGAATAGGTTTGCCAAGCCCTCCATACTCTCTGGAGGGGTATCGGATGGCCATAATGCCTTCACCATACTCTTCATGGCTTTCCGGGCCCGAGCATGTACCGCGGACAGCTCCTTTAGCACGTCACCTTGAAATCTGGATACTTCTTCTTTCGGCCTACCGGTTAACAGACCTGCGGCAAATAGGGTCATGATATTCTGAATTATGGATTCAACGTGAGAACCTAGGGAGATTCTAAATAACAGAGGAGGACATACCGAATATGCCGCCCTTCAGTTTTTCATTTTTTCTCTGAGCGGTCGATAACTAAGCCTTTAAGCTCTCTATCTCTTCGGATTGTTTGTCCTTTTCCTCCTTGAGATTTTCCTCCCTAGACGCACCCGTTGCACTCTTTTTCATCTCCACCAGCTCGACGGTAACAGTGTTCAGCTGCATTTGGTTTGTTTTCAGCTCCTGGCTAGCACCGTGTTCTTTTCTTTAAGGACCTGCAGGGTATATCGATCCTTAAATCGGTTTGCCTCACCGCTTCAAGTCTCGGGGGCTACTGGCATATGACTATCTAAAATTGTATAAATGCTTACCTGTATGTCTTTTGAGAACAGCTGAGTGACTCCAGCAAGTCCATCTCGAGCGGCTCGGATATATGCATCCACCGTGCTGAGTGTGGTAAATTCTTGCTCGGAAAAAGCCGGGGCACGCATGGCTTCCTTTAATCGACGATGATTCATCACACTCTCCACTTCGAAATTCGTTACAGATACGTCGTTCGAATCCTCTTGAGGATTTGGATCTGGCATTGCCTCGGTTCTCGTCCTAGTTGGCGAGTCCGACACCGGATTGGCGGACATTCGGCTAGCAGGGCGTTTGCCCACCGTCTGCTGCGTGTTTCTCCTAACTCAAAGACACGAAGGAGACTTTAAACAATCCGGACTCATGCCTAGGCATGTATTAAGCGGACATACCTCTTGGAAGACTGTGGGGTTTCTGCAGCACCCCCGGTCCCCTTTCATTTTGAACGGCTACCCTGCGTAGGGGCCGCCTTCAAGGAGGTATGGTTTGCCGAACGCCGATCCTGTTAAAAGTCCGCAACGGTGTAATAAGCAAAAGTGCAGATAAGGGTTTCCTTTCAAGAGCCCTCCAAATACTTACGATGCAAAAGGGATAGAGGCGGGGGTAATCAGCGGTGATAGCCACTCTTGAGCCTTCAAGGCTCGCTTGATAGAATACCCCATCATCGAACTCTATGTATATGTCCGGATCCTCGTGAAAGCCAGGGTCTCCATCACGGTTATGATCCTCTGGATGTGGAGCGGGACAGTGGACGTCCTCGATCATCTTCCTCCATGACTGTTTTTTGGTGACAAAGGGCAAAGTTGATTAGTGTCTGTGACAGCAATAAAAGCAGCGCAGACAATCGAAATCTTACCCATTCTACGGGGTTATACATGGAATAGCCCTCCCGGCAGTTTAAGCAGAGGAAGTCTTCTTTCTCACCCTTATACAGATCGGCCAGGATTGTGGCCAGTTCGGCTGGGGTATTCGGACCCTTCCGTCTGTAACGGGCAGCGTCATCTTCTCCATTATAACACCATAAGGGAGTTACTCTGGATTGAAGAGGCTGGACGCACCTCTTTATTGCAATAGCCATGACCTCGACTATCGAGAGCTCGGTATTGGCTAATAACCTGATCTTGTTAACCAACCTTTTTATTTCCGCATTGTCTTCCTCCTTGGGACTTCGGGGACGCCAGTTGAAACGCTTCTTTAAAGGAGCACTGGAAAATTCAGGAAGGCCATGCCGAACTGGGTCCGGCAGTGGGACGTCATCTATATAAAACCATTCCGAAGCCCACTGAGCATATACCTCCTTGGGAGTTCTTATGAGGTATCCGGATCTTCCTATACGCCATATTTCGGCACCGCCCACTTCAAAAATAGAGCCTCCCCAGTGGCGAGGAACAAGGCAAAAGAACTTCCTCCATAGTTCAAAATGGGCCTCGATGCCTAAGAACAGTTCGCAGAGGGCAACAAAACCTGAGATGTGCAGAATCGAACCTGGGGTAAGGTTGTGCAGTTGGATGCCGTAAAATTCCAATAGGCCCCTGAGAAAGGGATGGATTGGAAATCCTAGGCCCCGCAGCAGAAAGGGGACGAAGCACACCCTCTCCTCCTTATTGGGGTTGGGGAAATTCTCAGCCATCACGTCATTGCCAATTGAGGCCAATCCCGCACGAACAGGGACTAGATCTGCGAGGGGAAGGTAGCCCTGCGTCTGGAGTCGACTCAGCTGAAGATGAGGCACGGAACAACTCTGCCAATCACCCTCTTGAGGGCCATGAGGACGCGAAGATGAGCCTGGAGCGCTGGCCATGTTGGAAAGCTTTGTTCGTAGCTAATCTCGACGGCCTTTCTTTTGCGTGATATGAGATGGCATTTGGGGATCTAGCTCTCCTTATATAGATGCCATCCGCACATGGTGAGGGGCTTATTTGGAAAAAATCATAGGCTATTCGTATTCACCCATCGCGCGGAAATCGAAGCGACTGCAAAAAAGAATCATAAAAGCAGCACATCGGGGTCAGAGCCGGACTGTCGTCAATCCGAAGTACAAATGAAGAACCCGCCTTGCAAAGCCGAAGACATAAGCCGGATACTACGTCGTCATTGAAGGCAAGTTTGGGGGCTATTGAGGGAGTCCTGGATTAAGGGGTCCTCGGGCGTCCGGGCTATGTGACATGGGCCGAATTGATGGGCCGTGAAGATATAAAGTAGAAGGCCTTTTCCCGTGTCTGGATGGGACTCTCCCTTACGTGGACGGCAAGATTGGCGTCCGGATGTGTAATTTCCTTCCTGTAAACCGACTCTGTACAAACCCTAGCCCCTCCGGTATCTATATAAACCAGAGGGGTTAGTCCGTAGAGGCTATCATAACAATCATAGGCTAGACATCTAGGGTTTAGCCATTACAATCTCGAGGTAGATCAACTCTTGTAACCCCCATACTCATCAAATACAATCAAGCAGGACGTAGGGTTTTACCTCCATTAAGAGGGCCCGAACCTGGGTAAACATCATGTTCCCTTTGTCCCTTGTTACCTCCGATCCTCAGACGCACAGTTCGGGACCCCCTACCCGAGATCGGCCGGTTTTGACACCGACACCAACCGTGGAGTACTTCCAACCATGTGGGGGTGCAACGTGAACGCGACAGTCTTTTCCTTTTTAACTTGTAGATAGAAAATGTAACATTTGGTTCTGCTTCTGCTCCTTGCGCTGGTACAGCGAGCTACCATACAAACGTGTTTTAGCCCCTTTCCGCGACGGCATTTTAAACCATCGCCTTGCTAGTGTGTGCGATAAGGAGGGGGGGGGGTCCTTCCCACATGACCCAGAAACTGTCGGGGATAGGGAGTAGCAATGCATACATTTTGCATAACTAAGTGTCTGCGATGGCGGCATCTATCCCAAACGCGAGTCTTCAGACAACTATTTTTGATATCTTGAATATCCCAAACGCTCCATCCTTGCTACTCGTTTGTGCTTGCATTACCATCGCAGTCGGTATTCTATGGTGCTACGTTTATGATGCGCCCCCCATCACAAATAGTTCACGATTATAGAACGTGTATGATAAGCAGACAATCACACACATTTACTTGTCCTCGACTGTATGCGATTCAATGTAAGAGTGCATACAGTTGTCCCTATAAAACTGTATGCGAAGCTTGAATATATCCCACATGATTCATCCGTCGTACCCGTGTTGTATGAAGGCCTATCGCACATGATCTTCTATGAGCAAACATTTACGTTGCGCACGACATCATAAACAGTCCGTAATTGCCAAGCATGTGTGATAAGGTGAGTTTCACAAACATTTAATAAGAAGGAACTGTCTGCGCTGTTGTTGTTAATCTCACACGTTTTTTCTTGGCTGATCATGTGTGTAGTAGAGATTCATCGCACACGTAGTGGATCTGAGAAACGTGTCTGATCCTGACATTTATCACAGATGTTTTGCTTTCGCAAACCATGTGGAGTGTACTAGCCTGCAGAACATAATTTATCCCTAATTTAATCCCTACATTTAAAAATCACAGATTTTGAATTTGAAAGTAGGCAATCACTTATTTCATACCGAACCATGTTTATTACAAATATAGGTTCAAGCACGAATGCATAATTCGATGCACAAATACATATACTGAAGAACTACAGAAGCACCACGTAAAGAATGATGAACCACAGTTGTACTAAAGACTGTAAAGAGAGTGGCGAAAGACATTCTGGTTGCTGGAGAAGGTGAAGCGGAAGGCCCATATTATGCCCTCCTCCATGCATAATGCACGCACGACTCTAGGCCAACCCCTTGTGATGGCTGCCCGCCCATCCTTCACTGTCTTCATTAGGACTTCTCGATGCTCATTGTAGTCTCGATGAAATACTTTAATCTTCATTACATGTCTACCAATCATGTACTTTGTGAGGTAATCTTTAGTAAATTGCTTTGGGAGCCACTGCAAACAAAAATGATTCAGACATTGTTGTTGATGATGGCATCATTTCCACAGTTACACCCATAACCCCTGCTATTACATACATGGGACCAATTACTAGAGCTCGCGCACGCCAATTAAATTACCAGGTACTTTCGTTTCTTGGTAGAGATTCTAATGTTCATGAGAATATGATACTGCCTAAATTGGATACATTTGTTTTGCTTTCAAATGAAGGGCCTAGCGTGGACAAGAAGGATGAACATTTGAGTATGATCAAGCATGGAGATGATGGTATGCGCAAGAGGAACAAGAATGGAGTATCTTATGGAGTTTTCAGCATTTTGGAGCCACCTTGATGACGTACAAGTGCATGGACGAAATATACAAAATGCCCTTTCATAAATTTCCTCCATAGCTTAATATAGGTGTTGCGCCACCTTATTTTTGGACCAGGCCCATATAATTTCGAAATACTACATATAGGCTATCTTTTAGAGTCCATATTGTAGGGGAAATGACTCATGAGGTGTTTTAGTCCCACCTTGCCAAGGGGGGACGAAATCCCCTCTCTTTCCCCCTACAAATATAGCCCTTAAGGCACCGTTTAGACTTCGGATTTTTTTTAGATTAAAGTTCGCCATAGCTGCAACTTCATGTACTTCATTTGTGTTCTATGACCAGACAAAGACGTCACAGAACCCCACCTTCATTAATAAAGTTTTCTTCTTATATTCGCAATATCCATATTGCAATTTCAGATTCTTGCTTGTTCTTCATTTGCGTGTAGGAAACAAACCCTTGTGGAGAGGCTGATCGTGCTCCGGCGTGGTAAATAACTTCTCGGAGTTGGTTTAGCGATCGCTAAGGCGCAACGTCTTCGCACTTTTGTAGTCGGATCGTCAAAGTCTACCCCACTGAAAACGATAGCCACCATCTCATCGAAAGTCTGGAAAATTCAGGCTAGGCAGTTTTTAGGCCATTTGTAGACTTTTTTGAAAAAAAATGTTGCGGAGCAAAAAAAAGAGGAAAAAAAGTGCAAAAAAAGTGAAAAAAGGGGAAAAAATTCAGAGTGTGCTCCCCCCTTTCTTACGTGCAGCGCTGTGATTTTGTTAGTGTTCTAGGCTCGTGTCTCTAGCACGGTCTAGCCTAGGACCAACACAGTACCGTCGTTGAGTGTTTATTCAACTTTGCATCTCTGAATTGATTATTGTTGACCTTTTTGCTACCATATATTAAGCCTTCCCAGCTCCACATATATCTACATCGTGTGATTGACACCACCTGGTAATCGCTCTATCCAAGCTTTGAGAGTTTTGACTACAACGGTTGCCGATCACCACCTGCTGCTTGATAAGAACTGGTAAGTATTTCAGATTCGCTTGACGGATTTGTGACTTTCCACAGCACCACCGGCACTTCCTTGTGTAGTCTATAGGATCATATTATTGTGTGTTTCTCTTGCTGCTAACCATGCCAGGATCACAAGCGGATGAGCTGGACTAGGAGAACATGACAAACAAGGAGCTCCATGATAAATTCCAGGAAATGTTGGGTCAACAGGTAGAAGACGTGATGACCAGTTTTGGCAAGGCATTAGCGAGGATTGATGACATTGAGAAGACAATTGACACCAAGTTGGATGTCAAGTTTGCTGAAGTGCTTGCGCGTCTACCTCCACCTTCCACACCGCTGCAAGAACAACAACAACAACAACAACAACAACAACAACCACCACCTCCACGTCGCGATCCAGCCCTCCACCGAGCGAGGCATGTTCCTCTTGAGGAAGGACAAAATTCTGGTGCCGCCACCACTGCTGCTACTGCCGAGGAGGAGGACGTTTACTAGGGCGATTACGAGGATGAGCTTGATCAAAATCAGAACTACGTGCAACCACCAACACCACCACCAGGTCATCAACATGCATAGACTTGCAACGGTAGGGCTGCACCACCACCTCAGGTACAAGATCCTGACCATCTTCCTAAACTAAAATTGAATATTCCACCATTTGAGGGTAGATATGTTCCTGATACATATCTTACTTGGGAGTTAGAAACTGAACAACGTTTTACATGTTTACAATATCCCGAGGAGAGACGTGTTGCTGCTGCTCTTTGTGCATTGACTAGTTTTGCTTGTGTGTGGTGGTCTGAACATCATAGATTATATCCGAATAATTCCCAACTACTTGGGCTACTTTGAAAGCTGCTATGCGTACTCGTTGGGTTCCACCATATTATCAACGTGAATTACTACAAAAATTGCAGCATTTAAGACAAGGAAATTACAAACTGGCATGATTAGATGTGGTATTGTTTACGTGTTGTTTTTATTGCTCTATGTGATGCACGTTTGTTTGGTAACCTTGGGAAGTACACCTTTTGCACCGACCGAGTATCTTTTCTTGGCTATGTTGTTACTCCACAGGGAATTGAAGTTGATAAAGCCAAGATTGAAGCTATTGAGGTTCATATAGAAACGCATATTGAAGCTATTGAGAGTTGGCCAAGATTGAAGCTACATACTTGGTCCATATCTACATACTTAACATGATAAATCTCTCACAAAACACATATAGAAACCAGCGAGGCCAATAAAACTCCTCACATGTGTGACCATTTTGGGCTGCGGCCAACTCTCAATAGCTTCAATCTTGGCTTTATCAACTTCAATTCCATGTGGAGTAACAACATAGCCAAGAAAAGATACTCGGTTGGTGCAAAAGGTGTACTTCCCAAGGTTACCAAACAAACATGCATCACGTAGAGCAATAAAAACAGCACATAATGTTCCAAATGTTCTTCCAAAGATCTGCTATAAATTAGTATATCATCAAAGTAAACTACCACAAATCGTCCAATGAAAGTACGTAAAACTTCGTTCATTAATCTCATGAAAGTACTAGGTGCATTAGTTAACCCAAAAGGCATGACTAACCACTCATATAATCCAAACTTAGTTTTAAATGTTGTTTTCCATTCATCTCCCAATTTCATACGAATTTGATGGTACCCACTACGCAAATCAACTTTGAAGAATATTGTAGAGCCACTCAATTCATCAAGCATATCATCTAGCCTAGGAATAGGATGACGATAACGAATAGTGATATTATTAATGCCTGTACAATCAACACACATACGCGATGTACCATCCTTTTTGGCACTAGTATAATAGGAACAACACAAGGACTAAGAGATTCGCGTATATAACCTTTGTCGAGCAGCTCCTGTACTTGACACATAATCTCCTTTGTCTCCCCTGGATTGGTACGGTATGGCGCATGGTTTGGTAGCGAAGCACCGGGAATTAAATCAATCTGATGCTCAATCCCTCGAATAGGAAGTAATCCCGGTGGCACGTCTTGTGGAAAGACGTTAGCGAACTCCTGCAAAATGTTAGTGACAGCAGGAGGGCAAGAGGAAGGCACGTCCTCGAATGAAAGTAAAGCCTCTTTGCACACAAAAGCATATCAAACAGATTTTCTGCAATCTAGATAATCAATATCAGATTTGGTGGCAAGTAAACATCCACTTTTCAATTTAATTTCAGAAGCAACACTAGATGGTTTATTGTTAGGTTTCATTTGTTGCTCAAATTCTTTTGCCACTATCTGATTTTCACTCTTATTTTGCTCCTATTTTGCTTTACTAGCTCGATTAATATCATCTTTCAAAATGGAATCAGGAGTCATAGGAAGCAAAGTAATATGTTTATCCTTACGAACAAGAGTATACTGATTTTTTCTACCATGGTGTACATAATTTTTATCGAATTGCCATGGTCTACCAACTAATAAGGAACATGCTTGCATGGGTACCACATCACAATCAACATAATCAGCATATGTAGCGATACTAAAATGCACACGAACATTACGTGTTACCTTAACCTTGCCGCTGTTGTTGAACCATTGGATGTAGTAAGGATGCGGATGTGGTCTTGTGGTGAGAGACAGCTTCTCCACCATCTCCATGCTAGCCAAGTTGTTGCAGCTCCCTCCATCAATGATGACGCGGATAGAATGTTCCTTCACAACTCCCTTTGTATGGAACAAAGTGTGCCTCTGATTTTGCTCAGCTTGTGTTTGTGCCTTTGTATGTGGTCTTGTGGGGACGTATGTGGTGGTGGTATATGGTAGCAGTGATGTATCTGGTCCGGTGGTGGTATATGGCAGGGATGAAGATGGTGCGGTGGCGGCATGACAACTTGTGACCAAAACTCGAAACTCTAAAAGACTAGACACTAAGACCAGCAACTTGACATGATGATGCAACCGCAAATTTAACAAAGAAAATACAGAAAAGATTATGCAATGGCTCAGATTGGTTTGAATATGATGAACTAACCCTAATTTTTTTGGCTTTTTCATGGACTGTAGGTATGAAGAACGAACTCGATCTAAACTATGAAAAACTGTTAAATCTCACCGAGCAACCTGGAAATCTGATACCACTTGATAGAGGTGAAGGTGTCCTTATGTTTCGATGAGATAGCTATTGTTTTCTGTGGGAGTCGACTTTGACGATCCGACTATGAACATGCGAAGACGTCGCGCCTTAGCAATCGCTAAACCAACTTCCGAGGGGTTATTAACCACGCCGAAGCACGATCAAGCTGACCACGAGGGTCTATTTCCTATGCCCAAATGAAGAACAAGCAAGAAACTAAGATTGCAATCTGGATATTGCGAATATAAGAGGAAAGCTTTATTGATGAAAGTGGGGTTCTATGATGTCTTTGTCTGGTCGTTGAACACAAACGAAGTATGTGAGTTGTAGCTATGGCGAAATTTAATCTAAACAAAACCTAAAGTCTAAACGACGCCCTAAGGGCTGTATATATGGAGGAGTAGGGGGGAATTTCCTGACCCCTTGTAGGAGGGGGTCTGATACCAACCCTAACTTTGTTTCCCCACACATACGGACTCTAAAAACATCCTATACTTAAGTATTTTGAAATTACATGGGCCTAGCCCAATAATAAGGTGACGCAGCACCTATAATAGGCTTTGGATGAAATTTGTGAAGTGGCATCTTGTATATTTCATCCAGGCCTTCATGCACTTATTATGGTGGCTTCAAAGTCCTGAAATCATCACTTGAAACTCCGTTCTTGTTCCCCTTGCGCATGCCATCATCTCCATGCTTGTTCTTGCTCCAATGTTCATCCTTCTTGTCCAACCTAGGCCCTTCATTTGTAAGCAAAACAAATGTATCCAATTTAGGCAACATCATATTATCATGAACATTAGAATGATTACCAAGAAATGGAAGTACCTGGTAATTTAATTGGTGTGAGCGAGCTCTAGTAATTGGTCCATTATGTATAGCAGCAGGGGCTGTGGGTGTAACAATGGTATTGATGTCCTCATCAAGGTTTTTAGTCCCACCTTGCCAAGGGGGGGACAAAATCCCCTCTCTTTCCCCCTACAAATACAACCCTTAAGGCACCGTTTAGACTTTGGGTTTTGTTTAGATTAAAGTTCGCCATAGCTGCAACTTCGGGTACTTTGTTTGTGTTCTACGACCAAACAAAGACGTCACAGAACCCCACCTTCATTAATAAAGTTTTCCTCTTATATTCGTAATATCCAGATTGCAATTTCAGTTTCTTGCTTGTTCTTCGTTTACATGCAGGAAACAGACCCTCGTGGTCAGGTTGATCGTGCTCCGGCGTGGTCAATAACCTCTCGGAGTTGGTTTGGTGATCGCTAATGCACAGCATCTTTGCACATTCGTAGTCGAATCATCAAAGTCTACTCCACTGAAAATGATAGCCACCATCTCATCGAAAGACGCGACACCTTTGCCTCAATCAGTTGTCTAACAACTCATTATGGGCAATAAAAAGAGAAGGCTACAGAGTTCGTAGTTACCATCCTATAGGCCACTGTTGTGTTGGATAGAGCATAAAAAATAATTTGATTGCACCGTTCGTATCTTTTTGCTAATAATCCTTATCAGTTTCCTCACTAGATGTTGGTTCATGAATATCTCATTGCCCCATACACAAAAGGGACGATGCATGGATCTTTGCCGAGGACATATGTACCTACAAGCAACAAGTCGGTATTAGAAGCTAAAAAGTGTCCAGGCGTGGATCTATATTCACTACATTATGGAACGACGGGGGGAGTACAAGCCGAGGGATGAAACTAACCTCGGCGAAAAATGCTGGCCACTCCCGTTGTTGTCTTGCATAAGTACATGGAAAAGGCATGATAAGTACAACAACCTTAACATAAAAAATTAGCCAAGGTAAACAACATCATCTCCAAATGATAGCTTGAATGTGTTGGTTTTAGCATAATGTTAAAGCAGATAAAAAAATGGAAGGGAATGTTAACTACAACAGGCTTAACAGCCACCAAATATTGTAATTCAAACTGGTATTGTTGAAAATGAATAGAATGTAGCTCATGCTTAAACATCACACTGGATAAATGTGTAAAACTAAAATAAAGGGCATGTGTTAACTACACTAGGCATAACAGGAACCAAATATAGACGTTCAAACTGGTATTAATGAAATTGAACTGCACAGTACCGAACATCACATTGTGAATAACTAAAATAAACAAGGCATATATCACTACTATAGGATGCTGCTAACGCGACACTACGATCAGAGACCCTTTGACGAAACTGTGTGCGATGCATTAATCACAAACATTGATGTAAACAAACCATCAAAAAAGATGCAAAATGTTTGCGATGAAGGATACATCAAACACGGTTCAGATTTTAGTTGCATGTGCGATGTGGGGCATACGGTTGATCCATACGAACAGTTTGCGATGAGACAGAACAACAGAAACAGGCAGCCATATAAAGGTGTGTGCAATATATGGCATACTGTTTGCTCCGATGAACTATTTGATATTAGGGAATGCAACAGAAACGGTTAGCCAGATGAAGGTGTGTGTGATATACGGCATACGGTTCACTCAGACGAACTGTTTTAGATTAGGGAACACAACAAAAATGGTTCAACTTAACAAGATGTGTGTGATATGCGGCATACAGTTCACATAGATGAATTGTTTGCGATGAGCCAAAAGAACACAAACGATTCATGTAAACAAGATGTGTGGGATACGCGGCAAATAGCCCACTCGGATGAACTATTTGCGATGAGAAATTATAACACAAGCGGTTACTACAGTTAATTCGTGTGTGATTCTGTGTGTACAAAAAACTTTGAAAAATGCAAACTAGTTGCTTGCGGTGGACAGGAGTATCGCACACGATGCTGTTGGTTTGATTTGTGTTCGCTACTTTGATAATTTGATATGTGGGTGGACCGGTGCTTAGGTGCTATTCTTACTTGAACAAGCCTCCTACTTATGATTAACCCCCTCGCAAGCATCCGCAACTACAAGAAAAGTATTAAGAATAAATCTAACCATAGCATTAAACTTTTGGATCCAAATCGGTCCCTTATGGAATAGCGCATAAACTAGGGTTTAAGCTTCTGTCACTCTCGCAACCCATCATCTAATAACTACTCCACAATGCATTCCCTTAGGCCCAAATATGGTGAAGTGTCATGTAGTCTATGTTCACATGACACCACTAAGGGAATCACAACATACATACCATCAAAATATCGAACACATCAAATTCACATGATTACTTGCAACAAGATGTCTCCCGTGACCTCAAGAACAAAAATAACTACTCACAAATGATAATCATGCTCAAGATCAGAGGGGTATTAAATAGCATAATGGATCTGAACATATAATCTTCCACCAACTAAACCATATAGTAATCAACTACAAGATGTAATCAACACTACTAGTTACCCACAAGCAACAATCTAAGGTTCCGATACAAAGATTGAACACAAGAGATGTGGGGACCCCGAATCATAAGTCGTGATCACCGAATGCCGTGTACAGTGATCCCAGAGTTCAATGCTCACTGAACACACAGAAGCTGAATAACAAGAGACTTACATCCATACATACCGTCTTACACAAATCATGACCATTATGGTCAAGTCTTCATAAACTCGCAGCAGAAAATCTTCAACGCTAGCGTGAATCCATGCCATCTACCTTAACCCTACAGGCATTCTGACTGGTAAGCGTCCTAGCTCGCATGTTCGTCACCGAAGAATTCTTCCTCATATTCCTGCTCTTCCATGCCTGGCCAAGTAAATAGCCAGGGACAAGCCAATGAGTACATTGGAATGTACTCGCAAGCAACCCATGAATGGTAACAGAATGACATATGCATGATAATATCACTATGTTGGAATGTTGGTGGTATGTTAGTGTTTCTCATGCAAGTATGATTGATACTTGTGGTGTTAATAATGCGTTTATGATCATGAATCAAGGGATTACAGATCTCAATATTGAGAAGGAGTTTCACAAAACTCAATCTCCAACTCATCATGATTCTCATCAACATTTTCAATCTGTGTTGTTTTTCAGAAACATATGGACATAGTCTAAGCAGCACCACCCAACTGTCCTTGACCGTGGACACAGCTATTCGAATAGTTTGACACTCTGCAGAGGTTGCACACTTTACCCACAAGATCCGGGGAACTTCCGTGTCATCCACGACCCGCGGTACCTCAAGTACCCGGGGTAAGCACCCGATCACTACCTTTCCCTAGCCGTGACTAACATAGAGTCCACTCGTTGGTACACAACCCTCGTGTATAATCATAAAGATCTTGGGACTTTGCCCTTTTCATTTCACAACTACACGAAGGGACCAACGGTGTGTCCGGTGCCCTGTGAAAACGGTCATGGCCGTCTATCCAAGCACGACCCCGTCCCGAGAGTGAACACGCCACTCCCGTCACTAGTAATGCGGGCATCCATGCTAGCACGAACTAGGTAATCAATAATGCCCTTTACCATCTAAGGGTAGAGTGGTTGCGCATGTTTGGTTGGGACGGTCAACAAGTCTTAAATCTAATCCGTCTCTGTAAACAACACATATTCACTTGCTTCAGTGCACCACTTCTTCATCAAGTGGTGACCTAGTTCAACATTACCCACGGGCATTAGGGGCACCCGATGGGGTTTTCAAAGGATTGCAACCAAGAAATGATCATGGCATAGATGCAACACCATGCGTCAATATCAAATATTTTTCATCGCACCTCTAGCACAAGGTAGAGCTATGAACATGCAAGTACCAACAGGCATGCATCAATGCAACAATTATATCAAGCTCATAATCAACAACGTCATCATGCATACGGAAAAATTATCGATGAACAAGAGAGGTGTATCATGGTCAAAGGGCTGCTTGCCTGGCTCTGCAAAGTCTTTAATTCTTCTTGTCCATCTCCGAGTACTTCGTCTACTTCGTCAACTAACGTCGAAAACAATCACAATAAGCAACACAACAAGGCAAAAATAGAAGTGCTCTAAAAATGTGAGTTGGACTTTTCTAGGATACCCTTGGTCATATGAAAAATGACCAAAGTGATTTCATTGGGATTGGATCAGTAGATATTTCTGAACATTTCAGTATGATGGAATCAAGGGATTTATGGATTTGCAAGAAGTGTACAGAAACATATTTTTGAAAAATGAGCAATGGCACCATTTAACAAGGAATGATTTTATAAGAACCTAGGAGTTGGTTTCACTGGATTTGGAGTTGTAATGATTTTCCTAGGGATTTGCAAAGTTGGCTATACATGAAGAAATGGACCAATATTTTATGTGGCACAGAAGGTATTGTAAAAATGCTCCAAATCTAAGTTATGAACTTAGAAGTATCTAGGAATTTGAGTCATGGCATTTGGGTCAACAATGGGCTCTCTGTGATTTTCTAAAGTTTATCACAGAAATGGAAAAATGGGATTAGATAAATAATTGTGAAGGAAATGTTTATGGAAAAATGTGCAAATAGCACCATGTGATAGGTCATGAATTTAGGAACTACTAGAAATTTGAATCATCAAATTTGGAGTTCATTTGAATTGTTTATGGATTTTTGAAGTTCACTGGAAAAAGAAAAAGAAAAAGGAAAGATCTTTACCCTTATCAAGCGCACAGGGCGAGAGATAGCAGTGCGCCAGCCCAGCAGCTCAGCCGCGGGCGCAGGAGGCCACGTTGATGGCATACTCCTGGGAGTACGCTGTCGCTAGCGGCAGGTGCCTTCACCGGAAGCCGTCTCCACTTAACCGGGAGGCCTGGGCCTTAGCCACCTACAGGTGGGCCCCGCTAGCAGACCCTCCTCCTACCTCCCACTCAAAACAGAGGAGGGGCAGGGGAGGCCGTCCGAGCGCGTGCCGGCGCCTGTGGCGGCGGCTCAGCTCGCCTTCGGCGATGGTCCAGCGACCGGCGTACTTGGGGAGAAGTCTCACGCCTTCCTTCTGGCCCCATTCCCGCAGGGGAGCGCCGGAGCGTGCGGGGCTTCGGCCGCAGTGGAGGCTGGTGACGGGCAAGATTGATCACGGTGCTGCAGCTCACCGGAGGAGAAATAGGTGCACGGGCGAGTTGGTAGTGGTGCTTGATATGCTCCGGAACAAAGAGGTGGAGAGGAGGGGCTCTTGGTGGCGCGAATTTAGGCGGAGGCCGGCGACAATGCTCCGGCCATGGAGGTGCAAGGAGGGATTGGGGAGGAGAATGGCTTGGTCCAGGGGATGCATGGGAGTGACAGAAGGCAAATGGAGCAGAGACGGGGCATGTTGGTGGCCTTATATGGGCGCGGCCGAGGGGTACCATAGGCGGGATGCACGGCCACGGCCCGGGGCATCGCCAGAGGCCAAACGGGCGCTCTGGGATGTGCCTGGGGTGCTCGTGGGCGTGATCCTGGCCGAGGGGAGAGGAGAGGGGGAGCAGGGCGAGCTCTAGGAGGGCCCTGAGCTCGTGCGCCCACTGGCCGAGCTGAGTGGCGTCGGGCGAGCTCGGCAGGGGGAGAAGGAGGGCAAGGGAGGAAGGGGCCGATCGTTAGCCGTGTCACACATGCCGAGGCGGCCTCGGGGAACACGATCCCGGCGCCCAAAGCTGTCAGATGCCTCAGGAGGGTCGAGCTACAGTGCATGGGTGCACTGTTGCGTGCTCAAGAGTGCGAACTCTGCACGCCTTGGCATACTTTATGCGTCCAGGGCGTGTCCACTTGTGTCTAGGGATGCTAGGGACAGGTAAACAAGTGGGAGAAAGCATAGGATGCTCTGGAGAGTTTCTGAAGTGAGAGAAGAGGTGGAGAGAGAGATGAATGGTGCTATCCAGAGGGGTTAAATGGGGGTTTTCACCCACAGATAATTGAGCCAAGGTCACGAAAAACTTACTGGAGGTAGAAGATGATCAGGGTCAGCTGTGGTAAAAATTTGAGCTCATGGAGAATAGTGGAAGGGGTCAAAACAGTGGTTTTGGTAAAATGCTAGAAGGTGTTTGATGCAAGTTTGAGCAAGCAACAAGATTCTCCTTGACATGATATTTAACAAGATTAAATGGCATATAGCAGTGAGGTTGGTCACCAAGTTTGAGCTCATTTGAAGAAAGTTTCCAATGTAACTTTGGCAAACCCTAGAAATCAACAGAAATGGATTTTCCAAGATTTAGTCATGCAAATCTATTCTCCTTGATGCACCTCTTGGTGTAGTGTCATAATTTGGAGATTTGAGCATGCCCACAAAATTTGGGATCAAAAGGAGATAGTTGGCAATGTAGAGTTGCTCAAATTTGGTTTTGGACAGAGATGGTTTTGACAAGCTTTGATCAAGTTAACTTGTTCTTCAACTTGTGCCACTTGGTCTAGATGAATTATTAGACCATTTTAGCATGTGTACCAAGTTGGACATCATTTGGACATGTTTGGTAGTGCCAAGTTGTTCAAACTTGGAAAAGGACAGAAATGGTTTTGAGAGGGTGTCATGGGGTTATACTATTCTCCATGACATGAGACTTGTCAAGATCATCAAGTAGGCCTTTTGTGACATGGTGGAATTTTCTTGGATTTAATGGAGAATATTTCCTTTGTAAATATTTCAAAAGCTTGAAATATCCAGAAAGGGTTTTTGAGGGATTTGACCAATATTCTGGTCATGACCATGTGTTGAAACTCATATATATGGACAATATATGTACACCGAGTCTCCCTAAATTTTCTTAAATATTTTTGAAACATTAAAATAATTTTAACCTATTAAAGACCATTTATGGCCTTAAGAAAAAGCCTTTGAATGAAATAGCAAAATAACTTTTAAAATAATATTTTTGTGGTTTTAGGGAGTCCTATATACAATAGGATTCAAATATAATTTTTGAAATATTTTTCACATCCCAAATTAAGTACTTGTAGTTCAAGCCTTAACTCAGGGGTTTTTGGCAAACCTAATTTAGAAAATACTTTTTGGCCAAATTATTTTTGCAAGAAAATACCATTTTGACCTATACATATGGCATGATCGTTGGGCAAAGTTTTGGATCAAGGAGGAGTATAAGAATGGAAGTTACTATATGACTTTTAGAGCACTTCGAAAATAGCAAAAAAATCCAAATCAAGGCAAATAATAAAACACTCAAAAGTTTTTATTAAACCATATTTCATCATGATTTAGTAGCTGAAGTGTTGTGGCATGAAAATCAGGGTGTGACAGACCTACCCCCCTTACAAGAATCTCGACCCCGAGATTCCCAAACTAGGCACGGAAAGGAATACAGAAACTTAGAACTGGGGTAGTCTTCACGTCCTCATACTGCTTCTGTTTCCGTGTGGTGCTCCATTGAACCTTGAAGTACTTGGTGGTGTGGCTTCTTGTATGATGTTCTGCTTGATCCAGGTTGCTAATGGGTCTCTCGTGGTAGGTTAGATCGGGCTAGAAGTCAATAGCTCGGTGATCAATGCCCTTGTAGGGATCGTGCTTGTCAAGAAGTTGGAAACACTTCCGGAGTTGTGATGCGTGGAAAACATAGTGCACATTGGATAACTTGGGTGGCAACTCCAGCTAGTAACCGTCTTCTTTTCGTCCTGTAGTGATCTCGAAGGGGTCGATAATCTTGGTGTGAGCTTCCCTTTGACATGGAAATGCTTGGTTCTTTTGAGAGGAGTGGCTCACAGATACACATGGTCTTCGACACGGAAGTTTACTTCCTGACGATGGTGGTTGGTATAGTTCTTCCTTCTTGACATGGAGGTCTTCTGATGTTCTCTAACCAGCTGAACGGCTCTTTTTCCGTCTTCGGGTAGACAAGTAGGTCACCAAATAAAGATGACAACCAACTCATCCAAGTACTCCATGAAGACTTTGTTCACGAGGTATATAAAGTAGGCTGGGGTATTGGTGGTGGTCACGGTTGAGTATTGGCCAAGGTCTTCTCGACCTAGAGTCAAGGCCCATGGTCATGATCCGACCATGTTGTGGCTTGGTAGGGCTTAAGGGTTTCAAGGATTCTAGGGTGCGAGTGAACGTTTATCATCTTATCCTTGAGCATAGTTTTTGAGATGCCAATTGTTCTATCTAGTCCTTCAAACAAATCACCATATACCACTGAAAGCAGCATCTCGTATAGGTCAACTCCAATCATCACTCATGCTATTCATACCTTATGACTCTCGAGAGGAGGTCTAACAAAATCGTACATGTCAACTATCCCCAAACTCATATGTATGGTCATCCTCATGTAAAAAATTCATGGGTAGAGCATACAAGTTGTTAAGCTTAAACACCACAATCCAAGTGGTCAGCCTATTCACCCAAGGTCCATGATAGTGCACCTCTATCCTAAGGAAACACATCGTACACCACTCCAAGATCTTGTTTCCTTCCTACGAATCAACTCCAATAGCCCATTAACTTCCATCAGTCACTACGTAATTCATTAATTCTACAATTCCAATGTCTATGGAGTTCCACATGACCTTCTAATGTCCTATAATCCCCAAACACTTGAAAGGGCTCTACTATAGTCATTGCACCAATTTCCATTATCGTGATCTGATAAACTCCTATGTCAAGCTTATATGGATCCCTAAATCAACTCCGACAATTAATCCAATCTCCAAGTTTATTGTCCACCGAGAAACATGGTATCACGATCGAGATCATCAGACTAAATCCAATCTACTCCAAACCATGTAGTCCCATTTATCATCAATTCCCTAGTAGGATCACCTATTTAATCCCAATCTCATGTCCAATGAGAATTCTTACATGTTCCCCCAAGTCATTATCGTAATGTCAACTATCTTCTATCAATATCCCCTGGCTAAGTCAAATCCTTATGCCTCCAAGAATTTCAGCTTGCGATCATAATTGTCCTACTAAATCCAATTTACCCAGGGGTAATGAAAGTTATGCTACTCTATTAACATGATCCCACCAAATTCATCTACCAACATGAAAGCCTCATAATCCACCAAAGAGTCTCTGATATTCCTCAAGGTTACTAGTATAGCCTCATCAAGTCATTTGTCCTCTATTCCTATATCCTCAACTTGATCTTCCCTATGGCATCGTCAGTTCTGGTGCTATCTTAGGATGATAATGTGCTGGTTCGCTATGTCCACTAGTTCCATAATGAACCCTGTACTAAGCAAAGGTTGTTGAGGCTCAACTGGTCCTCTTGCAATTCTGTGGGTTAAGCACATGGTTAAGGATTCGAGCTGGGGTCTCTTGTGAAGTCTTGAAGGGTCTAGGGATGGGTTTCCAGTCTTGAGGTGTAACATAACTCTACGGGGTTGCACTTGGTCGAGGAGGCTGTAGCAAAAGTCTTCAGTGCTAGTTGGTTGCCGAGGTGGAATCCTTGGTGCATCCTGTCTTGCTGGTCTTCAGTTGATGAGAGAGATGATAGGGAAAAGTAGCATAGAGGAGGTGCCTAGAGGGGGTTCTATAGTGCAAGTGCAAACAAACAAGTGCCGAAAGGGCCAAACACAAGCAACAAGATAAGCCAGGTGACATAGTCGCGTACTTATTGCCTAGGGCAAAAGGGCAACTTATATCAAAACACAAACAAATAAAAACAAGCAACACAGAACATGGTTCCATTCGAACCATCACACGGACTCGACTGCGCATAGGGGGTACACGACTCATCCTACCCTAGGGGTTCTCGAACTCAGTAGTCGTGCTTGCTTCGTGTCTCGTGTAGTCTTCTGGGTTTTCCTCAGGTGTCGCTACGTCTCTTGTAGTTGTTCGATGAAATGATCCAGGCTGGGCCTGAAGAATCTTCAACAACTTCTTGCCTGATGAGCTGATGGGGTGAAGGTGGTTCCTCGTAGCTAGCATTGACTCGGTCTTGTGTTGTCTTCTTAATCATGACGATCCTTGTTGCCTTCTAAGGCATCAAGGGTACCAGGTAGGCAATCATTTATGCAATGACATTAACAAGGCACAGAAGAGGTCCAACATGTTGGTTACGTTGATGAAAACATCGACACCAAGAGCGGGGGATGAAGAGAACCGTTTTCCTGCTCACTATAGTGAGGCGTACCAAATGGCGAGGTTCTCATCCCCCGATGGTTGTCGATACAACAACGGTAAGGACATGGTTGCTCTATTAGCGATGTATATCATGATCTTGCATATCTTACACCCTGATCGTCGTAGGACAAGGTTGCATCATCCTGGGGCACTGTCAAGGGTGGAACCATCTTCCGAGTCTTGGTTTCCTCAATCCTTGAGAAGGTGTCTTCTGTCTTGTCATGGTGTCGCCAAACTTGTGTTTAGAAGATGTGGGTGAATGTTTGGTAAGGTGTCTTCCTTCTAGATTATCCACGAGGATTACAAGGAATCCCGTGGTCAGGGGCATAAGGCTTCTAGCGACCATTTACAAAAATTTTGAAGGGGAAGAGATCAATAAGGAAAATATATCTTAGTTTTCAAAAAACTCAGAAGGGAAGAGAAGTATAGATAGTTTTTAAAAATTAGTGATAGTTTTGAAAATAGTTTTACCCTAACTAATGACCATGCTAACTAAGGCTTCCTACAGTCAGGATAGCTCTGATACCAGCTCTGTGGGGACCCCGACTCATAAGTCTTGATCACCGAATGCCGTGTACAGTGATCCCAGAGATCAATGCTCACTGAACACACAGATGCTGAATCACAAGAGACTTACATCCATACATACCGTCTTACACAAATTATGACCATTATGGTCAAGTCTTCATAAACTCACAGCGGAAAATCTTCAACGATAGCATGAACCAATGCCATCTGCCTTAACCCTACAGGCATTCTGACTGGGAAGTGTCCTAGCTTGCATGTTCGTCACCGAAGAATTCTTCCTCATATTCCTGCGCTTCCATGCCTGGCCAAGTAAATAGCCAGGGACAAGCCAATGAGTACGTTGGAATGTACTCGCAAGCAACCCATGAATGGTAACAGAATGACATATGCATGATAATATCACTATGTTGGCATGTTGGTGGTATGTTAGTGTTTCTCATGCAAGTATGATTGATACTTGTGGTGTTAATAATGCGTTTATGATCATGAATCAAGGGATTAAAGACCTCAATATTGAAAAGGAGTTTCACACAACTCAATCTCCAACTCATCGTGATTCTCATCAACATTTTCAATCTGTGTTATTTTTCAGAAACATATGGACATAGTCTAAGAAGCACCACCCAACTATCCTTGACCATGGACACAACTATTCGAATAGTTTGACACTCTGCAGAGGTTGCACACTTTACCCACAAGATCCAGGGAACTTCCATGTCATCCATGACCCGCGGTACCTCAAGTACCCGGGGTAAGCACCCGACCACTACCTTTCCCTAGCCGTGACTAACATAGAGTCCACTCGTTGGTACACAACCCTCGTGTATAATCATAAAGATCTTGGGACTCTGCCCTTTTCATTTCACAACTACACGAAGGGACCAACGATGTGTTCGGTGCCCTGTGAAAACGGTCATGGCCGCCTATCCAAGCACGACCCTGTCCCGATAGTGACCACGCCACTCTTGTCACTAGTAATGCGGGCATCTATGCTAGCACGAACTAGGTAATCAATAATGCCCTTTCCCATATAAGGGTAGAGTGGTTGCGCATGTTTGGTTGGGACGGTCAACAAGTCTTAAATCTAATCCGTCTCTATAAACAACACATATTCACTTGCTTCGGTGCACCACTTCTTCATCAAGTGGTGACCTAGTTCAACATTACCCACGGGCATTAGGGGCACCCGATGGGGTTTTCAAAGGATTGTAACCAAGAAATGATCATGGCATAGATGCAACATCATGCGTCAATATCAAATATTTTTCATCGCATCTCTAGCACAAGGTAGAGCTACGAACATGCAAGTACCAACAGGCATGCATCAATGCAACGATTATATCAAGCTCATAATCAACAACATCATCATGCATACGGAAAAATTATCGATGAACAAGAGAGGTTTATCATGGTCAAAGGGCTGCTTGCATGGCTTCGCAAAGTCTTCAATTCTTCTTGTCCATCTCCGAGTACTCCATCTACTTCGTCAACTAACGTCGGAAACAATCACAATAAGCAACACAACAAGGCAAAAATAAATGTGCTCTAAAAATGTGAGTTGGATTTTTCTAGGATACCCTTGGTCATATGAAAAATGACCAAAGTGATTTCATTGGGATTGGATCAGTAGATATTTCTGAACATTTCAGTATGACAGAATCAAGGGATTTATGGATTTGCAAGAAGTGTACAGAAACATATTTTTGAAAAAATGAGCAATGGCACCCATTTAAGAAGGAATGGTTTTATAAGAACCTAGGAGTTGGTTTCATTGGATTTGGAGTTGTAATGATTTTCCTAGGGATTTGCAAAGTTGGCTATACATGAAGAAATGGACCAATATTTTATGTGGCACAGAAGGTATTGGAAAATTGTTCCAAATCTAAGTTATGAACTTAGAAGTATCTAGGAATTTGAGTCATGGCAATTGGATCAACAATGGGCT
Source organism: Thinopyrum elongatum (assembly GCA_011799875.1). Lineage (NCBI taxonomy): Eukaryota > Viridiplantae > Streptophyta > Magnoliopsida > Poales > Poaceae > Thinopyrum > Thinopyrum elongatum. The sequence continues at coordinate 200,848,089 of CM022297.1, read as the reverse complement.
CTCTATGATTTTCTAAAGTTTATCATAGAAATGGAAAATGGGATTAGATAAATAATTGTGAAAGAAATGTTTCTGGAAAAAAGTGAAAATAGCACCATGTGATAGGTCATGAATTTAGGAACTACTAGAAATTTGAATCATCAAATTTGGAGTTCATTTGAATTGTTTATGAAATTTTGAAGTTCACTTGAATAAGAAAAAGAAAAAGGAAAGATCTGTACCCTTATCAAGTGCACAGGGCGAGAGCTAGCAGTGGGCCAGCCCAGCAGCTCAGCCGCGGGCGCAGGAGGCCATGTTAATGGCATATTCCTGGGAGTACGCCTTCGCTAGCGGCAGGCTCCTTCGCCGGAAGACGTCTCCACTTAACCGGGGGCCCGGGCCATAGCCACTTACAGGCGGGCCCCGCTAGCAAGCCTACCTCCTGCTGAAAACAGAGGAGGGGCAGGGGAGGCCGTCCGAGCGTGTGCCGGCACCTGTGTCGGTGGCTCAGGTCACCTCCGACGATGGTCCGGCGACCGGCGTGCTCGGGGAGAAGTCTCGCGCCTTCCTTCTAGCCCCATTCCCGCAGGGGAGCGCCGGAGCGAGCGGGGCTTCGGCCGCAGCGGAGGCCGACGACGGGCAAGATTGATCACGGCACTGCGGCTCACGGGAGGAGAAATAGGTGCGCGGGCGAGTTGGCGGTGGTGCTTCATATGCTCCAAAACAAAGAGGTGGAGAGGAGGGGCTCTTGGTGGCGCGAATTTAGGCGGAGGCCAGCGATATTGCTGCGGCCATGGAGGTGCAAGGAGGGCACGGGGAGGAGAATGGCTTGGTCTAGGGGATGCATGGGAGGGCGAGAAGGCAAATGGAGCAGAGAGGGGGCATGTTGGTGGCCTTATATGGGCGCGGCCGGGGGGTACCGTAGGCGGGGCACACGGCCACTGCCCGGGGCATCACCAGAGGACAAACGGGTGCTGTGGGATGTGCCTGGGGTGCTCGTGGGCGTGGTCCTGGCCGAGGGGAGAGGAGAGGGGGAACAGGGCGAGCTCCAGGAGGGCCCTGAGCTCATGTGCCCACTGGCCGAGCTGAGTGGCGTCGGGCGAGCTCGGCAGGGGGAGAAGGAGGGCAAGGGAGGAAGGGGCCGATCGTTAGCCGTGTCACGCATGCCGAAGCAGCCTCGGGGAACACGATCCCGGCGCCCAAAGCTGTCAGATGCCTCGGGAGGGTCGAGCTACAGTGCATGGGTGCACTGTTGCATTCTCCAGAGCGCAAACTCTGCACGCCTTGGCATACTTTATGCGTCCAGGGTGTGTCCACTTGTGTCTAGGGGTGCTATGGACAGGTAAACAAGTGGGAGAAAGCATAGGATGCTTTGGAGAGTTTCTAAAGTGAGAGAAGAGGTGGAGAGAGATGAATGGTGCTGTCCAGAGGAGTTAAATGGGGGTTTTCACCCACCAATAATTGAGCCAAGGTCATGAAAAACTTACTGGAGGTAGAAGATGATCAGGGTCAGCTGTGGTAAAAATTTGAGCTCATGGAGAATAGTGGAAGGGGTCAAAACAGTGGTTTTGGTAAAATGTCAGAAGGTGTTTGATGCAAGTTTGAGCTAGCAACAAGATTCTCCTTGACATGATATTTAACATGATCAAATGGCATATAGCAGTGAGGTTGGTCACCAAGTTTGAGCTCATTTGAAGAAAGTTTCCAATGTAACTTTGGCAAACCCTAGAAATCAACAGAAATGGATTTTCCAAGATTTAGTCATGCAAATCTATTCTCCTTGATGCACCTCTTGGTGTAGTGTCATAATTTGGAGATTTGAGCATGCCCACAAAATTTGGGATCAAAAGGAGATAGTTGGCAATGTAGAGTTGCTCAAATTTGGTTCTGGAAAGAGATGGTTTTGACAAGCTTTGATCAAGTTAACTTGTTCTCCAACTTGTGCCACTTGGTATAGATGAATTATTAGACCATTTTAGCATGTGTACCAAGTTGGATGTCATTTGGACATGTTTGGTAGTGCCAAGTTGTTCAAACTTGGAAAAGGACAGAAATGCTTTTGAGAGGGTTTCATGGGGTTATACTATTCTCCATGACATGAGACTTGTCAAGATCATCAAGTAGGCCTTTTGTGACATGGTGGAATTTTCTTGGATTTAATGGAGAATATTTCCTTTGTAAATATTTCAAAAGCTTGAAATATCCAGAAAGGGTTTTTGAGGGATTTGACCAATATTTTGGTCATGACCATGTGTTGAAACTCATATATATGGACAATATATGTCCACTGAGTCTCCCTAAATTTTCTCAAATATTTTTGAAACATTAAAATAATTTTAACCTATTAAAGACCATTTCTGGCCTTAAGAAAAAGCCTTTGAATAAAATAGCAAAATAACTTTTAAAATAATAATTTTGTGGTTTTAGGGAGTCCTATATATAATAGGATTCAACTATAATTTTTGAAAGATTTTTCACATCCCAAATTAAGTACTTGTAGTTCAAGCCTTAACTTAGGGGTTTTTGGAAAACCTAATTTATAAAATACTTTTTGGCCAAATTATTTTTGCAAGAAAATACCATTCTGACCTATACACATGGCATGATCATTGGGCAAAGTTTTAGATCAAGGAGAAGGAGTATAAGAATGGAAGTTACTGTATGACTTTTAGAGCACTTTGAAAATAGCAAAAAAATCCAAATCAAGGCAAATAACAAAACACTCAAAAGTTTTTATTAAACCATATTTCATCATGATTTAGTAGCTTAAGTGTTGTGGCATGAAAATCAGGGTGTGACAAGAGATGAACTAGGGTTTGAGAGGAGATGGTGTTGTTGAAGATGTTGATGGAGATTGACCTCCTCAAGATGGGAGAGTTGTTGCTGATGATGATGACGATGATTTCCCCCTCCGGGAGGGAAGTTCCCCCGGCAGAATCGCTCCACCGGAGAGCAAAAGTGCTCCTGCCCAAGTTCCGCCTCGAGACGGCCGCGCTTCGTCCTGAAAGTCCTCTCCTTATTTTTTCTAGGTCAAAATGACTTATATACTAGAAGAGGGGCACCGGAGGTGGGCCGAGGAGGGCACAACCCACCAGGGCGCGCCTGGGCTCCCTGGGGTGCCTGGGCTCCCTGGCGCGCCCAGGTGGGTTGTGCCCACCTGGTGGGTTCCCTCTGGCACTTATTTGCTCCAATAATTCTTATATATTCCATAAAAATTCTCCGTGAAGTTTCAGCTCATTTGAAGTTGTGCAGAATAGGTGGCCTAACGTAGCTTTTTTAGGTCCAGAATTCCAGCTGCTGGTATTCTCCCTCTTTGTGTGAACCTTGCATATTATGAGAGAAAAGGCATTAGAATCACTCCAAAAAGCATTATTATATCTAAAAACAATATAAATAACAGTAGGAAAAACATGATGCAAAATGGACGTATCAACTCCCCCAAGCATAGACCTCGCTTGTCCTCAAGCAAAAACCGAAATCGAAAAACATGTCCACATACTTAGAGAGGGAGGTGTCGATAAAAACAAAATACGGACATAGAAGCGTCATGTATATTATAACAGCAACAAACTATAACATAAAACTTTATCATAGAACTTTTATCATATAACTTCTATCATAGACTTCTCATGAACAAGTAACAATTCATCACAACATCAAACTATAAAGCATAAACTCTATTGAAAGCCAACAAACTATGTTCTCAGTCAACTTTGAAACTACAATTCATCATCTTTTCAGGAAGGGTCACGTATCGGAGCCTTTTTGGCAAGTCCACATACTCAACCATCATATAGTCTTCTATGATTGCTAACACTCACCGCATACACATGACAAAAAGTTTCAACCGGACACATAGAAAGATAGGGGCTTATAGTTTTCGCCACCCAACATATTCACCGCAAGGGTGATGTCAACAATAATAACTCATGCTACCCATATCCAACTGGATATATGTGCCTAGATCTTTCCTCACCACATGATGCTTGCCAAAAGAGAAAAATAAAAAGGAATAGAGAGAAATACTTTGACACTTGCAGAAAAGTAAAAACATAAAAGTAAAAGATAGGCCCTTCACAAAGGGAAGCAGAGGTTGCCATGCGCTTTTCATTTGTATGCTCAATCTCTTAGTGCAAACGAACGTCACATTATATTGCCCCTTATGATAGCAACCTTTATTATGCAGTCTGTCGGTTTTATTCTTTGCCATCACAAGTTCGTACAACGCTCAATTTTCTCTTACACTAAATGATCCAACACTTTTAGAAGCAATTTTTATTGCCTTTTTGCACCGATGACAACTTACTTGAAGGATCTTACTCAATCCATAGGTAAGTATGGTGGACTCTCAAAACAAGATTTGGGTTTAAGGGTTTTGGATGCACAAGTAGTATCTCTACTTAGTACGGAATTTTTGGCTCGCAAAGATGGGGGGCAAGCACCACATGTTAAAGGATCTATGACAATATAACTTCTATGTGAATATGAACAAACATAATTCATTACGTTGTCTTCCTTGTCCAACGTCAACAATTTTGGCATATAATATTTTGATGGGGGCTCACAATCACAAAAGATGTCCAAGATAGTGTATTTGCATGTGAATCTTCTCTTCCCTTATTAATTCTTTCATGAATTGCATCATTGACCAATGCTATGTTTGTAAGCCTCCAATAAAATTTTCTACCTATACTCTTCCTTATGTGATGTCATTACTTACCATACGATTAGCATATGATCTTTTTCATTTATTTCCTTTCTTTTTATTGAACATGAAAGAAAAAGAAAAAAAACTCAAACTAAACTTTATTATATATCTTGCACATGATTACAAGGATAGATCACTAAGCAAACACTTGAAAAGAAAGGATCGAACTAAACTTTTTATTCATCTAAAGCAAAAGATAACTATGGATCGAACTAAGATAAGTAAAGGCAAAAGATAGTGGAGGTGATACGATACCGGGGCACCCCCCCCCCAAGCTTGGCACAAGCCAAGGGGAGTGCCCATACCCGATACTCAGGTTTCCTTTGGTGATGAAGAAGGAGGTGGTGTTGATGAAGTAGCATCAATTTTATCCTTCAAGCTCAAAAGATACTCCAATCTACGGATGACGCTCTGGAGGGCGATGATATGCTCTCGCAATAGAATATTTTGCACACGAACCATTTCCATGATCCGAAAGGCTTCAATCTGAGTGGGGGTAAGATGATCATAGGAAGGTTTAAGGATATCTTCTTCTTCCTCCTCAGCAGGCAAGGCTTGCTCGACCACCGGCGCTTGATCTCCAGTGGCCTCCTTGCTCTTGTCCCCTTTGACGACTTCTTTGGGCTCTTCTCTCTTCAACTCGATCTTCATCAACCAAGCCTCCTCTTCTACGTTGTTGGAGGAGGGAGAAGACATGATGCCTGGCTTAACAGATCTGACCGAAAACAACAAGAAAAGAAAACAGAAGATTTCTCCGCGATACCGTGGTCAATAGGTTTGGGGGGTATATAAAGATTTTTTATCTTGGGAAACAAGCAAACAGAAGAAAAATGGAGTCCGGAAGGTACCTGAGGTGGGCACAACCCACCTGGGCGCGCCTGGGAAGCCAGGCACGCCCTGGTGTCTTGTGCCCACCAGGGTTACCTTCCTGGTTGTTTCTTATTTTCCTAATTTTTAATATATTCCCAAACTGATAGAAAATATTTTTGCGGATTTTTTGGAGTTCGTTTACTTACCGTATCACGTACCTCCTCTTTTTTGGTTATTCTGGAGTGTTCCGGAAGGTCTCTTTTATGTGTTCCTCTGGTGTCATGGTTTGGATAATATTGCTTTCAACATTAATAGGCATACCTGAGATATAATGTTTTATTCTTTGCCCATTGACAACCTTCGGGTTAGTACCCTCGGCATTATTTATTTTGATAGCTCCAGATCGATAAACCTCCTCGATAACATAGGGTCCTTCCCATTTGGAGAGGAGTTTTCCTGCAAAGAATCTGAAACTAGAGTTGTACAAAAGAACATATTCTCCAACTTTAAACTCGCACTTTTGGATTCTCTTATCATGCCATCTTTTAACTTTTTCTTTAATTAACTTAGCATTTTCATAAGGTTGGGTTCTCCATTCATCTAGTGAGCTGATATCAAATAACCTCTTTTCACCGGCAAGTTTGAAATCATAGTTGAGTTCTTTAATTGCCCAAAATGCTTTATGTTCTAACTCAAGAGGTAAATGACAAGCTTTTCCATAAACCATTTTATAAGGAGACATACCCATAGGATTTTTATATGCTGTTCTGTAAGCCCAAAGTGCATCATCTAATTTCTTAGACCAATTCTTCCTGGACCTATTGACAGTTTTTTTGTAAATTTAATTTTATTTCTCTATTGCTAAGTTCAACTTGACCACTAGACTGAGGATGATAGGGTGATGCAATTCTATGGTTAGCATCATACTTAGCAAGCATTTTACGGAAAGCACCATGAATAAAATGTGAACCATCATCATTCATTAAATATCTAGGGACTCCAAACCTTGGGAAAATAACTTCCTTAAGCATTTAAATAGAGGTGTTGTGATCAGCACTACTAGTTGGAATAGCTTCTACCCACTTAGTAACATAATCAACAACAACCAAAATATGAGTATACCCATTAGAGGAAGGAAAATGTCCCATGTAATCAAAACCCCAAACATCAAATGGTTCAACAGCAAGTGAATAATTCATATGCATTTCTTGACGCTTACCAATATTACCAATTCTTTGACATTCATCACAAGATAAAACAAACTTACGGGCATCCTTGAAGAGAGTTGGCCAGTAAAAACCAGATTGCAATACCTTGTGAGCAGCTCTGTCTCCCGCATGATGCCCTCCATAAGCTTCAGAGTGACATTTCCATAGGATTTGTCCCTGTTCATGCTCAGGTACACAACGTCTAATAATACCATCTACTCCTTCTTTATAAAGATGTGGGTCATCCCAAAAGTAATGTCTTAAATCATAGAAGATTTTTTTTCTTTTGTTGGTATGTGAAACTAGCTGGTATGTATTTAGCAACAATGTAATTAGCATAGTCAGCATACCAAGGAGTGTTATGAGAAAGTTTATTGCAGCTAATTGTTCATCAGGGAAATTATCATTAATAGGCTGTGGGTCATCAAGGATATTCTCTAACCTAGACAAGTTATCAGCAACGGAGTTCTCAGCTCCCTTTCTATCAGTGATATGTAAGTCAAATTCTTATAGCAAAAGAACCCACCTAATAAGTCTAGGTTTAGCATCTTTCTTTTCCATCAGATATTTTATAGCAGCATGATCAGTGTGAACAATCACTTTAGAATCAACAATGTAAGATCTAAATTTGTCACAAGCAAACACAACTGCTAAAAATTCTTTTTCAGTAGTAGCATAATTGCGTTGGGCACTGTCTAGAGTTTTACTAGCATAATGAATAACATTTAATTTCTTATCAACTCTTTGTCCTAGAACAGCACCAACAGCATAATCACTAGCATCACACATAATTTCAAAAGGAAAGTTCCAATCAGGTGGTTGAACAATAGGTGCAGAAATTAAGGCTTTCTTAAGTGTTTCAAAGGCTTCTACGCAATCATCATCAAAAACAAATGTAACATCCTTTTGTAAAAGATTTGTAAGAGGCCTAGAAATTTTAGAGAAGTCTTTAATAAATCTCCTATAGAAACCAGCATGACCGAGGAAACTACGAATACCTTTGATATCTTTAGGACATGGCATTTTCTCAGTTGCATCAACTTTAGCTTTATCCACCTCAATACCTCATTCAGAAATTTTATGTCCCCAGACAATACCTTCATTAACCATAAAGTGGCACTTCTCCCAATTCAAGACAAGATTAGTTTGCTCGCATCTCTGCAAAACTCGATCAAGGTTGCTTAAGCAATCATCAAAAGAAGTTTCGTAAACGGAAAAATCATCCATGAAAACCTCAACAATCTTTTCACAAAAATCAGAGAATATAGAAGTCATACATCTTTGAAAGGTAGCAGGTGCATTACATAAACCAAAAGGAATACGTCTATAAGCATAAGTTCCAAAAGGACAAGTAAAGGTGGTTTTGTCTTGATCAGGTTGTGAAACAGGTATTTGAGAAAAACCAGAATATCCATCTAGAAAACAAAAGTGTGTGTGCTTAGATAATCTTTCTAGCATTTGATCAATAAAAGGCAAAGGGTAATGATCTTTTCTAGTTGCTTTATTTAATTTTCTAAAATCAATTACCATTCTATAGCCAGTAACAATTCTTTGTGGGATAAGTTCATTTTTATCATTAGGAACAACAGTAATACCTCCCTTCGTAGGGACATAATGAACGGGACTTACCCATCTACTATCAGCTATAGGATATATTATACCTGCTTCCAGAAGCTTCTTTCATTTTAGGATTTAAACGTCATTGGTGATCAACAACCAGTTTAGCATCAGGTTCCATATTAATTTTATGCTGACAGAGAGTGGGACTAATGCCCTTTAAATCATCAAGAGTATATCCAATAGCAGCTCGGTGCTTCGTCAGAACCTTCAATAATCTTTCTTCTTCATGTTCTGGAAGGTTAGCACTAATAATAACAGGATATATCTTTTTCTCATCAAGATAAGCATATTTCAAAGTGTCTGGCAATTGTTTTAATTCAAACATAGGATCACCTTTAGGTGGAGGAGGACCTCCTAGAGTTTCAATAGGCAAATTATGTTTAAGCAGAGGTTGTTGTTCAAAGAAAATTTTATCTATCTCATTTCTTTCATGCATATGCATATCATTTTCATGGTCTAGCAAATAATGTTCTAGTGGATCTGTGGGAGGCACGGTAATAGAGGCAAGATTAATTATTTCATCCTTACTAGATAATTCTTTCTTATGATGTTTTCTACTAAACTTAGAAAAATTAAACTCATGAGACTCATCACCAAAACTAACACCGACAGTTTGTTTCTCACAATCTATTTTAGCATTAACGGTGTTCAAGAAAGGTCTACCAAAGATAATGGGACAAAAGTCATCTTGGGGTATTTTATTTTCCCACACAAGACTTCAACATCTCTAACAATCCCAAGTGGTGTGATGGTGTCTCTATTAGCAAGTTTAATAGTAACATCTATTTCTTCTATTTCAGCGGGTGTTATATCATTCATAATTTCCTGATATAAGGTAAAAGGAATAGCACTCACGCTAGCACCTATGTCACATAAACCATGATAACACTGATCTCCTATTTTAACTAGGACAACAGGAATGTCAACAACAGGTCTAAGTTTATCTTTTTCATCGGGTTTGGCAATTTTAGCAGCTTCATCACAAAAGTAAATAACATGCCCATCTATATTTTCAACCAGGAGATCTTTAACCATAGCAACACTAGGTTCTACTTTGATTTGTTCAGCAGGTTTGGATGCTCTAATATAACTTTTGTTGACCACAGTTGAAACTTTAGCATGTTCCTTTATCAAATAGGGAAAGGTGGTTTTTCAATATAAGCAGTAGGAACGACTGGATCAACATTATAAATAATAGTTTCATCTTTAGCTATTACTGGTTTTTTAACTTCTTCTTTAATAGGTGGGTGATATTTAAACCACTTCTTCTTAGGGAGATCAACATGAGTAGCAAATGATTCACAAAAGGAGGCTACTATCTCAGAGTCAAGTCCATATTTAGTGCTAAACTTTTGAAAAGCATCAGTATTCATAAAATATTTAACACAATCATACTTAAGCTTAATACCTGACTCTTTACCTTCGTCGAGTTCCCAATCTTCATAGTTGCGTTTAATTCTTTCTAAAAGATCCCACCTGAATTCAATAGTCTTCTTCATAAAGGAACCAGTACAAGAAGTACCAAGCATGGATTGATCATCACGAGAAAGTCGAGCATAAAAATTCTGAATAATAATTTCTCTTGAGAGCTCATGATTGGGACATGAATATAACATTGACTTAAGCCTACCCCAAGCTAGAGCGATACTTTCTCCTTCACGAGGTCAAAAATTATATATATAATTCCGATCACGATGAACTAGATGCATAGGATAATTTTTTTGGTGAAATTCCAATTTCAATCGATTCCAATTCCAGGATCCAATATCATCGCATAGCGTATACCGTGCCAATGCTTTTACCTTAAAAGATAAAGGGAAAACCTTCTTCTTAGCTTCATCTCTGGGTAACCTGCAAGCTTAAATAATCCACAAATTTCATCCACATATATCAAATGCATATCGGGATGTTCGGTTTCATCTCCTGCATCAGGATTAGCTAGTAGTTGTTCTATCATACCCGAAGGAATTTCATAACCAATATTTTCAGTAGGTGCAGTAGGTTGAGGGGTAACTAATTGTGGTTCCGGTCGATGTGAAGATACCCCGAACAAACCCCTCAAAGGATTGTTCTCCATAGTAACAAGTGACAATAAATTTCAGCATGTAGTAATAATTTTTCCTTACCGATTTCCACTTACCAAGAGCACTTCACTCCCCGGCAACGGCGCCAGAAAAGAGCCTTGATGACCCAAAAGTATAGGGGATCAATCGTAGTCCTTTCGATAAGTAAGAGTGTCAAACCCAACGAGGAGCAGAAGGAAATGACAAGTAGTTTTCAGCAAGGTATTCTCTGCAAGCACTGAAATTATAAGTAGCGAGTAGTTTGATAGCAAGGTAATTTGTAACAAGCAAGCAACGGTAATGGTAACAAAAGTGCAGCAAGGTAGCCCAATCCTTTTGAGGCAAAGGACAGGCCAAAACGGTCTCTTATGATAAGCAAAGCGTTCTTGAGGGTACACGGGAATTTCATCTAGTCACTTTCATCATGTTGGTTTGATTTGTGTTCGCTACTTTGATAATTTGATATGTGGGTGGACCGGTGCTTAGGTGCTGTTCTTACTTGAACAAGCCTCCTACTTATGATTAACCCCCTCGCAAGCATCCGCAACTACAAGAAAAGTATTAAAAATAAATCTAACCATAGGATTAAACTTTTGGATCCAAATCTGTCCCTTATGGAATAGCGCATAAACTAGGGTTTAAGCTTCTGTCACTCTCGCAACCCATCATCTAATAACTACTCCACAATGCATTCCCTTAGGCCCAAATATGGTGAAGTGTCATGTAGTCTATGTTCACATGACACCACTAAGGGAATCACAACATACATACCATCAAAATATTGAACACATCAAATTCACATGATTACTTGCAACAAGATGTCTCCCGTGACCTCAAGAACAAAAGTAACTACTCACAAATGATAATCATGCTCAAGATCAGAGGGGTATTAAATAGCATAATGGATCTGAACATATAATCTTCCACCAAGTAAACCATATAGTAATCAACTATAAGATGTAATCAACACTACTAGTCACCCACAAGCAACAATCTAAGGTTCCAGTACAAAGATTGAACACAAGAGATGAACTAGGGTTTGAGAGGAGATGGTGCTGTTGAAGTTGTTGATGGAGATTGCCCTCCCCAAGATGGGAGAGTTGTTGGTGATGATGATGACGATGATTTCCCCCTCCGGGAGGGAAGTTCCCCTGGCGGAATCGCTCCGCCGGAGGGCAAAAGTGCTCCTACCCAAGTTCCGCCTCGAGATGGCCGTGCTTCATCCCGAAAGTCCTCTCCTTATTTTTCCTAGGCCAAAATGACTTATATACCAGAAGAGGGGCATCGGAGGTGGGCTGAGGAGGGCACAACCCACCAGGGCGCGCCTGGGCTCCTTGGCGCGCCCAGGTGGGTTGTGCCCACCTGGTGGGCCCCCTCTGGTACTTATTTGCTCCAATAATTTTTATATATTTCATAAAAATTCTCCGTGAAGTTTCAGCTCATTTGGAGTTGTGCAGAATAGGTGGCCTAACGTAGCTTTTTCAGGTCCAGAATTCCAGCTGCCGGTATTCTCCCTCTTTGTGTGAACCTTGGATATTTTGAGAGAAAAGGCATTAGAATCACTCCAAAAAGCATTATTATATCTAAAAACAATATAAATAACAGTAGGAAAACATGATGCAAAATGGACGTATCAGATGCGTGTGCGAGTACTCGTGTGCGATGATTAGTATGTTACACATATGTTTCCTTATGTTAACACGCGTGTGATAGATAACACGTGACACTGCATACGGTATTCGGGTTGTGTGCTCCACTTAGTCTTCCCGCGCTTCAGTGAATGCTTCCCGCACTCCACATGGGTGAATTGTAAAATCCCCAATCCCCTACCAGCTGCTAGCTATAAATAACCACAGCAATGGCCGCCTGCGGTGACTCACTATTGATCCAGTTGCTAGCTAGTTACCCACACTTACCGGCATACCCCCAACGGCCGATGGCAGGATGGAGTCGCGCGACGGCGGAATCGAGGCTGAAGGCACGATGGTCGGCTTGGCGGTCAATGGCCATGTCGCCGCCTCTCCCGATGACGGCCAGAGGAAGCAGGAAACACGATACGAGCAAGCCGCCAGGTTAGCCAGGGTCATCCTAAAAGCGAACAGGGATCACAAGCGGGCGATACTGCTGGCTCGGCGCAGTGCGGCAGATGGTGCGGGCGGTGGAGGAGGGACCTCGACGACGCAAGGACAACTGCGATAGTGGCGGCCGCCACACAAGGCGCAGGCTTATGTCCCAGATGGAGGAGGGCGCAGCGCTGGACGTCGCCGGGGCATGCCTGGGGGCCGTCACGGCAGCCCTGGCGAGAACCAATGTTGTCTCGTCGGAGGTCGCCGGGGCAGACCCGGTGGTCACGGTAGCCCTGTTGAGCACTGCGTCCGAGGCAGTACCGGCAATTCCCGATGTTGAGTCTGCCCCAGCCTCGATCGATCAAGGTGTGTAGGTCATCGACTTGGCGGCCTCCGCTCCCACTGAGCCCATGATCGACATGCTGATGGACGATGACTGTTGTGCGTGTTGGGTCAGCGTCAGGTGCACAGTGTAGCTCTTTTGTGCACGCGCGGTTCGTTATATTCTTGTAAATTAGCAATATATATATATGCTCAATTGATTTCTTCATGCATGTCAAATATGTCAATTGTATGGGCTGGCCTGTCTGTATATTATCTGAATTTGCAATATGGACAATTATTATGCAAATGCCTTCTGGATATCGGTGTTGATCGCCACATCGAAAACATGGACGTCCTCTACTCTACCGCACTACCGGGCACACGCTTAAACTCAATGAACTCTGTACGATACTAATACTTTCCATGAAAATTTAAGAACTTGTCTAACATCATTTGAGTAACATATATATAGTGGTTACACTATTCGACAAAAGGAGGATCTTCGTAACATGGTTTTGACAACCATATGGTCCATATCTACATACTTAACATAGTAACAACTAGCACATTTTAAGAGGCTGAGGGCCAACAACCATATGGTCCATATCTACATACTTAACATAGTAACAGCTAGTAACATAGTAACAACCATATGATCACGGTGACTCGGCATCTCATCAATGAAAAGGAAGAACCCTCATGTGCCTTGGTCGAGCATGAGTAGAACAGTGTCTCCAATTTTCCAACGTGGATGCATTGCGACGACAAGCGAGAACTTGTTAATTTGAATGGTTCCATTTCTGCAGGAAATGCAGTACCTTGCAATCACTTTGGCGTTATTAGCAGGCACAAGTGTAATTCGACCACGCCGAGAAATCGATTCAGGAACAACTGCAGTGGGCAATTTCTGTTGACATGTAAAATAAAAACCAGTTGTATCATATCATTGAAGATATATATAGTTTATGAACATCAACATAAAAATAAGACTTTGTACCAGCATTTTGTGCCCACAATTGGTCTTGTTCAATGTGTGCACCATAGGTATAATTAATCCCATCCAAAATCCAGCGTTCATACGCTGTGCTATCTCTGTCAGATTATCAACAAATTTTATGACATGCTTCAAGTCTTTCCAGTGAAATTTGGTACGCTGAGTAACATACAAATCGTTAACTATGCATCCAACATATCCTACTTAAAAAGTGGAAAGGTATTATTTATTCAGAACATGGCAGAAGAATACTCCCTCCGTTCCTTTATATAAGGTGTATTTGTTTTTTGATAAAATTTCAGAATGTAAGGTGCATTTCTTCTAATTTTCCATAATTCCCTTGTTAGCCCTCCAAGAAAAAAGGAAAATATCTCAATCCTGATTGTCTGTATCTCTCCTTGTAGCAAAAGAAGGAAACTATCTCTCTGTCGATTGCATGTATCTCTTACTTTCCTGGAGTAACTGATTACTTGCCATTAATCAACAAATTTGCCAAGGGTAATTTCGTTATAACATGTGTATAATTATGTGCCTTGGTCACCGTGCCGAAAATAATACACCTTAAATAAAGGAATGGAGAGAGTATATAGTATGCATAAATTGGTAAATAGAATTTGTTACTGCCTAGGAACGGAGTCAGAAAATGAAATCACAATTGGTTGCTTAAATAGTGATTAGTTAGTCAGAACAAATACCCTGATTTTGCTAAGTAATATGCCAGCACGGAGAAAGTTCAAAGAACACTAACCTCGATCAGACTTTGATCGGCTGATGATGTTGGGGAAGTAAACATCCATGTTAATTAGACCAGGCTGTGGTGCACGCACTAGAATTTTATTGCCAGCTTTCAGTTCATAAAACTTAGAAATTTTTCTCCAAAGGTCCGCATCAAAATAGGAGTGACCATCTTAATCAAGTTTTATGCTAACTGTCATTGTAAATCCATGCTGCATTGTCAATATGACATACATGGAGTCATCAACAAAGTAAAGCCCAAGATTTCCTTCTACTCGTGTTCTTGCAAAGCAAGGGATGTACTACTTGAAATGAAAATTAAGATCGTAAATTAGATATATTGAAATAACAGAGCAAGATGCAAATATGGGAGTAACTGATAGATTAGAACAATATATAGCTGAAAGCAAAGTACAAAAATATATAATTAAAAAATAGATAATGTAACAAAGATTTGATGCAAATATGAGAATAACTGAATGAACAATACATCATTAATTTGCCTAATATAGGGAAAAAATTGGCTTCGACGTCTAGGCTGTACGTGGCACCGTACCTTTTATCCAAATGTAGCAATAGACGGTATATGTTCACAAATTTAGGCCATGCCGACTGTGGTAGGGTGAGATTGAACATATCGAGAGCTCCCTGAAGTCATCCGGAATCGTGAGATAGAACTTCGTTTCCGACTGGCCGCGACCACACTTGCCCGATTTGTGCTCGCACTATGGACACATGAATGAAAACCCTCGAATCATCTAGAAGAAAAATGAATCCATGTCGATTTCCGCTGGTTGATTAACAGCGACGGACGGACTGCGATAAGACATGAGTGAGTATTTTGCTAAATTGATTACCTTCTCCATGAGAAAAATTCCCTGCCCAATCCCGCAGAAAACCCCAATCGACCAGAGCCTAGAATGTCGGTGCAGATAGGCGACGGCAAGCGGTAGGGGCGAAATCCCGTGCCGTTTGGAGCGCGACCTCTGCCCGCTGACGACAGCCGTCGAGCTTAGGGTGGCCGCCGCGATAGAAGTTGATGAGGTGTAGAGTTGCGGAGGAGTTCGCGGCGAGTGGGTGGGGACGAAGTGGGCAGGGAGGTGAGGGTTTTCTTTTTCCTTTTGCATGTGTGGGTGAACACACATGGTTCGCAGTGGCGACGGAGATGAATCGTGTGCGATAGTAAATCACCGAGATTGAAGGAGATTCCAAATTTCCTTCCTAGTTTGTCATTCAATTTTTTTCTACGATCGACATACCCCCTCCAATGCAACATGTTCAAATTTGGCATTTTTCCAGGCTCATTTACCATATTTAGCTGATTATGTGTCTTTTCTAGGCATTAATGCACATAATTCATATTCAAACAATCGATGCATGAAAAGGTGCATGAGAATGGTCTGGAAAACCATGCTCGTGCTATATAGTAAATTCTCATGCCTTTTACAAGGAATGGGCAGAAATTTCAAGGAAATGGGTGGCAATAGTCAACCACAAACGCGTCGTTTATTGGTTTTTCAACAATAGAAAAATGAAATACATGCTTGAAAAACATGACGGCTGGCATGGTGCCATGGTATGGCCTCACGGTGCCCTGGTAAAAATTTGAGAAGGTTTGGCTTATGTTGTCGTGCACGCCCTTCATAAATCGAACCATCACGGAGGAAGTTTCATGGTTTCGAGGGGGAAATCACCAAGATTGAAGGGGCTGAGAATCCAAATCTCCTTCCTAGTTTGTCATTCAGTTTTTTCTATGATCAACATACCCCCTCAATGCAACGTGTTCAAATTTGGCATTTTCCGGGCTCATTTACCATATTTAGGGGATTATGTGCATTTTCTAGGCATTAATGCACATAATTCAAATCCAAACAATCGATGCATGAAAAGGTGCATGAGAACGGTCTGGAAAACCATGCTCGTGCTATTTAGTAAATTCTCATGCCTTTTACAAGGAATGGGCAGAAATTTCAAGGAAATGTGTGGCAATAGTCAACCACAAACGCGTCGTTTATTGGTTTTTCAACTATAGAAAAATGAAATACATGCTTGAAAAACATGGTGGCTGGCATGGTGCCATGGTATGGCCTCACGGTGCCCTGGTAAAAATTTGAGAAGGTTTGGCTTATGTCGTCGTGCATGCCCTTCATAAATTGAACCATCACCGAGGAAGTTTCATGGTTTCGAGGGGGAAATCACCAAGATTGAAGGGGCCGAGAATCCAAATTTCCTTCCTAGTTTGTCATTCAGTTTTTTCTACGATCAACGTACCCCCTCTAATGCAACGTATTCAAATTTGGCATTTTCTGGGCTCATTTACCATATTTAGGGGATTATGTGCATTTTCTAGGCATTAATCGACATAATTTAAATTCGAACAATTGGTGCATGAAAAGGTGCACAAGAATGGTCTGGAAAATCATGCTCATGGTATTTAGTAAATTCTCATGCCTTTTACAAGGAATGGGCAGAGATTTCAAGGGAATGTGTGGCAATAGTCAACCACAAATGCGTCGTTTATTGGTTTTACAACTATAGAAAAACGAAATACATGCTTGAAAAACATGACGCCTGGCATGGTGCCATGTTAGGGCCTCACCGTGCCCTGGTAAAAAGCTGAGAAGGTTTGGCTTATGTCTTCATGCATGCCCTTCGTAAATCGAACCATCACCGAGGAAGTTTCATGGTTTCGAGGGGAAATCACCAAGATTGAAGGGGAATCCAAATTTTTGTCCTAGTTTGTCATTCAGTTTTTTTCCAACGATCAACATACCCCCCTCCAATGCAATGTGTTCAAATTTGACATTTTCCGGGCTCATTTGCCATATTTAGGGGATTATGTGCATTTTCTAGGCATTAATGTGCATAATTCAAATTCGAACAATCAGTGCATGAAAAGGTGCACAAGAACGGTCTGGAAAACCATGGTCGTGCTATTTAGTAAATTCTCATGCCTTTTACAAGGAATGGGCAGAGATTTCAAGGAAATGTGCGGCAATAGTCAACCACAAAGTCATCATTTATTGTTTTTTCAACTATAGAAAAATGAAATACATGCTTGGAAAACATTACGCCTGGCGTGGTGCCATGGTATGGCCTCACCGTGCCCTGGTAAAAATTTGAGAATGTTTGGCTTATGTCGTCATGCACGCCCTTCATAAATCGAACCATCACCGTGGAAGTTTTATGGTTTCGAGGGGGAAATCACCAAGATTGAAGGGGAATCCAAATTTCCTCCGTCCTTTGTCCATGAGTTTTTTTTCTACGATGAACATACACCCTGCAAATCACCGTGTTCAAACTTGGCACTTTTCCAGGTTCATTTACCATATTTAGGGGATTATGTGCATTTTCTAGGCATTAATGCACATAATTCAAATTCAAACAATCGGTGCATGAGAAGGTGTAGAAGAACGGTCTGGAAAACAATGCTCGTGCTATTTAGTAAATTCTCATGCCTTTTACAAGGAATGGGCAGATATTTCGATGAAATGTGTGGCAATAGTCAACCACAAACGTTTGCTTATTGGTTTTTCAACTGTAGAAAAATGAAATAAATGCTTGAAAAACATGACGCATGGCATGGTGCCATGCTATGGCCTCACCGTGCCCTGGTAAAAATTTGAGAAGGTTTGGCTTATGTCGTCATGCATGCCCTTCATAAATCGAACCATCACCGAGGAAGTTCCATGCTTTCGAGAGGGAAATCACCAAGATTGAAGAGGAATCCAAATTTTCTTCGTTCTTTGACCTTGAGTTTTTTTTTCTGTGATGAACATACACCCTGCAAATCACCGTGTTCAAATTTGGCACTTTTCCGAGCTCATTTACCATATTTAGGGGATTATGTTCATTTTCTAGGCATTTAGCGCATATAACTCCAATCCAGCTACAACTGCACGGGTGTGATGAGAGGGACATGGATTGCCGTTCGATCGCGGCGGATCCTACAGTGCCCATGCGCGATCCGCGTGGCTAGGGTTCCGGCCAATCATAACGCAACACACAATAGGCTTAGCGCACACTGTTTCCGGAGGCGACGGAGATGAACCGTGTGCGATAATGAATGAGCAAGATTGTAAGGGAAGCCAAATTTCCTTCGTCGTTTATCGTTGAGCTCTTAAAAACCACCGCACTGTACAGCTGTCCGTCCACTCCGTCCTAGACCTCTCTCCAAGCATCGTTCATGGCACCGCGGCACACAGTAACTGGTAAGGAAGCGATGGCATCCCGCCGCGCCGAGTTCCTCGCCGCCCGCGACCACACACATGGTAAGGAAGCGATGGCATCCCGCCACGCCGAGTTCATCGCCGCCCGCAGCCGCACAATTACATGGGCGGACTTTGATGCTGCCATGGCCGAATGGGCGGTGGATCTAGAGGCGGCCAAAGCCACACAGAAGGAGCGGTAAAGCCAGAAAGTAGTCAAGAAAAGAGAGTCCCGCCGCTGCAAGAAAGAAGAGGCCACACGCCATGCTAAGGAGAGCATGACGGAGATCGAAGCACGGTGGGCTGCCGCCGACAAGGCCGGGAAGGAGAACGATGACGTATGGCCAGCATGCCCCGATGCCAGCATGTGAGAAGTAGTTAGTGCGTGTGTCGCCCGTAAGTTTGTATAATTAATTACGAGCATCTACCAGTACTACATACGTACTAGTTTTAGAGCAAATTACTAGTAGTACTTTAAGTTGGTACTATCTAGTATTAACGTACAATGTCGGTAAGCGCATCCTTTGAGGGCTTTGAGCGTTGATTAGCATGTGTTCACTGAAGTTTTGTAGCCGCACCCTGGCCCTAAATACTCCTGAAACGTCCGCCCGCAGGCACCGGAAGCCACTGGAGACTAGAGCTAGCCGCAGCTGGTTTTTAGTCCCACCTCGCCGCGCGAGTTGGCCGCACACCGGCTTAAATTGCCGTGCCGGCAGATGGCAGCAAGCTTCTCTCTTGTTGCATAGGATCAAATCTGGCTATGCGAGCAAGGCAGGTTGACACTTGATTGCATTTCATAAACCGATGATTGTTCATCGGGTGTCACCTTGTCTCATTCATGTACATTGAATAATCCTGATACAATGAAAGAGATTTTTGAAATTAGGTGTGGCTGGAGATGCTGATAGATATAAGAATTATTAGAAGATCACAAAACACATGGTTTCAATGGCGTACCCGTGTGCGTTTGTTTGCGTTAATGATCCATAAATCAGTTACCTGTGCGATGTTTCCTAATAAAGCAAGTGTACCATTGACCGAAAAAATCAACTACACGTGTACATTTTTTGGAGACGGGATCTGCCAATTTTCTCTTTTCTCGCACACGTGTATTTTACGCACTTCATCTGTGTTGTGTGTTTCCCCCGCCCAAGTTTCAAGTTTCACAGCGGAATTTTCATTAGGCGCGTGATTTCAGAATTTATTCCTCCCACCACATCCCTACCCATCAAATTTCCGCACTACCTCCCCCATGCCCCCCTCCCGGCAACTCAAACCACCGCCGCCGCAACCACAACTTCAACCACATCTATGTTCTGCCCGAGCATCGTCGATCCAGTCATGTAACCCACCGATCTCTATCACGGCCCCGACCTGATTGCTTAAATGGCGTCTGCGAAGCATCCCCATGCCTCCAAATCCCCACCGCCCCTACCTCCAGAGCATCGCCGCGCAAGCCCAACCACATATCACGTGGAGGTCGAGGAGCTAATGGCGGTCGATGGCGCGATGGCCGCTGTGCGTGTTGACACGGAGGAACACCTCGCCTCCGCCGCCAATGACTTGGTGCAGGCTCTGGCCCAGATGAAGTGCCCCAGCAACTACCCCGCATGACTTACCAGGTATGATCTGACTAGCTCAATCTTACCAATACCACTTGCAATGACTATGTTTTCTACGGTTGATGTATTAAGCATGTTCGTGCCTTGTTTATTTCAGTACTGCACACTGTGTGACGTTCAAGTATTAACAGTCCAGCCCAATTTCACCAATACCAGCAACAAACTTACAATACATGACTCAGGATATCACTAGAGATGCTGCCCATTTGCTATTTTTGGTGGATGCTAAACCTGTTGTAGTTACCATGCCTGTCCATGTACTTACGCAGGGTCATAACGGGCGATGCTGTTATTTGCCATCGAGGTTAGCTACATCCCATGTCTTACAGTATTTTACATCATTTTTGCAATTGCAGTTTAACTTCTAACATTTACTGGATGCCTGTAGGTACACATGTCAGTGGCACTGATCCACGCTTCGACCCGGAGGAATAGCTCGCCTCCACCGTCGCTGACTTTGGGCGGGCTCTGGCCAAGATGAAGTGCCCCAGCAACTACCTCTCAGGACTTACCAAGTATGAACTCATCAGTTCAATCTTACCAATACCAGTTGCAATGGCTATGTTTTGTACGGTTGATGTATTAAGCATGTTGTAGTAAACATGCCTAACACGTTTTAGCTATTTCCCTACCTTTTTATAGACAACCGGGCCATTCTCTGCTCTGGCAGCACCTGCCTTGCGATGTTTAACTCTGCCAATTGCATTTTTATCAGTACCGGTTTCAATGGCTATACTAGGTTGGCTGTAGTTAAACGTGCCTTGTTATTTTCAGTACTGCACACTGTGTGATGTTCAAGTATGAACTGTCCAGCTCAATTTCACCAATAGCAGCTACAAACTTACAAAACATGACTTAGGATGTTGTTAAGCCTGTTGCAATTAACAGCTGTATCCATTTTTTAATCTGTCCCTTTGCTACCGTGCTACTCTCCGCAATGAAGATATACTAGAGATGCTGCCCATTTGCTATTTTTAGTGGATGCTAACCCTGTTGTACTTAACATGCCTTTCCATGTACTTGCGCAGGGCCATAATGGGCGATGCTATTGTTTGCCGTCGAGGTTAGCTGCATGCCATGTCTTACAATATTTCACTTCATTTGTGCAATTGCAGTTTGGCTTCTAACATTTACTTGCTTCTTGTAGGTACACATGTTAGCGGCACTGATCCACTCTTCGACCCGGAGGAACACATCGCCTCCGCTGCGGTCGACTTGGGGCGGGCTCTTGTCCATATGAAGTGCCTCAGCAACTACCCCTCAGGACTTACCAAGTATGAACTGACCAGTTGAATCTTACCAATACCGGTTGCAATGGCCATGTTTTGTACGGTTCATGTATTAAGCATGTTGTAGTAAACACGCCTAGCCTGTCTTATCTATTTTCCCTACCATTTTATAGACAATAGAGCCATTCTCTGCTCTAGCAGCACCTGCCTTGCAATGTTTAACTCTGTCAATTTCATTTCTATCAGTACAAGTTTCAATGGCTATACTAGGTTGTCTGTTGTAGTAAACAATTCTATCCATTTTTTAATCTGTCCCTTTGCTACCATGCTACTCTTTCGCAATGAAGATATCACTACAGATGCTACTGTTTTATTACCATTTGCTACTTTTGGTGGATGTTAACCCTGTTGTAGTTAACATTGCCTTTCCATGTACTTACACATGGCTACAATGGGCGATGCTGTTGTTTGCCGTCGAGGTTAGCTGCATCCCATGTCTTATGCACCATCTGTTCCTAAATATAAGTATTTTTAGAGATTCCAATATAAAATGAGTGAATCTAGATTCTAATCTAAACTATGTCTATAATTCTATATACATTCGTATGTAGTTCATATTGAAATCTCTAAAAATACTTGTACTTAGTAACGTAGGTAGTTGTATTTTACATCATTTGTGCAATCTCAGTTTAGCTTCTAACATTTACTGGTTGCTTGTAGGTACATATATGAGCAGTACTGATCCACGCTTCAATCCCTTTTGCGTATGGGGCAATGAGATATTCATGAACAAGCATCAAGTGAGGAAACTAAGAAAGATTGTTAGGCGAAAGAAATGGGTGATGGGAATTAAGCTCTTTATTTACACTTTGTCCAAGACAACAGTGAACTTTAGGATGGTAAGTAACGTGTTGCCTTTTCCCCCTGCCCACAACAAGTTACTCTATTATACCTGAGTATCTGGAATTTTTCTCTTTTCAGTGGTTTCCGAAGCAATTTACTGATGATTACCTTGCAAACTACATGACCGGAGTGGAGGCAACTAAGGTTAAAGTATATAATTCATGCTACCATGATAATGCTCTAGAAGTCTTCCTGAAGGTAGTGAAGGATGGGCGGGCGATCGTCACAAGGGGTTGGACAAAAGTTGTTCGTGCCTATGGCATGCAGGAGGGCACATTAAGGGCATTCCGCTTCTTAACACCATCGGCAGCCAAAATGATTTACACTTGTCTCTTCACCTTTACCGCCTCTAAATATTATGGTTCATCATAGTTAATTGTTGCCTAATCTTGTAATTACTGAACATATTGTACTGAGAATTTTATTTATGGATTGGTTGTTGAACCATTATGCTGACAATTTGAATTCCATGTTTCATATTTCAAAATTTCCAATTTGAATAATAAATTACAGGGAAAAATAAAATTAAACAGGAGCGAATAAAATAATATGCACACGGTTAGAAAGAAAACAGCGTGTGCGATGAAAAATAGAGAACAGACAGTTCTTTGACGTGAAACATTTGCGATGACCGATGGATGCACACACGGTTTCATCTCATATGCGTGTGCGATTCATGGTAATACGACAAACGTTTCAAACCTGTGTGCGTGTGTGATAGGAATAACTATTGCACACAGTTATGAAAATGGACACGTTGGTGTTAGTAGAGGCACCGCACACATTTTACATTCTTGAACTGTGTGCGATAACGTACCTATCGCGAACACATCGGTAGATTAAATGTTTGTGATGTCCACCTTTTTCACACGACTATAGCGGCGTAATCATTTCGGATGTCTTTCGGATCAGAAACGTAACGTCAAGACATAATGTGTGGGACTTGGGCGACTTCTCATACGTTTATTCTATGGCGATCGTCAGTAGTCGCTCGCCTATCCTCGACAGTTTTTGGGTCGTGTGGGAAGGACCCCCTATCGCACACACTCACTCGGTGACGGTTCAGAATGCCGTCGCGGAAAGGGGTTAAAAACCATTTGTATAGCACGTTACAGTACCAGTGTATGATCAGTATAACAACCGAATATAGCCATCGAAAACTGGACAGAGGCTCACTGCAACCAACCTAACAAGCAAATACAGATAAGCAGGACATATGCTTGAAAACTGGACAAGTGCTCACTGCAACCAACCTAAGAAGCAAATACAGATAAACAAGGCATCTGTTTGAAAATTGGACAAATGCTCATTGCAACCAACCTAACAATCAAATACAGATAAACATGGCATTTGCTTGATAACTGGACAAATGCTCACTGCAACCAACCTAACAACCAAATACAGATAAACAAGGCATCTACTCACTATAAACAACCAAATATAGCCATTCATGGAACTGAAGTGGACAATTCATACTTAAACATCACATAGCCCTATTGAACATTACATTTTTGCATAACTGAAATAATTAAACACGGCACAGTTAAAACACCACATGGCAAAAGCTACAACAACAAAGGGTACGGGTTGGCTAGCTAGAAAAAGTAAGATCTGCTAATAGGATATTGCCTCACTTGTCATGGACGGGATCCTTCCAGTTGGAAGAGCACAGACCCATGGTGGGCTCCCTGATGTCATAGATGGGCTGTTTCACCTTGGAAGAGCCTTTGTGGGTCCCTCCTCATGGTCATGGTCGATGAGATCTGACTTAGCAGTTGAGGATCCCAAGCCGTGCCATAGAACGTGTCCTTCAGAAATGACAAAATGGGCTCGATGGCATACAAGGATCGAAAATCCTTAACCGCGTTGCGGAGGAGATAAGCGGCAGGGCCTTCGAAGAGATCGATGACGGTTGAACCAGAGGGGTTGGGGATGGACCACTTAACCTATGACATGGTCCGCATGAAGCCGTCTCTGTCGACGAGCTTGATGTTGTAGCTAGCTTTCTCGAGATACAGTAATACGCGAGCCCCCTGACGTCAAGCCTTCGGCATGGCAACATAGTCAACGTCCTCGCCGGCTTCCACGGCGAGGTGTTGCTCCGGAATCGATAGGTCGGGATGAACGGCGGCCACCTCGCCATCGTCCGCCGGAGAGGCCATGATATACCTCTTTTTGGCCGTACGCTCGTCGGTCTCCCCGGTATACGTGGTCGGGCTTAGGATGCGACTCTCTAGAGTAGAGGATGTGGATCTGGCGGGGAGGGACACCGCATGCCTCATCTAAAAACTTAGGGCGGTGACGGTGTGGGAATCGCTGGGTAACCTGAACTTTATTGTCTAAGCTAGGATGCACAGGCAGACTAGCAGGGGTTGGCGATGGCGGTGGCGAGCTAGGGTTCGAGCGGGGGGGGAGAGTGGGGGTGGACTGTGGAGGGGGGCGGGGTGGTGTTTGAGGATACGCCGCAGCTACTGAAAATTTTAGTAATGCTGGGTGGAGATGGTGGTGGACGAGGGAGGGCGACGGTTCAAATGCCTCGGCTACTGAAATTTTACTATAAGGTCGATGGTGGAGGAGTGGGGGCGACAGTTGAAATACCGCAGCTACTAAAATTTGGGTAAAGGAATTGAAGCGGGGCGGGAGCAACCAAGATCGCACACGGTCCAAAAAGAATATGCGTGTATGATAATAAGGAAAAGCGGTGGAACCTCTGATTTTTGCATCGCTCAAGGCGGGTCATTTTTTTTCAGACACAGACGTGGAATTCATCCTAAATAAACTACCCGCCTTGAGCCTGCGTAGTCGTCGTGATTTTACAGCGCACCAGCATCGCACACGGTTAAGCCAGTACCTCCACCCTTGCTCGCGCTTGCACAGTCGTGGTGATTCTATAACGCACTAGCATCGCACATGGTTAAGCCAGTGCACCCATTCTCTATTGTGCGTCATCCGAATCTTCATATATAGCGTCATTTGCCAGCAAAAAAAGGTGAGAGAGGGTCAGAAGACAACCACGCCAGCATGTGGCCCAAATATATATGAATGAAAAGGGTGGTGTGTGATGTTCAAATTCCCAATGCACAACTTTGACCGCGCGGGCCCATGGGTCGGCGCATCATTGAAGATCCATGAGACGGGCTAGAAGACAACAACCACCTGGAAGTGGCCAAATATATGTAGGAATGAAGGGTGTGATGTTTAAATACACAATGATCAACTTTGGTGGCACCTGCCTTGCAAACCGGAAAGCCCCCCTTAGATATATCTATAATGACAGTCTAAGGTCGTAGCTAGGGTGCTTGCCCCACCCCCACTTCGTGTCGGCGGGACGCATGCACGTACTCATACTTTGGTTATACATGCATGTCACCATGACCTACCATAAGACGGACCAGTGTATCTATTGCTTGGTCAAACGACCACTATTGTTGTCGATCAAAAAGGGATAGAATACACTGCTTGGGCCAATAGATTGGACCATCATAAAACACTACACGAGAGGGGCCACAAAACCAGCATCGCATGCATGCGGCCAAAATGATGTACGTTGGAAGGGATGATGTGTTTTAAATATCAAATAATGTACAATTTTGATGTGGCGCCTACGTCTCGATATAGACAACCCCCATGAAAGCTAGGTAATTAAGGACGACATACGTAGGGTACGGTGTCGGTTCAACCCACCAATTCGAGCATGTGGGAGGGAATCCTGAGAATGCATGAGCTCAAACTTTTCTCGAACATGTCACCATGACCCGCCCTAACACAAACTAGGAGGAATCCATTCATGGCTAAACCCCCTCATTATCGGTCAAAGGGATGATATATATAGACCCCAGGGATCCCAAAGATGTGCCTGTCATCTAAAATTGCACAAGGGAGACGGGGTCGATCAGAAGACCCCCTATAGCCTGCATGCGGCCTAGAAATATGTATGGGTGGTGTGTGATGTGTTCAAATCCCCAATGCACAACTTCGATGGGGCACCAACTACATTACAAACCGAACACCGTACCCCCAAGCCAGGTTCAAGACGTACGATGCCAATTCCCCAACTTCGAGGCGGGGGGGTATCCAACGCATGTGCTCAAACTTAATTTGGTCTAACATGGCACATAGAGCAAGAGGATACCTTCATGGTCAAATCCTTCTCGTATGTTGGGTCAAAGGGTTAGATGAGGAACCCGTCATGGTCAAACCATTCTCGTACGTTGGGTCAAAGGGATAGATTTTATGGGCCCATAGATCTCGATCATTCTTCGATTTTTTAAAACAAGAAATAACAAAAAAACATCATTCTACAAATTACCAAAACAAGGATCCAAAGGTTTATATAATCGACATGACAGGTCACTACAGACACAGTTAGATGCTAAATGTCTGTAATGACCATATCATGAAGCTTAAATGAAGCTTGAGATATGCAACTTCCCACCCGGTCACCTATCCTTAGACTCCTCCAACCCCAATACTCTTAACTTCTACATTCTATTCGACTCAGCTAGCAGATGGGAAGCCGCCCCTTGGTAATAAGAGTTGCCTCCTTGCCTTTCAAGCATTTCACGCTGGTCACCGTGTGGGACCTACTCCCTACTATCACACACGTTTTTGCTTTTAGAAAATGTGTGCAATCTTTACATGGCTGGTGTGTCGCCGCCTAGCTTTCGATGACCACTCACATTGGCAGCGGGAAACCAATGGGAGAAGAGGCGGGAAACTGATGGGAGGAGTGGCGGGAAACCGATTGGGGGAGTGGCAGGAAACGTTAGCGTGTTTTGATATATAACACCATTAATATGGAAAACTATTAAAGAAGGAAGCACGAGCTAGCATGACGCGTGCGCACAGTGCTTACACACGGGTGCCACACGGTTGACCAGAACTGCTTTAAATATTCAGGATTCGTTTGGCCTTTTTATACATTATAATTGAGATTTCTAAGCTTTAATTTAATGTGCATAATTCAAATTTGAACTAAAAATACATACTCCAGTGCACCAAAATGGCTAGAAAAAGCATACATGTGTCCTTGGATGCATGTTTAGGTCCCATGCAAAGAATGGGAATGAATTACAACCGTCTCGGCGTCCTGGCTCGGCCTCAAACATTGAGAATCTCAGTTTTTAAATCCCCATAAATCCAAAACTCACCCAAAAATCATGAAACTTGGCATGGTGTCATGACATGTCACATATATGTCATGGTAAAAAATTGTCCAATTTGGGGCAAGTTTTATTACAAGCCTCTTACAAACCGGAGCTTCTCTCAAGAAACCTTGTGGTTCCGATAGGGAAACGTGTCCCCCTTGTGGGCGAAACAATAATCGCTGCCTCTTCTCGCCTTGTATTTTTTTCTATAGGCAACATGGAACAACATGAGATTCATGCTGAAATTTGAAATTATTCAGGGTTCATTTGGCCTTTTTTATACATTAATTGAGTTTTCTAGGCTTTTAATGTCCATAATTCAAAGCTGAACTACAAATACATGCTCCAGTGCACCAAAATGGCTAGAAAAATCATACATGTGTCCTTGGGTGCATGCTTACGTCCCATGCAAGGAATGGGAATGAATTACAAACATCTCGGTGTCTTGGCTCGGCAGCAAACATTGGGAATCTCGGTTTTTAAATCCCCGTAAATCCAAAACTCACCAGAAAATCATGAAACTTGTCATGGTGTCCCGACATGGCACATATATGTCGTGGTAAAAAAACTATCCAATTTGGGGCAAGCTTTATTATAAGCCTCTTTGAAACCGAAGCTTCTCGCAAGAAGCCTCATAGTTCCAGTAGGGAACATGCCCCCCTTGTGGGCGAAACGATAACCACTACATATTCTCTTCTTGTATTTTTTCTATAGGAAACATAGAATAACAGGAGATTCGTGCTGAAATTTGAAATTATTTAGGGTCCGTTTGGCCTTTTTATATATTATTGAGTTTTCTAGGCATTTAATATCCATAATTCAAATTTGAACTACAAGCACATGCTCCAGTGCACCAAAATGGGTTGAAAAATTGTACATGTGTCCTTGGGTTCATGTTAGGTCCCATTCAAGGAATGGGAATGAATTACAAACGTCTCAGCGTCCTGGCTTGGCCTGAAACATTGAGAATCTTAGTTTTTAAATCCCCGTAAATCCAAAACTCACCCAAAAATCATGATACTCGGCATGGTTTCATGACATGGCACATATATGGCGTGCTAAAAAAATTGTCCAATTTGAGACAAGGCGCACACATTAATAGCCAATGTAGTCCTTTGGAACAAATAGCTGACACGTTACTATCGGAAATGGTTGTATTATTTGAACCGTGTGTGTTCCTGTAACCATTTAAGTGCAGCCACATGTCCCTCTTTTTATTGGAGAGTACTACCTCGGTCCTGGTTCATTGGTCCTCTTTGTACTTTGCGCCAAATTTAACCATAGTCGGTGGCATGCATGCAACTGTTTGATTAGACGAGACAAGCTCGAGAAGTCCGTTGTGCAGGCTTGAAGGGACGTGTGCGAGCAGTCCACCATGAAGGATGGACGGGACACGTGCGACCTGTAAACCGCGCAGGCTCTACAGGACGAGTGGGACCTGTCCGCCATGCATGCTCAAAGGGACACGTGTGAGCAGTCAACCGCGCATGCTCATCGGGAAGCGAGCTCTTTGACGTCCATCCACGAGGCGCCCGCCTCGCTCACAACTTCTCCATTAATGGCGGCCGAGCCATTGTTAAACATGCAATTAAAGCACCTGGACAAAGGGTGTTTGCTTGTGATCCCATTGCCCCGCTCAATGTTAGCATTCGCTTTGTTCGTGCCTCGCTGAGAACGTGATTTTAGCTTGTTTTCAACTCGTATTCCGAATAATTTTTAAAATGCCACATGCGGCAACGGATAATACAACGACAAATTACAATGACAATGGATAATACGACGACAAATTTACAATGGCGCAGATAATAATTGTCTTACATATTCCGGATAATTTAAAATGCCACATGCGACAACGCCCGAAATACACAGGGGCAAGAGAAGAAGGAAATCACACACAACGGTCTGGGTCGCTACTGTCTCTACTCCTCAATAGATCACTGGGCTAGGAGTTCCTCCAGCTCCTTCTTCAAATCCTCACGAGTTTGCTTGACAGCAACCACAGATTCCTCAATCTGTAGCTCGCGCTCGATGCAGAGCTTCCTCAAGTCACCCATAAGTTCCTTGATGATCGCTTTCAATGTCATCCCGAGGCACTGCTCTGCCCATGCAGCTTCTTCTAGCCGGAAGCCTCCTCCTCCTTATTGGCGAGCTCCTTGAGGATCTTTGCGTTGTCACCCATGAGTTGCATGATGAGGCCGGTCGCCTTCTCAACCAAGGCATCGCTAATCTCGAGCAGCTTCACGAAGCCATCGACTAGCTCCTACTGCTTAATTAGGCCAACGAGACTGTCATCGTCACTGGCCAAGGACTTTAACACCGCCAGCTCGTCGCCATCATCGATGCGGCGAGTGCACTTGTGAGAGCCCTCGCCTGTCGGTGAGAGCTCATTCGAGGGCTCCACGGCGCGCCAGGACATCTCTGCTGCAGCTGCCGCGTAGTTTGTTTTGGAGATCCATCTGTAGTCATATTCATTTTTTCCTTGTGTGAGTAGGTTTCGGATTCCAGGAATCGTTTGTCGTCCGTAGAAGAGGTTGGTTTCCAAAAAAAGAGCGCAAAAAACGAGTCCGGAAATTTGAGTAACTCAATGCAAGGAGTAAACATTCCGTGTCCACCAAGGAAATCTATTCACAACTTCATGGAATGTTATCAGTGCTAGATATAAGATTAACACATCCATCATGAAAAACTCACAGGCTTGTGAGAAGGGCACATATTTCAGTCATGATAATCTATCGGACCATAGCTAAGCCGATAGATATAAAAGAATTGGAGTCAGGATAACATATGAGGTAAGAACTGTCAGAATGTGCTTACAGTGAAGCAAACCACCCTAGAGCAAGGCAGTCGGTCATATGAAATTCAGTGGGAACATCATATAAAGGAAAAAGGATACCCGAGTTGGAAACGGTTTCCTTAAGTCAGAATATTCATACATGTGCCCTGAGCAACCAAATCTCGAGGATGATATTTCTTTAAGGGGGAAGGTTTGTCACACCCTGGTTTTTGGCCCTTTCTTTTCCTTTTGGATTTACTTGAATTTTGATTTGGATTTCCTTTTCTGTGGTACTGTGGTCTTGAAACCTGGGAAGACCATCACTTCTTCTTATCCCAAGTGGCTTGTCACTCTCAAATCCATCTCAAGACCATGTCATTTCCGTATTAACCCAATCCCAAATTCTTTTTCTTGGGAATATTCCTTTTTCTATTAAAGGAATAACCCTGTTTGCTCTAGGCTGTGAAGCAACCCATATTTCTGTCTTTCCAAAAATTCCCACAAAATTCTCAAAATTCCTTTGGATCATATGAACCATGGATATGCAATAATATTCAAGATTCCATGCTCATAGTGAGCACACCATCCAATCTTTGCTTCTGGTCATATTTTTAGGTTGTGAAGCAACTATATTTTATATTGCTCCATAAATTCTGAAATTTTGCCATACCATTCTACTACCATATAATCTACCTCCTCCAAATTTGAGCTCATTTCATCAAGCCATTATTTTTCTATAACTCTCCTAAGTTTCTATCCAGAGAGGACCACTCTGAAGGAAGTACCATTTTGGTATGTCCAAATGGTATGAAATTTTTACAGTGCCTTCTTATGCCCAAATAACTCCTCTCCACAAAATTTCAGCTCAATCCAACACTCCATGTGAGTGCATCATCCAATTCATTTTATTGACCATATTCTGCAGTTGTGAAGCAACTATATTTAATATTGGTCCAAAACATCTCAAAATTCACAGGATTGTAGTCCTTCCTACCCTAAACCCCTGTGACATCTTGTTTCACCATTTCACTCTCCCATTTTACCCCAGCTTCTGGTCCAAGTTTGCTACATCAAACTTTCGCTGATGCTTCCCATCAGCATAGAGTCGCTTCTGTTGATCCATCACTTTAGGGAGGACCCATTTGGGATGGACAACGCGCTAGACACGGTCGGCCGAGCTAAGTCACATTGCACGCGTCCATGCACGCGTTGACCACATGGTCTAGCATGCGAGACGCACACTCTGCTCTTGTTGGCCGTGCTCTAAGCGTCGTTTAGCTCTGGTCCCTCCTCTACTCATCGTTCTCGCGCGCCCCATCATGTCCAAGAGCTTTGTGGCATCCATGCCATCTTTCTGGACCCCTCTCCGCCTCCTCTTTTCTCACAGGCGCACCACGGTAGCCCTGATCGCAACACAGTGCCCGATTGGACTTCCCCCGCACCACGTCTGCCCATCCCTACTCCTTTGGCGCTCCTCTGCCTCTCTCACATCGTCGTTCGAGCTTGGCTGCGAGTTCCCGCGTACGCGGTCGCGCCAAAGCAGTGGCCACGCATCCTCGACGTTCCCCGGCCACGGCCTCGGCACCACGGCTATTTAAGCCGACCCCCGAGGTCTCCCGGCCTCACCAAGCACCTCTGCTCTCTACTCTTAGCCTTCCTAGCTACTCCACTAAGCTTGAGAGCTCCCCGTGCCCTCCGTTTCCCGCCATGGCCGCCGCTCCCTCCGGCCTAAGTCCTGGCAAACCGAGCCCTCTCCCTCCATTCCACCACCACCAGACGAAACACAGAATCCGGCGGATCTCCCCAGCACCTCGCCCCGACCGCCAGAGGCCCACTACCCTTTTCCTAGCAGTGGTCGATGCTGTCGTCCGCCATGGTCACGCCTCTGCTCACTTCCGGGCTCCTTGGCAGCCGTGTTGTATATCGGCGGATGTGCCTCGCTTCCCCGAGCATGTCGGTGGTCGGAGCACGACGAACGGTGGCTGTAGCTGCCAGTAGTTGCCGTCGGACCCCGCTGCCTCTCAGCCAGGCATGGGAGCAGGAGGAGGAAGACGACGCCCAGCCCGTGGACCCAGCGGCCCCACCTGTCATCCAGAGAAGCACCGGGCCCGTGAAATTAAGTGGAAGCGCATTCGATGAAATGTGTTTTCCCTTTGGGAAAGCGTATTCTGTACTACTTCGGCCAGGAATGCGCTTTTAGTATGCAGAAAGCATGTTTTGCTGAAGTGCGTTTTCTATTTAACCCCGCCGGCTGAAACCTCTAAATTGTGAACGTTCGTCCGTTTAGAGCAGAAATGAACATATTTTTATTCGATTTCTGCCTAACGAATGAATGACCATATCTCCGCAACTATAACTCCAATTCAGGTGATTCAAAAGCCCACATTCTCTATTCGTCGAGCCCGTTCTGTTGGTACCATTTTCACTGTGTTGTCACAAGTTGAAAATGACCATTTTTTCTTTCCCCTAAACAGCTCCGCCAAGAGAGAAACTTTTCCAGCAAAATTTTCCGCAAGTTCATCGCATCTCTCCCCGATGGATCCTTCATCCCTAGGCAAGCCATGATAGCCACTTGCATGATGGCCTTGCAGTAGCCATCATTTTCTACTTGAATATTTAAATTTTTTGTGCATGTTAATATTTTGTGAATGCATCATATGTTTGTGAATCCATGCTCATTTTTATGCTATGATCATTTGAGACTAGTGAGTTAATGACCATTTGCTAGTATTATTATTCACATGTTTACTTCTTGTAATCATTTCATATGCTAGTGATATTATTATGCTCACATGAATAGTTATCATCTGTTATACTTGTGATATTGATGATCATCCCTATGCCATGCTCATTTGCATTTCATAGAATAAACAGTTTATTATTGTTGATGTTATGATCCTTATGTTAAATCGTTATGCTGCCCATCCATGCTCATGTTGATATCATGTTCATATGCATTGTTATTTCATCTTGATATTTTATTATGACTCAGCTCATCATCATTCAAGTTGAACCTGATATTAATCAAACTTGAACAACTGTTGGCTGAGTCATGGTGCCATGGAATCGAGCTCACTAGTGCAACCACACTTGCCTGGATGGGGAGGCCCTAATTTGATCTATTGTCATGCCTCTCGCCGGTGCCTCCAACTAGGGAAGGTTATTTGCGCGCGCTACCCTGGCCTAGTGGGCGGTAATAACCTTGTGTGCCCGAGTTGTGTTGTACCCGGGTGTCCCTGTTTGGGACGGTCTTGTTTTGTTTTGCCACGACGGTGGCCGACCACGAAGGTGGCGGATGTAAGGCGATGACATCGGGGCCACCCATGACATAGCCCAAAGGGGAGTTTGTCTGAGTGGCCGGGAGGGTGTCATGCATTAGATTAGTTTCGTCGGAATGTCGTTGGTCCACCCGAATGGGAGCACGAGGCCATGAATTCTGTGGAGTAGGTGTAGTGTACTAACATCTGCAGAGTGTATAATCTATCGATAGCCACGCCCTCGGTTATTGGCACAGTTCGTAGTAGGTCACACTATGGGTCAACAGTGAAAATAACCTGACTAATAACCAACCCCGGTTCGATAAGGAAAGAAGTTGGTTGATCTTTATGTGGTCATGTGATGATCATGATGGTATCATTGATACCGAAGTTGGTTGATTTGTTTAGAGTCATGCGATGATCACGCGTAAAGATCAAGCTCCTTGTGGTCATGTGATGGTCACTATGGTATTGTTAATACCAAGCTTGGTTGATCCTGAGGTGATCGTGTGATGCCATGATGGTAAGTTGGTATCTATGATGGTTACGAGGTAACCTGCACGCAGAGTAAGTTGGTCCAAGGGACCTTAAAACATCGAACCCCTTGCATACTAGTTCTAGCATCATCATGTTCATATCTTGAGTAACATGTTCATGCCATGCTCATATGATATTGTTCTAGTTGTATCATGCTCATCATTAATTAACCAGTAAATGCCATGATGTTGTTTGTCTTGATTGCTTTGGTTGTTGTGAGCTTGTGAGTACATTCAAAGTACTCACCTGGCGTGTCATGCCAGCTTGCAGGTCATGCAGTGATTGATTGCTTGTTGAGGATTCTGAGTTTGCGCGCTAGGATGCGTTCCATCCAGAGTCCTTGTGGAGTGGAGTTCACCATTGTCGTTGTTGTTCCGCTGCTGAGAGTTATTCCGTTGCTACGAGTTGTTCCGCTGCTAGCATAGAGCTATTCTAGCTGGCCTAGGGTCGCCGTGCTATCGAGCCTTTGTAATATCAGAACCCTTGTAGCCATATCTATTGTAATAAGGAGCCGATTTGTTCTATGCCAAGTAGTGTCGTATTCCAGAAGACTTGATCTCTGGGTTGGAATATGGGGCGTTCCTGTCTCTCTGAGCCGGGGTGCGACATATCACCATCATGTCCGATGGATGGGCCGTCTCGCCCCCATGGGGTGCCAGAAGGTTGACCAGAGTTGCAATATGCAGGTGTGGTTTCTCGCCGTTAAGGCGGCTGCGGCACGCTCTGCTCGCGGCCCCCCGCGTGCTGTGCTTGTCGTTAAGGCAGCAGCGGTGCGCTCTGCTTGCGTCCGTCTGCGCGCTTTGCTCGCCGTTAAGGCGGTCGCGGCGCGCTTCACTCTGGCGTCCCTGCGCACGCTTTGCTCGCCATTGTGAAAAATTTACAATGCTAATAGTTAATAATTGTCTTACATATTCAGGATAATTTAAAATGCCACATGCGGCAACGCCCTAAACACACACGACCTACATATGCTTAGTGACATAAAATGTCAACATGCGACATTTGCATACAATTATAATAAATTATAGGCTAAAAGGCTGAGCTGGCGGCCTTTCGACGATAGTCTTCTCGGACTCCATGATCAGCATAGCACCCTTGCGGTCGTTCATTCGGAGTGTCCGGACTCGCGGCCATGGTACCCGTCTCCGCCTGCGATGGAGATCATATATTAGGTTAATTAATTACACCACCAGAGCCGGATGATTGATGCGTGCTCATCCGGCTCTGGAGGTATAATTAATTAACCTAAACTATGATCTCCGGCGCCCGTTCCCGTCATGCAACTCCATCATGTCGTCGGCCGATGGGGGTATGCCGATAAGTGTGGGTAACTAGCTAGCAAGTGGATCAGTAGCGAGTCACCGTTGTCGGCCATTGCTGTGGTTATTTATAGCTAGCAACTGGCTAGGGGATTGGGGATTTTACAATTCTCCCCTGTAGAGCATTGGAAGTCTTCGCTGGAGCACGGGAAGACTAAGTGGAGCACACAACCCGACAACCGTATGCGGTCTCACGTGTTATCACACACGTGTTAACATAAGGAGATGTATGTGTAACTTACCAATCATCCCACACGAGTACTTGCACCACACATCTTGTGCGATACTCCTAGCCATCGCAAGCAACTCGTTTGCATTTTTCAAAGTTTTTTCTACACACATAATCACACACGAATGAACTATAGTAATCATTTGTGTTATATTTTCTCATCGCAAACAGTTCATCCGAGTGGCCTGTTTGCCGTGTATCACACACATCTTGTTTACACGAATCATTTGTGTTCTTTTGGCTCATCGCAAACAGTTCATCTATGTGATCTGTACGCCGTGTATCACACACATCTTGTTAAGTTGAACCATTTTTGTTGTGTTTCCTAATCAAAAACAGTTCATCCGAGTGAACTATATGCCATATATCGCACACACCTTGATCTGGCCGACCATTTCTTTTGTGTTCCCTAATCGCAAACATTTCATCCAAGCGAACCATATGCCGTATATCGCACACACCATGGTATGGTTGCCCATTTCTGTTGTTCTGGCTCATCGCAAACAGTTCTTATGGATTAACCGTATGCCACGCATTGCACGCACAACCATAATCTGAATCATGTTTGATGTCTCCGCTATCGCAAATGTTTTGTATCATGCTTGACGGGTTTTTTACATCATCGTTTGCGATTAATGCATCGCACATAGTTTCGTCAAAGGGTCTCTGATTGTTGTGTCATGTTAGCAGCATCCTGTAGTAGTGTTGGCACGGTAGACAGATAGAAACAATGATTAAAAATGCTAGGGCTGGGATTTTCCCCCGCAATAATCGGGGGAGTTTGCCAGTTTGGCACATCATTGGTTTTCACACCATCAGGCCCACATGTTAGTGATAATATGCCAAGCCAATGCATGCTCAGCAGCAAGTCGAAACGATAGTGTGGGGTGCGACGTGAACGGGACAGGCGTGTTGTACTTGTTACACTTTTTTGTTTTGACTTGTGACGTGTAACGCTTAGTTTTGAATTTATAAGTTTGGTTGTCGTGCCCATATATATACTATAGTTCGGTAGGATGGATCATGCATCGTACGTAAAATACGAAGTTGATGTAATAGGTAAGTACTACATCTGTCCTGGTATGTTGGTCCCCTTTGTGCCAAATGTTGACCATAGATTTAACTAACAAAATGTTAAAGCATAAACATACGGATTCGTATTTGAACATAGTTTCCAATGATATTGTTTTTTGTGACATGCATTAACATATTGTTAGTTAAATATGAAGTCAAAATTTGGCACAAAACACAAAGGTGACCAATAAACCAAGACGAAGACAGTGATAGATATAATTAACGCCAAATGAGAGCAAGGGATCACACATTTCATTTATGACTGGAATGATAATGCCATACAGTAACACATTAAGGCCACGATGTGATGCAGTGTTGATTACATGAAGCAAGAAGAAAGGTGCATCCATCAACGAGCTCCTCCTTCTCGACTCAGGGCACCGGCCCACTGAACGGTGGCCGAGGAGCAGCGGCTTTCGTGGCGAGGTCAACCTGCTTGTGAACAATGGCGTCCAAGGCTTCCAGTCGGTCAAAGAAGTCCAACGCCTTAGCGTCATCCCTAGCCCTGTAGTGGCCTATGTAGGTGATTTCATCATAGACGTGGATGTGTAGGTCGACGGTTTCTTGCTCGGCGAGGTGTCAGCGGCCAGCGCGGCCTCGAGGTGGACATTCTTTGTCGCAATGTTCGGCAGCTGCAGGGCCACTAGTGCTTGAAAGAGGTCATCACTATGGAGCCCGATGAGGATGGAAGGCAACGAGGAGCCTGGGTGCACGGGCTGGAGGAGTATGGCAAGGTCGTCCACGCGCTTCTTGACGGCTGTGAACTTGCGGATGGAGCGGACCATCATCTCGCCCATGCGAGAGGCGAAGCCGGTGTTGATGAGGGCAATGATGCTGGCGGTCGCCAGCATCGTCTGGAGACACTGCGTGGTGCCGGGCCGTAGGACGGCATCATGGATCATCTAGCACAGTTGTCTGCCACTTGCGTCCATCGCCTCCATGGGTCTTTGTAGCTTCTGGTCACTTGGTCTTGGTCTTGGATTAGAGTGAGCAGTGTTGCACAAACTAGGTGCGTACAATTTGGTAGATGGATTGGAGTGGTGTGGCGCCTTCATATGAGAGTGCAAACTGCGTTGCATTCACATCGTGCTGGCTCCATTCTGCTTCTCCAATTAATTCCCTCTACATGCTAATTGAATTAGGATGCATCATTGACCGTTCAATGTTTCGGGAACCGCTACCCTCTCCCTCGTTGGCATTCAAGCCATATCAATGTAAATGCGTGTCAAAAAGAGACTAGTCAATAGTTTGCCACAAGCGTATAACTAGCGATCACCACAATAACTGTAAGATCTGCATCCGACGATGGCACCTATTGGATGCAAATAGCAATAAAAAGAAATGCCATGGCATTTTACAAAACTGCCACACCACGGCCCTCCCCTACACATGGGACTGCCACACAAGCGTTCGCAACTGCCACGTTCAAGCTGCGCTTGGCTCTTCACCTCTTCGGGAAGTCGAACAATGATGGTACTACTACTATAGTACTATGCTTCTGGTAATCTAACACCGAATGAACTGTTGCATGTTCACCACGTGGGGGAGGGAGAGCTTGTTGTAAGCAAAAGCTTCTCCTCGTTCTGCGAGCCACCACGTGCATGGTGAGGGAGAGGGTGTAGTAATCAAGCTTCTCCTTGTTGTACGAGTTCACGCAACACATCAAAGCAGTACACTTGATTTTCTCAAAAAGTTGTGTTTACCGATGCATTAATTACAATGCATGCATCCATGATGTGAGTTTCCTTTTGATCCTTGCATATGTTGATTTAATGCACCTTGAAGTATGAACATGTGATGGTAAAATTTTCTAATGCCATGTCCCTAATGCGAGAGATGGTGGTGCACAAGGAGGGCGAGATCATCCCGACGGAACAGGACCCGATGATGGACATCTTTATGGACCTCACCATGCTCCACTACCCCTTCTACCTCTACCCCTTGAAGCCTCCGATGTACGAGATTCGAATACATCTCGTCTGTTCATTTGATCAAGCAAGGCGCATGTTTCTTGATTGATGTGGTGTTTGATTGATTTGTGTAGTGCAAGGGAGGACACCTAGCCTGCGCGGACTGCTGCGCCGAGCGCCTCGGGAATCAGCGGCAATGCCAGAATTTCGAGCGCTGCGGAGGCTTCGATGTGCGCAACACGGCGATGAACGCCATCCTCTCCTCAGTGAGCGTGGAATGCCCGCACGAAGGATGTGGGATCTACGTCACTTACCACAAGCTCGCCGATCACCAGAGCGTGTGTTCGCTTGCGCATAGTAAATGCCCCATACCCGGCTGTGGCTACGAAGGCCCGCCACCGGTGCTCCCACACCACATCAGCACTATGCACCCCATGCCCATGCACAGGATCCAATACGGCAAGATGCTCCAGCTACAGGTGCCAGTGCCGGAGCCGTGGCGCTTGCTATTCGCGGAGGAGGACGGCAGCGCATTTTTCGTGGTCGGTGGCGTGCTTGGCATCGGCGCGTCTATCGCCGTATTGGTCGTCTGCATTAGAGCGTGGCCGACTCCACCACCACACTACGCGGCCAAGGTGTGGACGAACGAGCCGCCGGAGGCGCCCAACTACTGGACCGACACCGTCAAGGCGGAAATCGAGGTAACAAGCAGCAAGGTGCTCGGCACCGTCGCCATGGAGGAGCTGACCTTCTTCACAGTGCCACCCATGCTGCTGGCTGGGGCTGGGTCATCGAGGGCGGTGTCACTCCACATTCATATTGACAAGCTCACCTCCTAAATGACTCCAGAATGCCTTCAAGTTATCTTAGTTCTATGCTAGTGTAGGGTTTAGTTTAGTCTACTTTAGCTTAAGATATGGTGGAGTTTAGTGGCGATGCATCAATTACTTCAACATCAGATCAACAGTTGAAGTAATTTCCAACAGTCGAAGGGATATTTTGTGTCTGTTAGATATAAGATCCTTTGGGTATGAAGTAAACCTAAATATAAGCTGCTTATATGCTTGGTTGTTAAGGAAGTGTTGCATACTTCTGTGAGTTGACGCAACACATAAAATTACTACTAGTAGTACTCACCCGACTGCGCACCAGGTAGACCAAGCTCGTGTCATGTTGGTTTCGTGTGCGGCACCCACATTAAGCAAAACCTTGTGCCTCCATCCGAGCCTCCATGTTTTGAACTTTTGAATCTCAAGGCCAACTAGCAATGTGAACCTTTGATAGAGCCAATCAGATGGTCGAAACACTACGATTCGTAGCTACACACTACAAAAAAAGACACATCCATAACATTATGCCCCGAACGAAACTTTTTCTGTCATGCTTATGACACTTCTATGATGATAATTGTGACAAAAACATGTATCATCATAGATGTGGTGGGCTCCCACTTCTATGACAAAAAATTATGACAGAAATTGGGCTTCTCGTCTTGGGCGGTCCGGAGATGCACCTGTGTGACATTCTTTGGGTCGTCCATGACGTAAAAAATAGTGGTAGATGTGAGGGCGAGGAAAATTTTGGGGAGTTCCCGATTACGGGGGGTGGTCTAGGCCGAGCGATGCAGTGTGGTTTGCATGTTTCTCTCGTACACGCGTGGGTGAGGCACTCGCTAATTGAACCCAAGCGAGGCGTTCGATTACTGAACCCGAGCGATCGATTGATCCCACTACATACTAAAGCCGATCGATCCCTTCACTGCTAACTGAACCCGATCGATTCCTTCACTTCTAACTGAACCCAAGCAATCCCTTCACAGCTAACTGAACCCGAGCGATCCCTTCACTACTAACTGAACCCGATTGAGCCCCCGTGCGAGACGTAGCTACCAGGTTGGGTTGCCTCTGGATGAACAATCCCCGTTACTGCCACACGCATGATACATGGAAAGAGTCGACCTAGCCGGTTGGTTGGCTGTGGATGAATAGTTCTCGGTGGTGGTTGGATGAATAGGACCCCGACCGTGTAGGCGGTTGCCGCTGGATGAGCAAGACCCCGTGGAGGCCGCCAGACACCCCAGCCGGTTGGGGGTGGACGAAGAGGACCCCGTGGAGGCTGGAGGAAGTCAATGGTGGATGAGCAGTAGCGAGTAGAGGCTGGAGCGAGGCACTAGACGGTGGATGAACAATAGTTCGTGGAGTCCTGTTTTGCGGTATGCTACACCCCTCCCAATGAACAGGACCCCGTTCCGACCATAGGCGCTTGAAGAGAAGTCCGTTTCCTCCATTTTGTGGTACGCCACAATCCTCCTGATGAACAGGACCCCATTTCGACCGTAGGCGGTTGGAGAGAAGTTCGTTTCCTCTGTTTTGCGGTACGCCACACCTCTCCCGATGAACAGGATCCCGTTTCGATTGTAGGCGGTCGAATAGAAGACCGTTTGCTCTGTTCTGCTGTACGCTGACCTCATTTCGGCTGTTCCGTCCAAGCTGGCTGGCTCCCGTTGAACAGGACACATTACGACCCAGTCGGTTGCCTCCCGATGAACATGATGCCATTTCCTTCGTTCTGACCCAGCCGGTTGACTGCCGATGAACAGGAAGCCATTACTGTACGCGTTCAAGACCCCGCCCGTATGTACGTACGTAGCTGTATTTACTTTCTTGCAGCGTGTTTGTACATACGTGTATGCGATATAGACGGGACCGCGTGACACGCTACATCAGCGGCTCTACTACGACACGTGCCGCTCCTTAGTCGGCAACAATTCATCTCTACAGATCGACCGATCGACCGCTATGTATGTACACATTCGTGACCAAACAGATAACACTATGTACGCTTCGACTTGGTGGGTCCCAGCTATCAGGGTCATCAAATTTTTTGTCACGTAATAAGGAGGCACTTCCTTGCGTGCGAAGATATAGCTGGTCGGTCCCAGCTGTCATGGGGGAATGCTTTTTTCACGAAATACATATGCCCTTTCCGGTGGGTCCGAGCTGTCAGGTGGAGGAATTATTATTTTGCGTGCAATAAGGAGGCACTTCCTTGCATGTGGCCGTAGACCCAGCTGTCAGCCTTTGCACGTATAGTCCTCTTTTGATGGCTGTCGTTCGTTGACCGCTTTGACGATGCTCTACCGAGAGCACCAAGGCGGTGGACGACCACGCGACCTAGGAAGGGAACAACCCGGAGCCGGGGAAGATGCGACAGTGGATGCCCACGCGGTGGGCAGTACGAGGGTTGACTGGTTTGACTGCGGTTTGAGGCTGCCATCGCCAGAGAATAATAGGGGGTGTGGGTGAGTAGAGGGAAGGCCTGGCCCACGGTGGGAGTAGGGTGGGGTGGTGAGGCCTGCGCGACAACACTACCGACCATGGGAGGCAGGAGCAGGATGTCCCGCCGGTGCTAGTTTGGGTAGGTGGTGCAAGAAGATTAGAGATTGAAGAAGCAGCACGTCCGTTCGGTTAACATGCAACGGTCACTGCTGCTAGAATTGTTTGTTGACTAAGTTGACAAAGCCCTGCGTACACGCAACTTAGTAGGCCCACAGGTCAGCCTCCGAATTAGGTGGGTCCCAGTTGTCATGGGGAGTTATTGTTTTATTTCATGTAATAAGGAGGCACTTCTTCCGTGCGAAGATATAGCTGGTGGGCCCCAGATGTCAGGGGGAGGAATCATTTTTTCGCATAATAAGGAGGCACTTGCTTGCGTGCGGCCATGGACCACGGGGGTCCCTACTGTTAGCCTCTCCACATAGATCCCTATTCCGATGGTTGTCGTTTGTTAACAACGTTGACCACACCGCGCAGAGAGCACCAACGCGATGGACGACGGCGAGGCCTAGGAATGGAACGACCCGGAGCCGATGAAGACACAACAGTGGATGCCCATGCTGAGGGGAGTATGATAGTTGACTGGTTCGGCTACGGCGAGGCTGCCATCGCCAGAGAATAACAGGAGGTGCGGGTGGGTAGAGGGATGGCCTAGCCAGCGGTAGGAGTAGGGTGGGCCGGTGAAGCCTGCGCGGCATCACAGCCGGCCATAGGAGGAGGGAGCGGGCGGTCCCACCGGCACTAGTTTAGGTGGCTTGAGTAGGAAGATCAAAGATTGAAGAAGCACGACGGCCATTGGATGGACATCCAGCAGTCACTGCTCCTAGAATCGTGTGTTGACTATAAGTTGACAAAGCCTTGCGTAAACAAGTCAGCCTCGAAATCTGTGGTGTGTACAGCCCATTTGCTATTATTTTTATAATTTACAGCCATTTTCTAATTCATATGGAATTTATTGCAGCCCATTTTCCATTTTTAG
Organism: Thinopyrum elongatum; assembly: GCA_011799875.1. NCBI lineage: Eukaryota > Viridiplantae > Streptophyta > Magnoliopsida > Poales > Poaceae > Thinopyrum > Thinopyrum elongatum. The sequence goes on along the minus strand of CM022297.1, from coordinate 200,805,060 downwards.
AATTGTTGCCCATTTTCTGGTAAGGACCAGGGTTAAAAAATTTGAACTAAAAAATATGCGAAATTTTCAAAATTTCAGATATTTTTGCTAGGGTACGAAATATGTTTAATCCCAAAATTAGGAGCCATATTAAAACTAATTTCAAATTAAATTAATATTATGTTAAAATCCAATGAAATATAAAATCTCAGTGAAGAACAAAAACAAAAAACAAAACTAATTGCCCATTTGGTGTATTTTTTTGGAATTTGCAGCCCATTTCATATTACTTTTAAGATTTACTTCCCATATTATGGCCAGGCCCAATGCATCCCTCCTTGTCTTGAAAGATTTGCAGCCCAGTAAGTTGGAGAAAACCAATAGGCCTAGGTTGGGTATTCTTCAAAAAGAAATGGTGGGCTACCCATTTTCCCAAAGAAAAAACAGCTGGGCTGGTCATGTTGTTAGACGGGCCACAGACACCGCACAACCCAGTTTGTACCCTGCTCCGTCTGAACAAATCCTCAGAAAAATGCTATATCTGAACAACGAAAAAAACTACTAGAGCTGCTGGATCCCAGGTGTCAGCCGCTCCTTGTGCAATTATGTCGTTAATTGACCATACGTTGACAATGATATGGGTCCCAGATATCAGCAGGGTGGACTAGAGTAAAAAAATCAAGGGGTTGATCTGAGTAGTAAAGAGGCACTTGCTTGCATTCGGGGGTGGACCTGGTGGGTCCCTACTGTCATACTCACAACTATGGTCCTCTCCCGATACACCATGTTGACAAGGCCGGATGGCGGCGCCGCTGCGAGTGCACCAAGGCGGAGGATGATAGCGAGGCTTCGCACGGGAATGAACATGAGACGTGGAATATGCGATAATGTGGTCGTAGATGGAGGGGAGTATGAGGGTTCACTAGTTCTAGTGTAGGGTGGGCTGCCATCGCTGGAGAATAATAGGATGTGTGGGGGAGTAGAGGGATGGCCTCACCAGCATTTCACGGTACGATAGGCCGGCGATGCCTGCACGACACCACAACCAGCCGTGGAAGGCGGGAGCAGGCGCTCCCGTTGGTGCAGGTTTCGTCTTGGCGTCAGGATCATTCAGAACAAAAAACTCATCATGCTGGATTAAATTAATTTTATATGGCTACAACTTATTGTCAAATGAAGTCGAGCACCTATGTTTTTTTGAGGTGTGAAGCTGAGCACATTCAAGACCTCGGATAAAGTGGTGTCGCCACATGTGTTGGGCTGGGTTGGGCATTCTTATCGAACAATAATGTGGGGCCTGAACTTTATATCATAGAAAAAATAGTTGGCTTGTCAAAAAACTTGTGGTACTTGTGCTTCGAATGGGATACCTGGGCAACACAAGCCCTAAAACATACAAATGCTACGAAAAAATGTGATATTTATTACAACTTGCCGCTAATAATTTTTAAATGTTGACCACGTTGACTATGATTTGCATGGGGTTCAACCTGGTAGGTACCATATAATAGTCTGCTGGTTGCAGGAAGAAAATGGTGAAGACTGGTCGCTATATATGCCTAAGAATAATGTCAACTAAATGTAGAGATACCCTCATAGGAAAATAATACCCTCCTGTTAAAATCATACTCTTCAAATCAAAAATTTAAACAACCTGCGCATGAGCATTGATCTTATTTATTTATTTATTATTTAGTGGAGCATGAGCATGTAGCTGGGCCGGATTCATGTGAGAGCCTCCCTCTCAGTTAATTATGGGCTCTTCTATTGGGCCTAAATCATTGCGTTGCATGTCCTCGACAAGTGGAAAATTTGTGCCCTAGGAAAAAAATAGTATGTGCTACGTACGGGGCACTAAAGGATTGGAGTGTGCAACGACTTCGAAAACATTGTGTTTATCATTCTAACACCACTATTTATTCAACCAACATATAAAATATATTACCGACTATACATTGAATACACTAGCAGCATCCATGGCTCAGTTTTTTGTATATTGTTTTAGTAAAAGGGGTTAGCCGCCAATTTTCTATTAATAGAAACTACTAGAGGTTCATAGCAAACTAGAGCCCTGCTAATCCTTAAGCGGCCTTGGGATTGAAGATACCACCAGGGGTGGGTGTGCAACAGAAGCAGTAAGCAGGCGAGAAGAGTAAAGACACAACTCTCTTTTCCAAACCGAACATTAGCTAACATTACACAAGGGCTACCAAAAAACCAAGTGTATGCGTCAAACTAAATAAAGATCATACTACACTAAGTGTATGAATCTAACTAACTAGCTCAGTTAGACATTACTATTTATTAAGTTGTGGAGATTGGCTGAAGGCTTGAACCAGATGGGTGCCTGACGGGGGAAATTCCAGCCAGCAGGTCGAAGTTTGATACTTGCGACCATCTCTCCTACTTTTGGTTGTAGAGCATGGCGGTATATATCAGGGTATGGTGCATGGAGAGACGCATGGTATGCTGTGTACACATAGTTTTGCCTGATGGATGGAACCGCGCTGCCATCAGGAGCCTTGCCATCCGTGATCTCCTGGTTAATGGGGTAATTCAATTTGAGAATGAAGAGCATGTGCCGAGGCTACTTACTGGCCTCCAGTCAAAAATTCCTAAAGGCCCAAACAAGCTGGGATCTTGCTCAAAGACCATGCAGTTACTACAATTGTATTTCGCGAAACAACACGCCCCGTACGTGCGAACAATCATCAATTGTTCACCGTCATCTGATTGAGCCAGGAACCACCTGCAACTCCCATCCCGCTTTTCTTTGAAAGGTTCTAGGATTAGGAATGGTAGGGACACCAGGCGGCCTACAACATCATAATAAGTTGGAGTCAAATAAAAAAGGGATGGTATTGTAAATCTTAAGAACAACATGTTCTGAGCATGAATATTATTTCAGTAACAGTAATATTTCCCGCAAAAAAGATAGTAATATAAGCATGGGAAGGATGATTTGATTTCACCAAAATTCTACTACATCTCATCATCAATGTGGGACGTTTTGGCAGTTCAATTTAAACTGTCAAAATGTCATACATTACTGAACAAAGGGTGTATTTAACAGTGTGGTGTTAATTTCTAACAACAATGTCATGATTCTATCTCTTCTCAAACTATACTCTGACAATTGGAATCAAGCCATCATGATATCATGGGAAAGTAGGAGTAACATACCGCTGTAAAAGTCATTTGCCGCTATGACTGGAGTAGGCCAGCAATATGCCCAGCCATAGAAGGAGTCCACAACATAAATAACGCCCTTGTGTTCAATGGCATCAGAGAGCAATGGAGGATGTATGATCCTGCGAAGGACGTGGAGATTTATCCACTTACTGGAGTGACCTGTCAGATAGGCAAGACCACGATTCAAGATCGCAATTAGCCTAAAGTCTTTATAATTCGCATATCTTGTGGGCACTTGGTAGATTACAAGCTTGAGCAAATCAAACTTGGTATCATGTTGGCTACTGTAAGATTCCGAGTATTCTGGGCCGCAGTGCCAAAGCAGTGCAGTGTTAATCGAAGGAAGGGGGATCAATCGATGGGTGTGGACCTTGCCGAGCATCCACCTGTCGCGTCCGTCGATGAGCACCATCCAAGACATGTTCATGCCGACCCAGTGCGTATCGTTAATGTAGTTGAGGGTGACGGGGACCGGGTCGCAGTCGAGGGGGCTGATGCTCATGACCCTATGATCCTTCTGCTACATGACATGCCATTTGTGAAGATTAGGCGGCATCAACAAGCAGGGAGCTAGCTTAAAAAGCTCTGGCCAGAGGGCTTTGAGTAAACGGTACAGCCCCCCCGAGAACGCAGCGAGCGGCATGGTACTAAGATTGTCCACATGCGAAACAATGAGTTTGATTACCTCTGTGGGGAGTGAATTCCGGCCACTCTTTTGGCGGACGCTGCTTGGTTCTGCCATTGTTTGTGCTTGGATTTCAGAACGGGGGGGAGGCGCCTAGCGGGGATGGAAGATTGGATGATTTTGTGTGGGTGAGGATGGAGAAGCGAACATGTGCTGCGGGAAAGTGGACAGGTGATGATGACAATGTAACAGCAGCACGCCGCTTGACTTACGAGACACATCCTAGCAGCATAGGGTCTTATCGATGCCAGACAACTTGACTGATTATAGTAGTATAGTAAGTAGTACAAACTTCAAATGCCCGAGCATGGAATGACTATGAACCACCATCGATGCTAACGCCAATTCCCAGCAAACGTTCGTTGGGAGACATGGCAGTTGCAAACGCCCTCGTCACATTTACATGTGTAAGGGTGGCAGTTTTGTCAAATACCACGGGCTTAAAAAAAGGCCACCGTCGAATGGAAATCCGGCGGTTACGTGGGTGATCGTCGGGATTGTGCTCGTGGCAAACGTTCACCAAATATCATTACGAAAGAAAATAAGGTTAAAACACCAGTGGGCTAGAACTTGCACCGGCTGACCACTAACATTGATACTACTATACTCCCTCCGTTCCTAAGTATAGCTAGTCTTTTTAGAGATTCCACTATGGACTACATATAGAAGAAAATGAGCGAATCTACACTCTAAAATATATCTATATACATCCGTATGTAGATTGTAGTGGAATCTCTAAAAAGACTTATAGTATTTAGGAATAGAGGGAGTAGTTGTAAAATGGTACTGTACTATATAGTCCGTGTTTCTGGTCAGCGAACGTGTGTACGTGGTGTTTGGAATTATATGCAAACTAAAAAGAAACGGAGGGAGTACTAGTAAATACATGATCTACCACTTCGTGTGCTACTCCTGCACTCCATGCAGCGGGCGCGAAATCCCCTACAGCCACTCCTATTTCATGGACGGCCTGGTTGATGCCTGCAAGGTGCAATGGCTCTACAACAGTTTCGGCTGCGAGAGGTACGTCACCTACCACTCAGTGGCGGACCATATGACCAGATGTCCGCGGGCACCCTGCTACTTCTATGAGTGCATGCCGCTGTTTGAGGGCTCATCGACGAGCCTCGTGCATCAGCTCACGGCACCATGTGGCAAACACTCCTGGCCCGCAGCGAACATAAAGTACCAGACGTGCTACCTGTTCGTCGTGCCAGAGTTGCTGGAGGATCACCGCCGCCTACTACTGATGGAGGAGGACGGCATCGTCTTCCTCTTAGCCGTGGGCACCGGCAAGGCCTGCGCAGGCCGCCGCCCCGTCACTGTCGTGTGCATTAGGGGCAACGCCGCTGATGCCAACACAGGGCCGCTATACAAGTGTGTTATCACTATTGATGCCCCTCCGGCGTACGAGGGCAACCTCGGCGGCTCCCTCAGGCTGAATGAGACTGTGGTGAGCTTCTTCGTTCTTGGCAAGGTGGCCATGGAACAGGGCTGGCTTCATGCCGCACCCTAAGATGATGCATAGGGACTCCAAGGAGGTTCACCTGGGTATATGTATTACCAAGTTAACTGTTCATTATTAGTCTTCACTTAATGTAAGCCGACATGTGGACACTTCTTATTTAGTCTAGAACCTTCCATGCATGATCTTGCTCTATTATAGTATCGTGCTTGAATAAAAGTGTATCCATTTATGGTTTAGTCCAGAATCTTCCATCTATGATCTTGCTCCATTAGAGTTCTCGCTTGATTAATTGCGATTTTTACTCATGGTGAAAGACTTATGATGTACCATTTCTTACAGTGCGCATATCTTTTTTAGAGAATTTCAACCAAGTGCTGCAACACTATCTTTGCATATTCATGAATTTAACCTTAAGGTACATACATATAATGTGTCATATGCATGTATTGGAACACTATGCAGCTAAGGTTTTCCTTTTTCAATGACGTAATATGTAAGTGTCAGTTTTTTTAACACAGTAATGTAAGTGTAAGTTGTTCTAACATTGTGTTGTAACAATATCTCACAACTCATGTGCAAAGCACATGCAACTCACTAGTAGTAGTAGTACTCCCTCCATTTTTATTTGCTCCGCATATTAACTTTGACTGAAGTCAAACTTTATAAAGTTTGACCATGTTTGTGCAAAATAATATGAACATTTACAGTAACATATTTATATGATGTGAAAGTATATGCAATGATGAATCCAATGGTATTGATTTGGTGGTGTATATGTTAATATATTTTTCTACAAACTTGTTGAAAGTATATAAAGTTTGATTTTAGACAAACCTAATATGCAGAGTAAATAAAAACGGAGGGAGTACTAGAGTAGAGGGCAGCGCTGCACAGAAGTCTCACCTCACTCGTGGCATGACAGTAAAGCTGTCATATCACAAAACCCCACCACTCCCAGTAATAAGTGGCGTGGTAAAATGAACGGACAAGCAACCATCACATCACTCCTGTCTTTTCTACATTTCATCTCTCTGCATTTATTTTGTCCGGTTCATCACGCACACTCGATCCCTATCGTAATACTACTAGTACTCAAGTTGGAATTCCAATTGCACGGCACAACTTTGTAGGGAAAAATTCGACAGAGGGTGTACGAAGCGGTTTGGGAGTAGTAGTACTTGCAAAAAAAATAGTGCGTATAGATTTTTTGAAAACTCAAATTTTACAAACTTTGACCAAGTTTATATAGAAAACTGCTTATATCTATAGTAGTAGATAGATAAATTATGAAACAATATGTTGTGATGAATCTAATGATATATGTTTTGCATTCTCGATGCAAATATTTTTCCCCAAAAACTGGGTCAAATTTAGTGAAGTTTAACTTTTCAAAAAGTCTATATGCACGTGCTACATTATGGAATGGAGGGTAGTAGGAGGAGTCACTCATAGGAGTACATGCTAGTACGTATGGTGTGCTTCCAAAGGCCACTACTCCCTCCCCGATGCATAGGGCATAGATCGAATGGCTGATCTGCGGGATTCGCTAGAACTGTACTAGCTAGCTTCGATCTCATACTGTTTTGTAACAATCGCACGGGCACTTGTCCAAAAAAATTGCATGCCTTCCCGACAAGTGAGATACTCCGTACAAAGTATGATAGAGAAAAACCACAAAGAGAAGGAAGCTAAAGTAAAGAATCAAACGAGCATTCTTGCATTTCTTTTGCATTCAATCGTTTCACAAGGTTGACGATTGATACTAAATGTTGTAAAATAGTACTGCTATGTACGTGTTTCTGGTCAGCGAACATGTCTACATGGTGTTTGGAATTATAAATAACCAAATTAGTATAGTATTTGAACATAACCCAAACTGTTGCACTCGTTTCACTTGCTACTTACATTATTTTTATTGTATACTAGCTCCGTATTAGTTTATTGCTACTCTTTGTACTTTGTGACAAAATTTGACCATAGATTTAACCGACAAAATGTTAATGCATGTGATTAAAATTATATCCTATTTTTTAACCCGCATCCGACGTCAAACTTATATTGTATACTATTTCCCTACTACTAGTAGTAAAAATATAGCTCAAAATACGAGAGGTACTAGTAAATCGGGACGAAAGTAGGAGTATAGAGGGTGGCGCCGCAGGGAATTTTCACCCCACTCGTGGTGCGGCAGTAAAGCCATCATATCACAAAACCCCATCACTTCCAGTAATAAGTGGCCTGGTAAAATGAACGGACAAGCAACCATCATATCACTCCTGTCTTTATTGCATTTCATCTCTCTGCATTTTTGTACGGTTCATTTCTCCACATTTACGATCGATCCTAAGCGGCACACTCGATAGGAAAAAAATACAGCTCCGCGTCAAGTTGAATTCCAACTGGACTTGCACGGAACAATTTTGTACGAAAAAACACGACCGAGGGAGTAAGAAGCGGTTTGGGAGTACTAGTAGTACTTGCAAAAAAACTATTTATATTGTGCATGTAGATTTTTTGAAAAGGCAAACTTTACAAACTTTGATCAAGTTATACCTATAATAGTAGATATATAAATTATGAAACTATGGCTTTGTGATGAATCAAATTATGCATTCTAGGGGCAAATATTTTTCTCAAAAAACTTGTCAAATATAGTCAGGTTTGACTTTTCAAAAAGTCCATATGCACTAGTACATTATGGAATGGAGGGTAGTGGTAGTAGGAGTCACTCGAAGGAGTACGTGCTACATAAGATGTTCCACCAGAGGCCATTAATCCCTCACCGGTGCATAGGGCATAGATCGAATGGTTGACACTTGTCAGAAAAGTTTGCATGCCTCCCGACCAGTGAGAGATTGTCAGAGATAGTAGTACTACTACTCCTACGATAGAGAATAATTTAGAGAGAGATGGAAGTAAAAAATCAAATGAGAATGGGTCCCACCATTTATAGCTCATCAGAAAACAATCAATGGATTTTTTACTTCTCATTCTTGCATTTCTTTTGCATTGAATCATGTCACAAGGTTGTCTATTTTTCTACTTTTACCAAAACCGCATCGTAATGTTCAAACATGCATTCGCACATGTATATACATACTACACTATATATTGAGAGAGACGTGTACTAGAGAGAGAGAGAGAGAGAGATAGAGACAGAGAGAGAGACATGTAATGTGATATATGGTGTACAACTTGTGCTATGTACGTACTTACAAAGAGTAACATGCGTATGGATACAAAAGGTTATCAAACTTGTTCCTTTTATACATACTTAATTAAGGTAGCTAAAAAGTCTCGAACATTCAGGATTTTCCCACGTTCGGGATTTATCATTTCCGTTCTAATACCATAGAAAACTACGAGTACTCCTACGGTCCTACCTACTAATGGGATCACCTTATGACACTAAATTATTCCTAAAAAAAGCCACGACGCTCGCAGGAGCACTTGCGATGCGCTACGAGTGCCCTGGTGCACGACCGTTTCCCAGCACGGCGACACAATGGCTCTTCCTCGGCCTCGCAACTCATGAGGTGCTGATTAGCGGCTTGCTGGTGGGCGAGCACGATCTCACCCGTCTGGTGATCCGGCGCCAATAGGTACTCCTCCTTGCTCGAAGTGTGCAACCGATCGAGGTACCAATAAGCGTAGATGAGGTGCCTGGACCCCACTGCACTCAGGGCTTCGGCACGGTCGTCCTCTGCCACCCACACGGCCCTCGCACGAGCCTTCTGCCACAGAGCCAATTGGCTGACTCTCTCGGAGGCGACATAGGCCTGCCAGGAAGCATCCCTCGCGGTGTGCTTCTCTTCCTCAGCCTTCTTCTCCGCCTCTCTTTTGGCGCACTACACAGGAGGCAAAGCCTCCCACAAGGCAACCTCCATTTCTTTACAAAGCTCCTCCAAGCTGGGGGACTCAGGGGCCGGCGCGATGTCCTCCTCGTAGCGGGGCACCGACGCGTCCTCCGATGCGCATGGGGGCGAGACTGGGCACGCCGATACGTCCGCCTCAACGCGTGGTGGCGAGGAGCAGAACACCGACGTGTCATCCTTGACTGGTGGCAACGAGGAGCGGAACACCGACGTGTCCTTCTTGACTCGTGGCGGCGAGGAACAGAACACCGGCATGTGACCCTCTGCATGGGGCAGCGAGGGGCGCCTAGGGCTAGGGAGGGGCAATGCCATGGTGGTCGACGGGTCAGTAATTGAGAGGGAGGGCGAGGAGATAAAGGCGATGAATGTGAGCGTTCTTCCAAATGCCGTGGGAGGCGCATTATTTATAGTGACCAATGCCACGCCTACGTAAGATATGTTGCTTGATTAACGTAACAGCTAGGTGGGCATATTTTTGTTGGAGGAAATTACGAGGGAGGGGTGGAGATATTGCTGATCACAATGGTTTTGGGTTTTAGGTGATATGCGATTTAGGCAGGAGGAGATTGGACGAGTGCAGGAGGGAGGAGAGTCATGCATGCAGATTTTTTTCACACGGGAAGGAGGTGGGACTGCAGGAGGGATAAGGAGAGTCAGGCATGCAGATTGTTTTCACACATGGAGAGGAAACATTGGAGGCGAACGGGTTTCCTGGTAGGGTGAACAAGAAAAATGAATCGAGAGGCAGTTGAGGTAAATGAGGCACTGTTTAATTAGTACTAATAAAAGAAAAATTAGTACGACTGGGATTCGAACCCTGGCCACTAAAGTGAGGACAAACAACACCTATTGGTGTTCTAAGCAAAGGAATATGATTTAGGCCGATTCCATAATTTTCTTATATGTTCAGTTTTGTTTTTTTTTACAAATGGAGGCAAACGCTTTGCCTCATCTCATTCAATAAGGAGGAGAACATAGTTTTAGTTGTTACAGGGCCACGCAGGCCCAGCCAAAGGGGATTACTATCCTGGTAAAATGTTTCCGAATGATCTAGCCCCATTAATTACCCAAGTCTTCGCCTCGTCCATGACTGTCGCCACCACCCTAGTGGACAGGGAGGACTTGTTACTGATATACATTCAGTTTGAAAAATAGAGAAATAATTTAAACAAAAAACAAATATTTCGAGGACCCTCGAAATGAGCAAAATTTCATCGATTTTTTTATCATTGGCCAACCTTATAGCTAACCTTGTTGTATGAGTCACTATAAGTGATGACTATATATGACATGGCAACATCATATAGCCTAACACACCTGGACGGAGGAAGTAATATCATGCATGTGAAGTAGGGAAAAGAAATTGCTAATTTGTAGCGAACGCGCGAGCGAGGCGACGGTCGTGGGAGGCGCGACGCTTGACGGAATTAAGTCAAATTTTCATGCACACACCGGCATGGCGTGCGAACACGCAGATGCTATACTTTCAATCCTACGAAGTTGGTCTACTACTAGTAGACATGACATCTAGTGGGTCCGCCATAGTACTCGAGAACTCATTGGGGGCATGCAGTCGTTTATCCACCAGGCAAGCCACTACCCCATGCCCTACTCAGCATTTTACAATCAGAAAACCTTTGGCAGTTCGCTCCTACTCTTCCCCGTCTTTTACCTTACATTAGTTCACTCCCAGTCGTCCCGTCCTTTCATATTACATCAGTTCCACTTCTCCTAACCCTCCTCCAAAATCCATGGCCTCCCAAATCTCCATGATCGGCAGTGAGTACAAGGTTAAAACCATCACTGGCGATGAGTTCGACGTCATCTACACCCGTAGATCCGTGACTGTGGGAGGATGCCTTGGTCGCTTCCAACACATGTTCGAAAATTCAAAGGATGAGTGGGTCGCTGGGCTAGATGTTGAGTACACCACAGTCCTGGAAAAGAAGAAGCTTCTAAAGCAGGAAGAGAAGAAGAAGCCGCCGTGATCCAGGTTTGCGTACATAACATGTGCTTCGTCTACCACATACGCCATGCCGATGTTAGGTGCCAGAATTTTGAGGACTTCCTCAAGAACGAAAGAGTGAAATTTGTTACTGTAGACTTTAAGAACGACAAGGAAATCCTAGGTCGGATAGGCCTCGTTGTAGGACAGCCCTTTGATCTCCAGAAGGAAAGCCCGGTGTCCTCGTCTCAACCTTCAATGATGACCCTGGCAGCAGCCATGATTGATCCTTCGTACGATAAACTGAATAAACCTCACCACAAGTTTCATCGTGCATGGGAGTTGAAGACAATAGATAAAGATCACATCGTGTACGCAGCAATGGATGCCTACCTTTGTTTAAATATCTACAAGGGTTGGATGTAGAAGCAAAGCCCAATGTCCTGTTCAAGCAAAGAAGTATCAGCGAAGAGGAAGAGGAAGAGGGACGAGGATGAAGTCGAGGACGTGGACGAGGACTCCGAGTAAGGTGGCAGTGCCGTTGCTCATGCTGGTTCTACTGCAGTGTCAAGCGAAATAGTTGCTTAGTTTTATTTCAGGGGTGTGTTGTGCTGAGCCCCCAGCAGAACTATGTTTTGTTCTTTCTCATTATTTGAACTCATTAGTATGTACTAGTATGTCTTACAGTTCATCTTGTAGTTGGTACTACTACTCGTTTCTTCATGTTCATACTGTACTTAATATTTACTAGTGGTATTATTTGCATCAATCGATTTATGAAAGAAGTTCGCCGAAGCGAAGGAACAAGATGGCAGAGAAGCTACCCCAGTATCTATATTAGGGTGGAAGGGTGCCCATGATCTATCTTATGAGTGTTGGGTGTGGGATGCAGTTCGCCGAAAAAATGGATCGTACCCGAGGTTAAATGGATGGCAGGGTGGGGGGAGCATGGCGGTTCAGGGGAGGGCGGGGCAGCGGCGGCATGTAGTTAGGCCCGTGGCGGGCTGGCGGCTCGATGGTTGAGAGAGAAGATGAACAATGCATTATTTTTCAATGTTGAAGAGGCCCTTCTGGCCGTCCATGTTGCATCCGATGGCTTACAAGAGTCGACTGGCCCAAATTGTTCCTTCAGATTGCAGGATCCACATGGAATTCAAGGTCTCAAAGGTAGATTCCACGTCTGCACCCGGTTTACCGGCTCAGCGCGGGCGCGACCGGCTTCCAGCGCGACAGACACCATGCGGGCCTCCACCACGCGGGCAGAGACAACAATGACCCACTAGCTCCTTGCCAGCGTGCTGGAGCACGCGCTCGTCCTCCTCCTATTTGTACACTACAGGCATAAACGCGGCTCCAGCTACTCGCATGCTTGGCAGCGTGGCGGCATCGCCCGGAGGGACTACACACGACATGAGCGGGCGAGCCTGCGACTTCATGGCACAGGGATGGCCAGGACACGGCGGTGATGGGTGAGAAATAGTCGGCTGGAGCAGGCGGGCGCCGGCATGCACTACAGCAGCCGCGGCAAATTGATGAGTGCTTGTATGGGAGCTTAGTTTAGTTTTATATAGGGTTGGTCAAACTTAAAAGAACATCATACTAGTACACATAAACATTAGACTGAGGCAGCGCTTATACCACATTAGTTAGCACAGTATCGAAACGGAATCCTCTACAAGCGCGTGCATCATGGCCGCAAGTTCGACCGAACGATGCGTCACAGTGTCGCGCTCGAAGGACATCCATCGAACCTTTTTGTGTGTGTGAAAACAATCACCCAATGTTACTCTACATTTTTTTGCTGGAAAAGTTCTTCATGCTACAATATTTCCATATATTTGAATTTAGCTTTAGTTTTTGCTTATTTGCATTTGGACGTTTTAGGTGCTTCCTAGAAATTTGTGTGTGTGACGGAGAGAGAATGTGTGTATGTGTCTATATGTGTGTTGTAGCGAAAGGAGCAATATGGAGACGGTGTGTGTGTGATAGAGAGGTGTGAATGTGCAAATGATCATGTATGAGTGAGACATAGAGAGATGCTGAGATATTGTCTATACAGGAGAGAATGATCCTGTATTTGTGTTTCTCTATGTGTGTGTGAGTGAGAGAGAGAGAGAGGAGCATCTATAACACAACAACCATCTCGATTCGATCATCCCTCGCACACTCGCATTTAACATATGCATCAACGCACACATTTTGACACCCTCTGTAACATCCCAAATTTTCAATTTGGAATGTTTTACAATTATTAGCTAAGCATCTATGCATTTTGTTTGAATTGAGTGGCATTTGGAAATTTCAGAGGCATTTGAGTTTTATTAGAATTTGGACTCAACTTGGCATTTGAAAAAAAATTCATTTCAAATATCCCTGACAAATACTTGAGCAAAAGTAGTGGACATTCCCTCGTTTCCATTCCGGAGCATCTTAATCTTAAGTTTCCTGTTTATCAAAGAAAAATTCCATTATCAGCTCACTCTTCATCAATCCCTAAGGATCGATCTAGCAATCAAATTAGTTGATAGTGATAGGATCCCTTTTTTGGCGTCCCCATGTCCCCCCTGTGGTGTGGCGGCATGGGGATGTCAAAAGGAAAGGGATGGAGTTTTTCTTGCTTTTGGCGAGTGGAGCTAAAATGACACTCCAAAAATGTCAGAAGAAAACAAAGCCAAAAGTTTTGAATTCAAATTTGAGTTTCATTTGGAATTTTCAAAAAAAAAATTATAGCTTGTTTCACTAAAAACTTGGTATTGATTTTATGACTTTCTTTGGTTTTCTCTTTGGATTTCATTATGTGTTATGTTGATTTGTCATTTACTAAGTTTACTTGCTGTTATGTTAGTATAATGTATGATGGTATGCTTATTATGCTTTGTTTGTTTCGATAGAATTCCCAGAGTGCGAGGCTTGCTACTACGAGTCGCTACCTTTCGAAGATCGTCAGCAAGGCAAGTCTTGATCATGAATTTATTTACCCATATTCTATTGCATTAGTAGAATTTCCTCCCCACCATGCATGCAGTAGGAGAAATTGAATCAAGTCTTGAGTAGTATCATGTGGTAGGTTGACCCAAATCCCTATGTTACTATTGCCCGGGGCATTGTAGTTTATTTTGCTATGCTCGTAGACGGGGTTGGTTGAGTGATTCATATGGGAGATGTGATAGTCAAGATGATGACAACCCCATGACTTCAAGAAGCTCAAGATGGACTTCAAATTCACTACTGGGTGGAGGACGAATTGATGGGCACCCTGGAGCAACCAGCGGATGGCCGGGATGAATGGAGAAGCGCCATGACATCTTGCGGAAAGCTTCACCCAGCCACGAAGAGACGGATGGATACACATTGACCAGAAGCTTACCTGTGCAGCCACAAGCCATTATGGGCTCTGGCTTGGTCGACCCTAGACGTGACTCTGGACGGACGGTGCCAGCAGATGTAGAAGAACGGTAGGTTATGGATGGGCACCGGTAGTGGCCAGACGATCTCTACGGAAGGCCCTATTTCGTTCGTCCCATCTTCAAACACCAGGCAGTGCGAGGACATAAAGGAGGGAACGATTCTTGCGGGTAAAGTGCATAAGACTCAGCAGAGTGGAAACCTAATCGATTAGTCGTGTCCCCGGTTACGGACAACTGAGCCTCTGGAATTGGAGTATTTCAGAAATCTCAACACCAAACATAATAAAATGATGGGTTATAATGATTTCGGGTATGAGACTCTAGTTGGCGGAACCATCTCAATAACAACTAATATTTTGTAGTAATTGCAAACAAGTCCTTTTGTTGTAGGGAAAATTTGACTTTTTTGCAAAAACATAAAATTAGAGCCCCCACAGCCAAATTGCATGTAGTATTAGCATGTTATTATTGTCTTTCTCTATGACTTGCCGGCATATTCAAAATGCTGACCTACACGGCTGTAACGTCTCATGTTGCAGAGGAGTTTTCCGACTAGGAGTGAGGCTACGATCCACGCTCGGTGATTGCCCTATGGAGTCGGATGGACTCGCTTATCGTCTACGCTTCCGTAGCATTTAGTTTTCTCATGAGTTGGCCTTCGGCCGAATTTATTCTATTGTAATAAAGACTCTATATCAGAATCGTGTAATAAATCAGGTGTGATTGAACTTTGAATTTTTCATCAATGTACTGTGTGTGCCAGCATGATCTTGGGATGGTACTGAAACACAGAGACTTGACCGCTTTTGGGTCGGGTCACTACACCCTCACCCAGCCCCTGCCCGCCTCAAGGCCCCTACATCGCTCTCTTCCTGAAAACCCTATTTAGCATGTACCTCTCCATCACATACACACCCTATACCACGCACACACATTTATCTCGCTATGTCTCTCTACCTCACAAACACACTCCCTGTAGCCCTCTCTTTGTATCCCGCACACGATCTCTCTCTATTGCTTAAACATTCACGCACATGATATATCCGTCTTGAACCATTAGCCTCTCTCGCTTGCACACTCTGCACACACATTGTCTCCCTAGGTTAGATTTCTCTCAATATTTCACTAACCCCCCGAGCACACTATCCATCCCCATCCAATGTTATATAGCGGCCACTCTCGCTTGTGCTTCTCTGAACCCCGACATGCTCACCACCTCGATCTTCAAGGAGGGCATCGGGAAGATCGAAGATGGCGACCAGACCGCACTAGAGAATGCTGGGCCATTTGGAAGCAGGATGACATGACAACAGCTGACTGACTCCTCCCTCCCCCCTCCCCCCCCCCCCCCCCCTCTCTCTCTCTCTCCCTCCCTCCCGCACAAAATTATCAATCCCTCAACCCACAAGCTCCTTCCCCTCTCATCCATATTTTTTCAGCTCTCTCATCAAACCTTTTGTCTCTTGTCCTTCCACATGTAGAAAATCCCGATGCACATGCATATTACTCCGTATATTACATACCCCATCTTTCTCACAGACCTAACTTCTTCCTCCCTACACACGCACATATATATATCCCTCTCTGGCACACTTCCTCTATCTCTCTAGCCCCCGTGAGGTTTCTCTCCTACTCTCTCGCCCACATATATACAATCTTTCCCGCCCTTTGTCTCTTTCTTCCATGGGGTGTATATCTTGTGTGTTGAGCACACACATCTCTCTCCTGCCATTGCTCCATCTTCACAAACTCTCTCTCTCTCTCTCTCTACGCTTCATTCACACATTGGGATGTATTCAAAATATCGCTTTAGATTTGATCGTGTAGAGTTATGGTTGATTTTGTTGCATCCAACTAATTGATGATTATGAAATGCTTTTAGATTTTCATTTGACTTGGATTATGTGAGGTTGAACATATTCTGAAGTACTATAGACCTGGAATTCATCTTGGAATTCAACAATGATTCTAACAATTGAATTGTATAAACCATTTTCGAAATCAATAGCTTAATATATTTATTTCATAATTACAACAAATAATTAATGCGATGACAGTAAACTAAGAAAACAAATGTGTACTAGTACTCCTAGTTGCTTAGCCCAATCACTCAACAGCTAGACGGGGAGTACAATGTTACAAATTTTTAGGTCGGCAGCAAAGTCTCCGGCTTCCATCGAGATCTCTCGCGACCCAGATTCGAGCAATGCGAAGTTACCATCATACCCTTGGTCGAACAGGCCGATGGATGGTGGTGGGTCAGGGGTTGTTTTGGTAACTTCATGTTCACCCCACCCAGCCAACCCCACCCCGTCACCCAGAGTACACCTCAATAATCCCCATTTTCTATCCCCACCGCAAAATAAACTTCTCTACAACACCGGAGCACCTTCCTGCCCCTCCCCTTGTACATCGGCGCACTTGTCCACCGCAGCGCATCTGCCTTATCAACAACATCGTACGCCGCACTGGAGCCGATCCACCATCGTCATCGTACACCAGGCAGGAGCCGCTTCCCCGGCGTTGTCTTCCACGGTCTCGGATCTGCTTCCCGGAAGCCGACGGCAAGCGCAGCAGTAGCACTGTCAGTGACAATGAACTGACTCCCGTTGCCGACCATGATGCACAAACGCCCCCGCGACCTTCGTACTCCTCTACTATTGGTAATGTGTACATTGATTCTCTTAGCAATACATGTGCAGTTCTGATTTTGTTCATACCTACCCTTCAAATTTCCTAGCTGCTATTGTTTCATTAAAAGTATTTGGTTATAGCTTGCATTATCCAACAGAATATCATCTTGTAATTGTGCGTCACTCCTGTATTGCGGTGTGCTTGCGTAGGTTCTTCATCTCTAACCAGTAGGGTAGCAAATGGTTAAATGTTTTTGAGAATAGCAGCGAGGTGATCCCCCTGTTCTATTGACTCAGAATGAAACGAGAATGTAGTTCTAGCAAATTTGAATAGCCACAAAGTAGGATGTTAAAAATCACTCGTGCCAACATGGCATATGAGTGCTTTAATGTTGCCAACAACATGTGTGAGTATTACTATATTTTTCTTGCCATGTTGGGGTTTTAAAACTACGAATGCCAAATGCAGAGGAGCAATGAAGACCAAATTCGGGATGTTGGGGACATCTTCAAGGAACGTCGCAAGTTAAATATGAGCTACAGCGAACCTGCAAAACAAGCTTTGGTAAGTAACAACCTTTCAATTACTTTGACATTGAGAACCTAACTAGCAGTGTTGGATGGTTTGTGTGTCCTTGATGGTTTCATTAATGAAACCAGAGGGAGCCCCTTCTTTTGATAAAAAATTACTTTGACATGGTATGTGTTTGGCAGCAGTACTGAACACAGGACCAGGCCAGGCCCTGGGCAAGCCCCGAGCCGAAAATAGCGTCAAACAATGTTGTCTACTTGGCTAGGGCTCATGCCATGCAATCCAGGAATGTGGCAGATTATTAAACAATAATAGGCTAGACAAACAATTTCTTGTACACTTGATTAGGCTCTCTATCATTTGTAGGATCTTAATTTACTCACTGGACCCACCATGTCGTAGGATGATAAACTACAACCTCTGTAATTTCATGTTGAAGCTAGTCAGTCAAACGCGGCTACAGAGGCCCTGGAGATCATCTGGTTGCCAGTTATTTTGCTGCAGCAACCCTTGGCTTAGTGCACCCTTGATGCGGAGCATCCAGTGGTCATCCCCATGTACACTACAACTACTCACCAAGCCCCAAGTGCACATATGCTTGGACACAAGGTGAACCCACTCCTAAATGCTTCCCCTTTCCATTCATGCGAGACATGGTTGCTACCTAATGCAAAGACACTACATGTGCTCAGGAACCGAGGAGACAACTATGGATATGCTCAAAGCATAGGACAATTCCACACGGAAGCGGATCAAGAAGTGCCTCAAGTGGAGTCGCCGTGGAGCTACAGTGGCCGGACATCCGGTAGGAGCTCGGATATCCAGCACCACCAAACCGAGGAAGACTACAAAAGAATGGACGAGAACCGACTCTATAGCAGCCGAACATCCGACCGACCCCCGGACATCCGGCGACCCCTGGACATCCGTCGCCAGCCCGGAAATCCGGCCTCGGCTATCTAGGGAAGAAGAACATCGGCCAGGTTCCCTGCTGAACATCCGGCCCCATGCCCCGGACACCTGGCGCCTCGTTTACCGCCGGACGTCCGACGCCCAGCACGGACATCCGGCACCTACACGTGCACAACAGGGCCAGAGGCCCATGTACCCCTTTCTTTCGCCCCCACTTGTACTAGCACTATAAATAGACCCTCACCTCCTCCTATCTAGGGTTAGCAAAGGAATATCTCATTAGAGATAG
The DNA here is from genome assembly GCA_011799875.1 of Thinopyrum elongatum. Taxonomy (NCBI): domain Eukaryota; kingdom Viridiplantae; phylum Streptophyta; class Magnoliopsida; order Poales; family Poaceae; genus Thinopyrum; species Thinopyrum elongatum. Next base: position 200,786,143 of record CM022297.1, on the reverse strand, counting down.
AGCTTTGCTCATCCACTTACCCCTACTCCAATGGAGACCAAGACTTCCTAGGAGAAGATCCCCCATGTGGATTCAAGACCCTTTCTTAGGGAAGATCCTTCTAGGATTGAAGACCTCAACTCCTCGAAGGATTGGGATGAACTAGTGCCTTTGTTACAATCTTGTGTTGGATTTGGACCTTTGTATCACTCTATGTGTATGTGGATTTAGCATATGTGTGATTGGATCTTATCTATTTGAGAGTTCTTGTATTCTTCTCTTTATTTGCTCCTTTCCCCCACCAAGTGTGAAAAGATCATGAACTTAGGGTTCCACCCTACATCATCTTGGATCAGAACCACGTTGATTCACAACTTGGAGTTCTACTCACACATCATCGGAGGGGAAGCAAGGTTGATGTAGAAGCCCTCCGTGATTGATTCCCCCTCCGGCAAAATACCGAAAAAGGCCTCTGGATGGGATCTCACGAGAAAAGAAGCTCGTGGCGGTGGAAAAATTGTTTTGGGTGGCTCTCTGTTGGTTTTCCGATTTTAGAGAATTTATAGAGGCGGAATTAGGTCAAACAGAGCAACAAGGGCACACGAGGTACCAGGGCTCGCCTACCCCCCTGTGCGCGCCCTGGTGGCTCGTGGTCACCCCCTTCATCTTTTGACTTCCTCCTGAAGCTTCTAGTGTCTCCTATGTCCAGAAAAAAATCATCAAAAAGTTTTGTGGCATTTGGACTTCGTTTGGTACTGATTTCCTGGAAAACCAAAAACAGGCAAAAAAACAGCAACTGGCACTTGGCACTAAATTAATAGGTTAGTCCCAAAAAAATGATATATAATTGCATATAAAACATCCAAGATTGATACTATAATAGCATGGAACAATAAAAAATTATAGATATGTTGGAGACGTATCAAGCATCCCCAAGTTTAATTCCTGCTCGTCCTCGAGTAGGTAAATGATAAAAACAGAATTTTTGATGTGGAATGCTACCTAAGATGTTCATCATGTAATCTCTCTTTTGTGGCATGAATATTAAGATCTGAATGATTCAAAGCAATAGTCTATAATTTGACATAAAAACAATAATAATAAGGCATACCAACAAACAATCATGCCTTTCAAAATATCAATGCTAAAGAACGTTATCCCAAAAAAAATCCTGTAGTCTTGTCATGCTCCATCTTCTTAACACAAAATATAGATCATGCACTACCCCGGTGTTAGCTAAGCAATTGGTTCATACTTTTTAACGCGCTTCAGCTTTTTCAACCCTCACGCAATACATGAGCGCAAGCCATGGATATAGCACTATGGGTGGAATAGAGTACGGTGGTAGAGATAATATGGAGAATACAAAAAAGGAGAAACTCTCACATTGACAAGGGTAATCAATGGGCTATGGAGATGCCCATCAATTGATGTCAATGCAATGAGTAGGGATTACCATGCAACAGATGCACTAAGAGCTATAAGTGTATGAAAGCTCAAAAAGGAAACTAAGTGGGTGTGCATCCAACTTGCTTGCTCATGAAGACTTCGAGCATTTGAGCAAGCCCATCATTGGGAATATACAAGCCAAGTTATATAATGAAAAATTACCACTAGTTATATGAAAAAATGAAAGCATAGGAGACTCTCTACATGAAAAACATGGTGCTACTTTGAAGCATAAGTGCGGAAAGGATAGTAACATTGCCCCTTCTCTCTTTTCTCTCAATTTTATTTATTTATTTATTTGTTGGGCTCTTTTTGGCCTCTTTTTTATGGGCTATTTTGGCCTCATTTTTTATTTCCTCACATGGGACAATGTTGTAATAATGAATGTGATGATCATCACACTTCTATCAACTTAAGACTCAAAATTACAACTCAATACTAGAACAAAATATGACTCTATATGAATGCCTCTGCCAGTGTACCAGGATGTGCAATGACCTAGTGTAACATGTATAAAAAATGATGAACAGTGGCTGAGCCACAAATACTATGACAATTATATGATCTTGCAAAGGAATATGACAATGATGATGTGTGTCATAAAAATGGAACGGTGGGAGTTGCATGGCAATATATCTCGGAACGGCTATGGAAATGCCATAATAGGTAGGTATGGTGGCTGTTTTGAGGAAGATATAAGGAGGCTTATGTGTGATAGAGTGTATCATATCACGGGGTTTGGATGCACTGATGAAGTTTGCACCACATCTCAAGGTGAGAAAGGGCAATGCACGGTACCGAAGAGGCTAGCAAATTGCAGAAAGGTGAGAGTGCGTATAATCCATGGACTCACATTAGTCATAAAGAACTCACATACTTATTGCAAAAGTCTATTAGCCCTCGAATCAAAGTACTGCTATGCATCCTCCTAGGGGGGAGGTTGATAGGAGTTAACCATCACGCGCCCCCGACCTTCACGCAAAGGAAGACACTCAATAATAAATCATGCTCCAACTTCGTAGCATAACGAGAGACCATACGTGCATGCTTCGGGAATGACAAACCTTAACACCAATATTCATACTAAACCACAATTACTCACCAGCAGAACCCACATATTACCACTTTTATATCGCAAAACTATTGCAAGGAATCAAACTTATCATATCCAGTGATCTACATGAAAGTTTTTATTATATCCCTCTTGAATATTTATCATATTAGGACCAAATTCATAACTTGTACTAATTGTCATTACTATTATCAACTCCCAAAATGATATAAGTGAAGCATGAGAGTGCAACTAATTCTTTAAAATATAACCTCCACCATGCTCTAAAAGATATAAGTGAAGCACTAGAGCAACTGCTTAGCTCAAAACATATAAGTGAAGAACATAGAGTATTCTAACAATTCACGAATAATGTGTGTCCCTATGAAAAAGGTGTGTTCATAAAGGATGATTGTGGAAAACTAAAAATAAAACAAAGCAAAGACTCATATAATACACGATGCTCCAAGCAAAATTCATATCATGTGATGAATAAAAATATAGCTCCAAGTAATTTACCGATAGTTGGTAGAAAAAAGAGGGGATGCCTTCAGGGGCATCCCAAAGCTTAGATGCTCGGGAGTTATTGAATATTACCTTGGGGTGCCTTGGGCATCCCCAAGCTTAGGCTCTTGCCACTCCTTATTCCTTCATCCATCGTGATCTCACTCAAAACTTGAGAACTTTAGCACACAAAACTCAACAGAAAACTCGTGAGATCCGTTACTATAACAAAGCAAATCACCACTTTAGGTACTATTGTAAACCCATTCATATTTTATTATTGCATTATACCTGTTGTATTATAATTTCACCATGGCTTGTACCCCCGATACAATCCATAGATTCATCAAAACAAGCAAACAACGCAACAAAAACAAAATATGTCAAGAACAGAACAGTCTATAATAATTCGAACAATGACCATAATTATGTAACTCCAAAAATACTGAAAATTTAGGAAAACGTAGGCCATTTTTATATCAATCATGTGTAAAAAATACAGAATTTTATCAAGCTCCAGTAAATCTCAACAACTCTGCTACTGGGCGCAAAAGTTTCTGTTTTCCCACAGAATCAAAGCAACTATCATCCAAATCAACCCAAAGGCTTTACTTGGCACAAACACTAATTTAAAACACAAAAATGCTACCATAACTATAGCATAATTGTGTGCACACCAACAGAGAGAAAAGGAACTAGAAAAATTAAGATAACTATTGGGTTGCCTCCCAACAAGCGCCATTGTTTTACGCCCCTAGATAGGTGTAATGCATAGTTTCAAGTGTTGTCATCCTTCAAATTAATTCCATAGGTGGCCCTAATAATAGATTCATATGGTGGCTTAATTCTATTTCTAGAGAAGTGTTCCATACCCTTCTTTAATGGAAACTAAAATTTTATATTCCCTTCTTTCATATCAATAATAGCACCTATGGTTCATAGGAAAGGTCTACTGTGTATTATGAGACAAGACGGATTGCAATCAATATCAAGCACAATGAAATCAACGGGAACTTAATTTCTATTTGTGAGAATAAGAACATCATTTATTATACCCAAAGGTTTCTTAATAGTGCAATCCGCTAAGTGCAAATTAAGAGAACATTCATCCATATCGGTAAAACCTAGCACATCACATAAAGATTTTGGTATTGTGGAAACGCTAGCACCCAAATCACGTAAAGTGTTGCACCCATAATTTTTTATTTTAACTCTAATGGTAGTTTCCACTCATCATATAATTTCCTAGGTATTGAAACCTCCAATTCCAGCTTTTCTTCTAAAGCTTTCATCATCGCTTCTATAATATGTTTAGTAAAAGCCTTATTTTGTTCATAAACATTGGGTGAATTTAGCATGGATTGTAACAAGGAAATACACTCAATTAAATAACAACTACCACAATTAAAATCCTTGAAATCCAAAGAAGTGGGCACATCACTATTTGAAGTTTTACCTCTCCAAACCCACTTTTATCAAATTTTTCATTAAGATTTTCACCCTCTGAAGAATGGGGATGCCTTCTAGCTAAAGTTGACTCTTCTTCAGTCCCTTTTCATCAATTTTACTATCACTAAACAAAGATTCAATGGGTGTGACACCAATTATTTTAATATCTTCATCATGATTGTGATAAAAACTGGGCAGAATCGCTTTTCTAAGAATTCTCGCTTAGCCCTCAACCTAGCGGTTATTTCTTTACTTCATCCATAGAAACATAGAGCTTTAATGGATTCATTAATATCAAGGTTGGGTGGCAACATTTTAGTTTTGAGATTTTCCACATCAAGAACAATTATGTCCATGCTCCTAGACATATCATCAAGTTTACTCAATTTTTCCTCTATCGTAGTATTGAAAAAAATTGAGCATTAATAAATTCTCTAGTATTACTTTCAAGATTAGGGGGCATCCTATTATTATTATTATTATTATTATTGTTATTGTTGTTATTATTATGACAATTACCATAGGAATTGCCATAATTATTAGAGGAATTTCCAGGAAACGGCCTAGGATTAAAATTACCTCTATAAGCATTACTATTGAAATTGTTTCACGAGACAAAATTCACATCTACGGGATCATTATTTTGCTCAATCTGAGTAGACAATGGCACATCATTAGGATCAATATGAGCACTTTTGCTAGCAACCATTTTCATAAGTGCATCTAAATAATCACTCAAAGTATTAATTTCTTCAACAGAATTCACTTTTTTACTAGTAGGTGTTCTTTAAGTATGCCATTGTGAACAATTTGCCATAATATTATCAAGAAATTTTGTAGCTTCTCTTAATGTGATTTTCATAAAGGTACCACCCGCGGAGGAATCTAAAAGACTTCTAGAAACAAAGTTCAATCCCGCATAAATTTTTTGTGTGATCACCATGAACTTAAGCCATGAGTAGGGCAATTTCTTATCATTAACTTCATCCCCTCCCAAGATTGGGCAACATGTTCATGCTCAAGTTGCTTAAAATTCATAATTTGATTTCTAAGACAAATAATTTCCGCGGGAGGAAAATACTTGGCAATAAAACCATCATTACACTTATCCTAAGAATCAATACTATATCGTGGCAAGGATGAAAACCAAGTTTTAGCACGATCTCGTAGTGAGACGGAAATAATTTTAATTTGACAATATCATTATCCACATCTTTTTTCTTTTGCATATCACACAATTCAACGAAAGTGTTAAGATGGGATGCGTCATCTTCATTAGGACTACCGAAAAATTGTTCTTTCATAACAAGATTTAACAAAGCAGCATTAATATCACAAGACTCCGCACTAGTGGTAGGAGGAGCAATTGGAGTACTAATAAAATCATTATTATTAGTATTGGAAAAGTCACACAATTTTGTAATTTCTTGAGACATCGTGACAAAGCAAGCAAACAAGTGAAAAGGCAAACGGAAAATGTTTTTGTATTTTTATGAAAATGTTTTGGAAGTGGGGGAGATGAAAATGAGAGGCGAATGAAAAATAAAGTAAATGCAAGGAGATGAAAGTTTATGCGATGGTACTTGATAGAGTTTGGTGATGTCAACCCGGCAACGACGCCAGAAATTCTTCCTGCTACTTGTGAGTTGTGTTGGGATTTCCTCGAAGAGCAGAGGATGATGCAGTATAGTAGAGATAAGTATTTCCCTCAGTTAAGAACCAAGGTTATCAATCCAGTAGCAGAACCACGCGACAAGTCGTTAGTAGTACCTACACACAAAATAACAAATACTTGCACCCAATGCAAACAAGGGATTGTCAATCCCTTCGCGGTTAATTGCAAGGATCAAATCTCGTAGTGATAGATAGATAAATAGACACAAAATAAAACAAAGTAAATAAAATTGCAGCAAGGTATTTTTGGATTTTAATATATGATTAAAATAGACCCGGGGCCATAGTTTTGACTAGAGGCTTCTCTCTTGAACATAGCATACGGTGGGTAAACAAATTACTGTTGGGTAATTGATAGAAAAGCGAATAATCATGACGATATCCAAGGCAATGATCATGTATATAGGCATCACGTACAAGACAAGTAGACCAGCTCCTGCGTGCATCTACTACTATTACTCCACACATCAACCGCTATCCGGCATGTATCTAGAGTATTAAGTTCATAAAGAACAGAGTAACACCTTAAGCAAGATAACATGACGTTGACAAAGTAAACGCAATCAATATGAATAAACCCCATCGGTTTATCCTTAATGGCAATGATACAAATACGTGTCATGTCCCTTTCCGTCACTGGGATTGAGCATCGCAAGATCGAACCCATCATAAAGCACCTCTCCCATTGCATGATAAATCAATCTAGTTGGCCAAACCAAACGGATAGATTGGAGAGAAATACAAAGCTATAACAATCATGCATAAAAGAGTTGAAAGAAGACTCAAATAATATTGATGGATAATCTGATCATAAACCCACAATTCATCGGATCCCAACAAACACACTACAAAAAAGTATTACATCAAATAGATCTTCAAGAACATCAAGGAGAACATTGTATTAAAGATCAAAGAGAGAGAAGAAGCCATCTCGCTACTAGCTACGGACCCCTAGGTCTGTGGTAAACTACTCACACATCATCGGAGGGGAAGCAAGGTTGATATAGAAGCCCTCCGTGATCGATTCCTCCTCCGGCAGAGTACCGAAAAAGGCCTCCAGATGGGATCTTGTGAGAACAGAAGCTTCCGATGGTGGAAAAAGTGTTTTGGGTTGCTCTCTGTTGGTTTCCCTGTTTTAGAGAATTTATAGAGGCGAAATTAGGTCAAATGGAGCAACGAGGGCCCACGAGGCACCAGGGCGCGCACTGGTGCCTCGTGGCCACCCCCTTCGTCTTCTGACTTCCTCCCGAAGCTTCTAGTGTCTCTTATGTCCAAAAAAAATCGTCAAAAAGTTTCATGGCATTTGGACTTCATTTGGTACCGATTTCCTGGAAAATAAAAAATAGGCAAAATACAACAACTAGGTTAGTCCCAAAAATGATATATAATTGCATATAAAACATCCAAGATTGATACTAGCTATAATATCATGGAACAATAAAAAATTATAGATACGTTGGAGACGTATCAGTGGTATCCACAAAGAGAGGAGGAGTGTGTGTGTGGGTGTAAAAGACTCACATAGATGATAATCAATATAAAAGTGGATTCAAATATTTGAATAGGAGATCATGATGTTTGTAACCCATGCATGTATGAATATAATGGAGATATGCATGGTGTGGTTTTGAATTAAACATGTGCTATATACTATATACACATCGAACAAGCCCAAATTGATTTGAATTTGAGATACCAGTGGCAGGCATCATTTGACCAGATTGCATCCGTGCATGGACATAACTATTTGAATCTGAGATAATGTGTGGCTTTCAAAGCTAACATCTAAATGTTGTGTGTGTGTGGCGGGGGGACATGCATTGTGTGTGTTAAACACATTATACATATGAAAAGGGTTTAGATTATTCCGGATGTCTAGCTAGCTAGAGCATGAATTGTACCGTGATTTGAATTCAACATAAAATGGATACAAATATTTGAATTGGAGACTGTATGGTACATGTAGTTAATATTTAAATAGTATTACTACTATATGCATGTTTTTTGTTATCAATATAATATTTAAATGATGGTATAACTTGACAACAACCGTATTCAAATAGGGAAAATTGATTCAAATTTAGTCCATATGGTAGACAACACTATATATTCATTGGATGAAGTAAAATGTTCATATAAGATGGAAAATCCAAATGTAGGACTACATTCATTATAAAGCACATAATCACCTAACGATATATTCAAATTCAACATAACATGGATTCAAAATTTGAAATTCAAAATCGTGGCATTTGTAATCATATAAAACGGGACATGACTCTTTCTTGTGTTGCAAATTGATTTGTTTTTGTTGTTGTTGAGGGAAGTGCGAATTGATTTGGTATTGTACACGCTAAGCTTGTTCTCCCAATTTTTTTAGTTTTTTATCATTGTTTTTGAATGGCATTTGTAGTCATATAGTAAAATGGGACATGACTCTATGCTGTCTTGTACGAATTGTCTTTTGTTTTGTTTTTTGTACACATAAGCTTGTTCTCTCGAAATTGGAAGCCACCCCTTGTTATCCCAAAATTTTCAAGCTAGGGTATCTCTTTGTCTTGTGTTGCGAAACTCATGCCTCTTCAACCCGCGCTGAGCCTCGTTATCCTGAAATTTCAACACGCGCAAAAACTCCCTCCTCATCCGAAATCGGTCGCACAACCCAGACACGCAAAATCCCCCTTCTAGCCCTCAGCCAGAAATGCCGCCTCGACGTCCCATGGTCAAAATTGGTGGGGGTACTTTCGAAACTTACCCCACATTTCGGACAAGCGCATCCCTAAGCCATGGATCACCCCTCCTTTCCCCTGCATTCGCCCCATTCATACACCAAGGCTGCCAAAACCTGCGAAACCTCACCCTCCTCCGTCCGCCTCCCGACCGCCGCCCAGCCGGAGCCTCTTCCCTGACGATGTCGTCCACAACAATAGCTCGACGTCCCTCATCCACCACACCAGATGAGAATCCGTCGTCGATCTCATCGTGCCACCAGCTCAGCCGCCCCGTTCTCCACCTCCAAGGAGTTGCCTCGATGTTCACCACATCTATCGTGCCACCTCCATTCCCACAGCATTGTCTTCACATGCCCCACTAGAACTGCAACACCCTCACCAATTCCTTCGATGAAGCTGAGGCCTACTCGGCGCCACCAAGGAGGTTCTACAGTCATCGCTGCATTTTCTCTTTTATTCGATCTCACAGCGCTGCCGGTGCTTGATACCGAGCCGCCATGGCGCGTCTCCATCGACGGTGGCGTCATTGGCCACTTCCTCCATGGTGTCTCTCTTGCATAGTGTTGCTCCCTCAGTAGCAACGTCCACACTAGCAGGAGCTACTGCTGCTCCAGCTCTCGCTCGCGCTGCTTCTCTGTTCTTGTTGTCGGTCGTGCTGCTGCTCTGCTCTTGCTCTCGTTTGTGATGCCGCTCTACTCTGCTCTTGCTCTCTCTTGTGTTGCTGCTGCTACACAACCTGCTGCAGCTACACGAGTTGCTGCTTTAGCTCTCGCTCGCGCTGCTGCTCTGGGTGCAGCAGCTGCTGCTGCACGAGCTACTCTTTGCTAGTGTGTGCCCTGCTCGAGCGGCTACTAATTTAGATCACTGCTTCTCTGTTACTAGTGCTCGAGTGGCCTAAACTTCTATTGTAGTGCTCTGCTACTAGTGCAATCAGTTTCGACAGTAAAATTAAATTTCGATAGTAAAATTCAGTTTCGACGGTAAAATTCAGTTTTGACAGTAAAATTTAGTTTTCACAGTTAAGTTTAGAGTCAACAATTTTTACATCATCTGTTGGAGCGGCCATGGCGTGGCTGATGCCTTTTACATCTAGCACTTTTTTGTGATGTGTTTTACATCATATATTGTAGATGCTATTAGAATGCCACTTCAGATTAATGTTGTCTGTCTTTTCATGCTTCATCCTCGCCGTCGTACACCTCACCGGAGCTGCTCCAATGACGGAACCGTCCATCACAGCGGAGCAGTACCCTCGCGCCGTCTCCAGACGCTTCAAATCTTCTTCGCGGCCTCTGACAATCACACCAGCCGCACCATCCTCCATGACCAACCCAATGATGCTGAGGTCGATAAGGCTACGCCAAAGAGGTTGTACACTCGTCGCATCGCTTTTTTACTCTACATTCATGTCGATCCCTTAGGGATCCTTTGGTTCAGAGCAATTGCAAATCTAGAAAGAAATGGAGGGGGGTCTCAAAGTTAATAGGGAGAAAACCAAATGCTCTTTTGAACCACAATTTGAATCGGTTTAACAAGATAGCCATTATCTCATAATCATGTGGACCAAATAAGCTCACAAAAAATTAGATTACAATGGGAATATGTATTGTTACTGATTTTTTTTAAGATATAACTTTTTAACTAGAATAATCGACCTACTTATGTTGTCCATATAAGCTCAAATTTTTTCAGAGTACAACAGAGCACATGTAGTATATATTGAAAAACTTTAGGTTTCTTTTAAAAAAATATCCAGTTCATGCAGGCAAGAAGGCACACTAAGAACACATTGTAACGAGCAATATGAATAGTTTCTCCCATACAACAAGCAATGAGGTACTAGTCCTGGGAGTGTAGATGGGCCTGGGAGTTGAGCTAGTTGGCGGGTCCAAAATAGTAGTAGTACAAAAACATTTTTTGAGGGCAGGCTTCAGCCTGTTGAAGACTGCCTACTAGAATCGCCACTGGTTCAAAGAAAAAGTGAAGGAATGGAAAGTTTCATATGGTCCTACTATTCATGCATTTGGTTAGAAGGAATGGAGCAAAGCAAAACTGGAGGATTTTTTTCCTTTGGTGTCTCTTTCAAAGAAAAAACATAGGAATTTTAATATCCACTTGGACGTCCTTTTCAAATTCCTATGCATGAAGAACAAGACTAAGTGCATTAGTGGCATAATAAGAATCTAACTTTACATTTTCATGTGGTTTGACTTTAATTTGACCATGTTTCTCTGCATTCCCGTGTTCTTCCAATTCATGTGAACCAAACACCCAGGTTGACAGAACTAACGTGTTTGCAAATGCTTTGTTTTGCATGTGCATTCCTATACTATTCCTGTGTTTTTCCTGTCCCTGCATTTTTAGAATCCTCCAATCCAAAGGAGCCGTTACATATTTACTTTATTTATAGATAGGTGTCAAAGAAAACCCAGTGTGGTTTGTCCCGCTCCTACCATTCCATCGTCCACCCCACCTGAGCTGCTACATCGACGGAAGCATCCACAGCAGCAGAGATCCCCCTCCAGACCTTCTTTCACCGCCTCAGATCTTCTTCCCCGCTGTTAGCAGCCATGCCAACTACATTACCATCATCGACTGAGCAGATGAACCTGAGGACTACATAGTTCTGGAAGAGAGGTCGCACTCTTTTGTGCCTGCTTACGTTATACATCGATTAATATTACCTGCTATTTTATCGTACTGTTCACCTCTTAGACTCCGAGTTAGGTCCAAAGTCCAAACTAATGTTCAAACTTCAGTTTTAAAATGCTTGTGGGGCACATATCAAGGATGCAACGAATAGCATCTATGTCTATTATCTGGTTCATCTCGGGTCTTCTATGTGGTTCATGTTGGCTGGGCAACAAACAGTAGAGGAGCCGTCATCTATCTTTTTTAACTGAAGCTATCATCTGGCTGCTACCATTAGTTTTGGATCTATCCACTGTTTGCTACCATCAGTCTAGATTTTTGCATGCACCCCTTAGGCCCTGCATAATCTGACTATGTTTTTTATTATGCATGTCAGTTATCACAATTGTACTGAACATGTAGAGAAAAAGAGAAGAGTGTTGCATGGGAATGTAATGTCATGCAGACGTCACTCCATGGTGGGTGTTGTGGCAGCCCCCTCCCCCGTTCCAGATTGTATTCCAGAGGAAGATAACTGTTTAGAGGGGGATTCAGAGGGAGCAGACCACTCCTATTTACCCCCTGAGGTGTTTGCTCTAACCTGGCATGCCGATGTTGGTCATATCATGCATATGGCACCTTGCATTGCTTACTTTATACATCTGATATGTCATTAGATTAGTTTAGACATGCTTTGTGTGAATGCCACCTATTTGCTTTCTATATCATATATGTGAATTATGCAATGCCATCTTGTTTAGCCAGGCATCATATATGTGAGTCATGCAATGCCATCCTGTTTAGCCAGTCATCGTATATGTGAATTGTATCATGCCATACTATTTTTTTTCATCATATATTCCATTTGTATACAATGTTTCTACATTCATCTACTCTTCCTGTGCATCGGCCATTTGAGTCAGTGATGGAAAAAATCTGGAGTGAAAACAAGGTCTTCAGAGTAGTCAGTGCTACCTGTCGAAGAAGATATCTTGCTGGTTATAGATAGCTGCTTAGAGGAGGATTTGGAGATAGATGACCAGTTCTATTCCCCCCCCCCCCGCCCCCCCCCCCCCCCGAGGTGTATGCTCTAACTTGGCAGGGTTATATTGCCCATATCATGCATATGGTGTCTTGCATTGCTACGTCATCTGCTTAGGTTAGACATGCTTTGTGTGAATGCCACATGTTTAGTTTCTATATCATATATGTGAATTATGTAATGCCATCTTTTTTAGCCAAGCATCATATATGCGAATTATGCAATGGCATCCTGTGTAGCCAGCCATCATATATGTGAATTATGTCATGCCATACTTTTCTTCATTAATTACTATTCCATTTGTCGACAATGTTTGTATATTTAACTACTCTTCGTGTGTATTAGCCGTTTGAGTCGGTTATGGAAAAATCTGGAGTCAAAACAAGGTCTTCAGAGTAGACAATGCTACCTCTTGAAGCAGATATCTCGCTGGTTATAGGTAGCTCCTCAGAGGAGAATTCAGAGACAGATGACCAGTCCTATATCCCACCTAAGGTGTATGCTCTAACTTGGTATGGTTATATTTCTCATATCATGCATATGGTGTCTTGCATTGCTTAGGTTAAACATCATATACACAATATTCAATGTCACATGCTTAGTTTAGAGATCATATATGCGATTGCCAGCTGCTTAGTATATCAATCATATATGTGAAGTATATCATGCCATCTTTATACTTAGACAACATGTATGTGAATTATTTCATGCCAACCTATTTTATAAAGACATCATGTAGTTATGTCATGTCATCATGTTTAGATAGTCATCATATGTTGAATTATATCATTCTATCATGTTTAGTTTTCCGTCATATATCTGAAACTGCCTGATGCTATGTTGTTTAGTTAGCCATCATATATGTGTAATTTTGTCATGTTGTCCTATTTGGTTAGACAATATATATGTGAATTACTGCATCTGTCTATCATACAATGTCTGTACATTCAATTAATTTTCTTGTTTATCAGCCATTTGAATTGGAGGGGGTCATGGCAATATCTAAGGGAGTAAAAACACGGTCTTCACAAAATACGGTGCTACTCGTGGAGGCAGATAGAACCATGATTGTACTTGCCCAAGAACCAGCCCCACCGCACATAACCGACACTCTTGTAGATTGTACCCCTACCCCGTTGGATAGAGAACCAGCTACACCCCATCTAACTCCAACACTAGCAGATAGTAACCCACTTCTAGTTGAGACAACACCATCTCCACCATAGAGCACCTACACACGAGCAGTTAGTAAGGCAACTACAGTGCCCAAAGCACAAGGACCACCCTACAAACCCAAACTCCACACTTAAAGCAGAAGAGCAACTGTTCTCGGGTCTAATTCCGTAGCTATGGTGCATAATCCTTTGCTCTTCCATCACTATATTTACTCATACCAACTAATTTTGAATTTGAAGGATCCAACTAAAACTCCAATGGCGCAACAAGTATGTTTTAAACCTATTTCTTTTACTGGATTGTTGTTGTAACTTCTCGCTCTATGTTGATTTCAGTTTCAATTGTATGAACAGTTTTGTTCTCATGTCATGCACATTACAAGTGTTGTTAGTACCGTGTAGTTTTCCACACTTATATTCTATCTATGCTCTTTGTCTTAAATAGATATGATTTGAACTATGCCTATATCTTTTGGCAACATAAACTAGGATGATATAGACAATACAGTGACCATAGTACATAGATATATGTTTGTTTCATGCTATTATTATGTACTACCTTGCAATAGAAGACAAGTTAGTATAATCTTGTCACCATTACTACTGAACTGGTTTACCAAAATGAGTTTCATATACTACATGCTAAACCTGTGTTGTGTCAGCTTGTTCCTCTTTTAGAATGCCGGCAGAATATTGGAGAAGAGTACCCCATTATGCAATGGTAAAGCAAGTAATGCAGATAAGGTTCAAGATAGTGAGAAAACCCTGTTGGTCTCCAAGCAAGCTGATAAAAACTATCTTGAAGGCAGTGACACAACCCCAAAGTCCTGCTTTGATGTAGTGTTCGAGTTACTGGCCACTGCCGCTGGCACAAGCTCTTCGAACTCACTGCCTGAATCAATTCGGCTTCTTGAGTCTCAACTACAAGCTGAAAAACAATGATCAGCTATGCTGCAACAAGAAGCCAAAGTACTAAGAAAGTCCCTGCGGAATTCAGATGCATAGTTTTGGTGCAACAGCAAGGGTTGGAGGATTTTAGTGCCAAACAAGAGAAAGCTAATAAGTTTGCTAAGCTTCTTGCCAGCATGGTGGGTGCCCAGGATATCGTTTCTTGAGCTCTTTTGAAGTGGTTTCATTTCTGGACTTGTTTTGCTGTCGCGTTTATTTGCACCGGTGGCCAACTTAGATGCTCAGTGTTTGTAATATGCTACTTTGTTGTTCCCTATATTTGCATTAGTGGCGAACTTTGATGCCCAATGGATGTAAAATGTGTAATAGCCATAATATCCTGGTGTTAGTAGCTTGCTTATTTATTTCCTTATTGTCTTGTTTATTTGTTTGCTTGCAGTCACCATAGTTCTTTTACTATGGTTTGCTTGTCGCCACAATAACCATGGGCCTGCTACCAGCTGTACTAACCATTAGCCTCCTATGGGCCGTAGGATCCATGGGCCTCGTATGGGCCATAGGATGCATGGCCACACATGGGCCATACTATTCATGGACCAATAACGGAACGCAATATGTGCCATAAACGGGCCAAATCAGAATCATCCATTTATGGGCCCAACCACACCGGGCCATTAACAGGCCGGTATGTAACACAGGCTTAATTCTATCGACAAGCATAACGGGTTGTTAATGGGCTGGAATACATGACGGGATAGAAAAGGCCCAATGGGTTAACGGGCCACAAACGGGCCTACTGTAACCACGGGCTGAATTTGGCCCATTAGCAGAACAGGCCAGTAACGGACCGTAAGTAATCGAGGGCCGGAAATGAGCCCAAGAATATATGGGCCTTAGAAGGCCGAAAGATAAAAAGGGCTAGAAATAGCCCAACTGAATCATGGGCCGTTAATGGGTATAAAGCATATTACTATTCAATATGGGCCAGAATCACCACGGGCCGTTAAAAGGCCCAGAGATACAAATGGCCTCATATGGGCCGAAGGATGTCTTGGGCCATACATGGGCCGAAAGTGATAACTGGCTGGAATTATATTGGACGGCCGAAATGACGCTATTGGGCTGAATTCGGAAAGGCCATAACAGGCTGTGAGTTACCGGGCCATAAATGGGCTATCGGCCCAGTGGGAACCAGGTACCACGGGCCATCTACCTATGGCCCAGGAAGCGACCCCTGGCCCAAAAGCAAGAGGCGGCCCAGCCGTGGGCGCCGCAAAGCAAACCACCTCCCGAGGACCGTGCCTCACAAGGACCCCCGCCATGAGGCGAGACTCTGCAGAAGAAAACACCAGGTGGTAAGCGGCCTCACGAGGCCCCCCTCGCAAGGTGACCCACCGCGAGGCCCCTCATGTGGGAAGCCGTGCGGCGCCAGTCGTGTGGCCATGTGCCCATCACATGGGTGACGCGCCCGCGCCAGGTGACGCCAGCGAAGACCGTGCTAGTAGGCACGGCTGGGGCAGTTGCCTCTTTGGTGATAAGGGAGCAGCGACATCTGCCTCCCCCCAAAGCAAGTCCCAAATCTTTCTTCTTTGGTGAAAGAAGACCAAGATCACGACGCGCCAGGATGGAGGCCATCGTGGAGCCCCCTGGACGTCATAGATAACAACTTTAGCATGCGATGACCACCCTTCACATCTACGGGATCATTATTTTGCTCATCAAAGTAGACAAAGGCACATCATTAGTATCAATAGGAGCATTTTTACTAGCAACCAATTTCATAAGTGCATCAACTTTATCACTCAAAGTACTAATTTCTTCAACAGAATTCACTTTTTTACTAGTAGGTGCTCTTTTAGTATGCCATTGTGAATAATTTGCCATGATATTATCAAGTAATTTAGTAGCTTCACCCAAAGTAATCTCCATAAAAGTACCACCCGCGGCAGAATCCAAAAGATTTCTAGAAACAAAATTCAATCCCACATAAAAAAATTGTATGATCATACACAAATTTAAACCATGAGTAGGGCAATTTCTTATCATCAATTTCACCCTTTCCCAAGATTGGGCGACATATTCATGCTCAAGTTGCTTGAAATTCAAAATTTGATTTCTAAGGGAAATAATTTTCGTGGGAGGAAAATACTTAGTAATAAAAGCATCTTTGCACTTGTCCCAAGAATCAATACTATTTTGTGCCAAAGATGAAAACCAAATTTTTGCACGATCCTGCAAAGAGAAAGGGAATAATTTTAATTTCACAATATCATTGTCCACATCTTTTTTCTATTGCATATCACACAATTCTATGAAAGTGTTTAGATGGGATGTGGCATCCTCATTAGGATTGCCGGAAAATTGCTCTTTCATAACAAGATTCAACAAAGCGGCATTAATATCATAAGACTACGCACTAGCAGCGAGAGGAGCAATAGGAGTACTAATAAAATCATTATTATTAGTATTAGAGAAATCACACAATTTGGTATTTTCTTGAGACATCGTGACTACGCAAACAAGATCACAAGCAAACAAAAGATCAAACAAGAAAAAGGCAAATGGAAAATATTTTTGTATTTTTGTAAAAACTTTTTTTGGAAGTGGGGGAGATGAAAACGAGAGGCAAATGGAAAATAAAGTAAATGAAAGGAGATGAGAGTTTATGCGTAGGTACTTGATAGATGTTGATGATGTCTCCTCGGCAACGGCGCCAGCAATTCTTCCTGCTACTTGTGAACTGCGTTGGGATTTATCTGACGAGGAGGTGATGATGCAGTACAATAGAGATAAGTATCTCCTTCAGTTATGAAACCAAGACTATCAATCCAGTAGGAGAACCAAGCAACACTATGTAAACAACACTTGCACACACACAACCAATACTTGCAACCAAACGCGTAGAGGGGTTGTATAGGATTTGATTAATAGATCTAATAAAAATACAAAATAAAATAAATAAAATTGCAGCAAGGTATTTTTGGTTTTAATATATTATAGAAAATAGACCCTGATGAGGACATCAATACCATTGTTACACCCACAGCACCTACTGCTACATACACTGGACCAATTACTAGAGCTCGCGCACGTCAATTAAATTATCAGGTACTTTCGTTTCTTAGTAATGCTTCTAATGTTCATGAGAATATGATGCTGCCTAAATTGGATACATTTGTCTTACTTACAAATGAAGGGCCTGGCATGGATAAGAGGGATGAACACTGGAGCAAGACCAGGCATGGAGATAATGGCATGCGCAAGGGGAACAAGAACGGAGTTACAAGTGATGATTTCAGGACATTGAAGCCACCTTAATGCGTGCATGAAGCCTTGGACGAAATATACAAGATCCCACGTCATAAATTTCGTCCAGAGGCTATTATAGGTGCTGCGTCACCTTATTATTGGGCCAGGCCCATGTAATTTCGAAATACTTAAGTATAGGCAGTTTTTAGAGTCCGTATGTGTGGGAAAACAAGAGTTAGGGTTGGTTTCGGATCCCTCCTCCAAGGGCCACGAAATTCCCCCTTCTTCCTCCATATATACAGCCCTTAGGGCGTCGTTTAGACTTGGGATTTGTTTAGTTAAAAGTTAGCCATTGCAACTTCGTGTACTTCATTTGTGTCCAACGACCAGACCAAGACCGCTTTCGGATCCCCACCTTTATCAATACTTCATCTATAGTCGCAATATTCAGATTGTATTATCATATTCTTGCTTGTTCTTCGATTGCGTGCAGGAATAGACCTTCGTGGTCAGGCTGATCGTGCTTTCAGCATCGTCAGTAACCTCGGGAGATTGGTTTAGCGATTGCTAAGGCGCAACGTCGTGCATGTTTGTAGTCGGATCGTCAAAGTCGACTCCACCAAATCGATAGCTATCATCTCGTCGAAACATCGGGACACCTTCGCCTCTATCAAGTGGTATCACATTTCCAGGTTGCTCGGTGAGATTTTACAGTTTTTCGTAGTTTAGATCGAGTCTGTTCTTCATACCTACAGTCCACGAAAAAGCCAAAAAAAAATAGGGTTAGTTCATCATATCCGAACCAATCTGAGCCTTTGCATAATCTTTTTAGGGTTTTTGCTTTGTTGATTTTACGGTTGCATCGTCGTGTCTAGTTGCTGGTCTTAGCGTCTAGTCCTTTAGAGTTTCGAGTTCTGTCACAGTTTGTCACGCCGCCGCCGCACCATATACCACCACCGCTGCCATATACCACCACCGCTGCCATATACCACCACCGCTGCCATATCCTACCACCGCTGCCATATACCATCACCGCTGCCATATTCTACCACCATATATCCACCACCAATCCGAGTTCTTTTCATATTAGGTTTGTTTTCGAGACCCATCTATTTTCCGATTCGTGTTTCCTTGCCTGAGTAGGATTCGAAAAAAAAAAGTCTGGAGACCCCCGGGCAGTTTTTAGGCCAAAATTTTGGCAGTCAAAAATATTTTTTCCCTATCCTATTTTTAGGTCCCAGGGAGCGTTTTGAGACACTCGCCATCATAGTGATTTTTTGTCGCACTTTTTCGTCGTCGCTGCCCTGATTTCCGAAAAAAAAATTTGTCAAAAAAAATTTCATGCCAATCCTGATAGTTTGACTTGGGAAGAGTTTTGAGACACTCGCCATTATAGTCATTTTTTTTGCAAAAAAAAAAAGGAGCGCAAAAAAAAAAGAGCGCAAAAAAAAAACGAATTTTTTTTAGAGTGTGCTCTTCCCTTGTTTATGTGCGGCGCCGTGATTTTGTAAGTGTTCTAGGCTCGCGTCTCTAGTACGGTCTAGCCTAGGACCAGCACCGTACCATCGTTGAGCGTTTATTCAACTTTGCATCTCTGAATTGATTATTGCTGACATTTTTGCTACCATATCATAAGCCTTCCCAGCTCCACATACATCTACGTCGTGCGTTTGACACCACCTGGCAATCGCTCTGTCCAATCTTTGAGAGTTTTGACTACAACGGTGGCCGATCACCACCTGCTGCTGGGTAAGAACTGGTAAGCATTTGAGATTCGCTTGACGGATTTGTGATACACCACCACCACCACTTCCTAGTAGTCTGTAGGATCATATTCTTGTGTGTTTCTATTGCTGCTAACCATGGCAGGATCACAAGCCGATGAGACTGATTGGGAGAACATGACGAACAAACAGCTACATGATAAATTTTAGCAAATGATGAGTGGACAGGTGCAAGATGTGCTAAACAGATTTGAAGAGGCCATGGAGAAGATAGATGGAATTGAGAAGACGTTCAAAACAAAGCTCGATAACAAGTTTAATGAATTGCTCGCGCGTCTTCCACAACCACCGCCGGCTGCACCTGTCGCACCTCTACAACAACAACAACGTCGCCTTCCAAATCAAGTGGGACGAGCACAGCGCGTTCCCCTTGAGCCTGGTCAAACTTCTGGTGCCGCTGCACCTACTGTTGATGCTTCTATGGCTCCCGCTGCCGCTGAGGAGGACGATTATGCGGGCGATTATGAGGATGAGGTTGATCAAAATCAAAACTACGTACCAGCACCAGGTCGTCCACATGCAAATAATCGCAATGGTAGGGCTGCATTCCCAGCTCAGGTACGAGATCATGACCATCTTCCTAAACTGAAATTGAATATTCCACCATTTGAGGGTAGATATGTTCCTGATATATATCTTACTTGGGAGTTAGAAACTGAACAACGTTTTACATGTTTACAATACCCCGAGGAGAGACGTGTTGCTGCTGCTGTTTGTGCTTTTACTAGTTTTGCATGTGTGTGGTGGTCTGAACATTGTAGATTATATCCTATTCCAACTACTTGGGCTGCTTTGAAAACTGCTATGCGTACTCGTTGGGTTCCACCATATTATCAACGCGAATTACTTCAAAAATTGCAGCGCTTAAGACAAGGAAAAAATTCTGTAGAAGAATATTATCAGGAATTACAAACTGGCATGATTAGATGTGGTATTGTTGAGGAGAATGAAGCTATGCTTGCACGTTTTATGGGTGGATTAAATAGAGAGATTCAGACCATCCTAGAGTATAAGGAGTATAATAATATCACTCATTTATTCCATCTTGCTTGTAAAGCTGAACGTGAAGTGCAGGATCGACAGGCATTGGCGCGGACTAACTTTTCTGCAGGTCGACCTTCATCATGGACACCGCGTGCATCCTCTACTTCCACACATTCTATTGCACCGACACCTCCATCAGCTGCCACCTCCAGCCGTGATACAAGGAAGCAGGCACAACCACCACTATCTGCCAAGAGCACACCTACCGGGCCTGCACAGAGTTCTTCTTCTTCCATGGCATCAACAGGGCACACAAGTGATATTATTTGTCGTCGTTGTAAGGGAAGAGGTCATTATGCGAGAGAATGCAAATCTCAGCGTGTGATGATTGCTACCGAGGATGGTGGGTATGAGTCCGCTAGTGACTATGATGAGGAGACTTAAGCTCTCATTACACGTGAAGAACACGGTGGAGATGATTCTGAACAAGAGACGCAATACATGGCTCCTGAAGATGCTGACAGGTATGAATGTTTAGTTGCTCAACGTGTTTTGAGTGTGCAGGTCACAAAAGCTGAGCAAAATCAGAGGCATAATTTGTTCCATACAAAGGGAGTTGTGAAGGAACGTTCTGTTCGCGTCATCATAGATGGAGGGAGCTGCAACAACTTGGCTAGCATGGAGATGGTGGAGAAGCTCTCTCTCACCACAAGACCACATCCACATCCTTACTATATCCAATGGTTCAACAACAGCGGCAAGGTTAAGGTAACACGTACTGTTCATGTGCATTTTAGTATCTCTACGTATGCTAATTTTGTTGATTGTGATGTGGTACCCATGCAAGCATGTTCCTTATTACTTGGTAGACCATGGCAATTTGATAAAAGTTCTGTACACCATGGTAGAAACAATCAGTATACTCTTGTTCATAAGGATAAACATATTACTTTGCATCCTATGTCTCCTGATTCTATTTTGAAAGATGATATTAATAGAGCTAGTAAGGCAAAACAGGAGCAAAATAAGAGTGAAAATCAGATTGTGGCAAAAGAATTTGAGCAACAAATGAATCCTAATAGTAAACCATCTAGTGTTGCTTCTGAAATTAAATTGAAAAGTGCATGTTTACTTGCCACCAAATCTGATATTGATGATCTAGATTTCAGCAAATCTGTTTGCTATGCTTTTGTGTGCAAAGAGGCATTATTTTCATTCGAGGACATGCCTTCCTCTTTGCCTCCTGCTGTTACTAACATTTTGCAGGAGTTCGCCGACGTCTTTCCACAAGATGTGCCTCCGGGATTACCACCTATTCGAGGGATTGAGCATCAGATTGACTTAATTCCCGGTGCATCGCTACCCAACCGTGCACCATACCGTACTAATCCAGAGGAGACGAAGGAGATTATGCGTCAAATCCAGGAGTTGCTCGACAAAGGTTATATACGCGAATCCCTTAGTCCTTGTGCTGTTCCTATTATTCTAGTGCCGAAAAAGGATGGTACATCGCGTATGTGTGTTGATTGTAGAGGCATTAATAATATTACTCTTCGTTATCGTCATCCTATTCCTAGACTAGATGATATGCTTGATGAATTGAGTGGCTCTACAATATTCTCCAAAGTTGATTTGCGTAGTGGATACCATCAAATTCGTATGAAATTGGGGGATGAATGGAAAACAGCATTTAAAACAAAGTTTGGATTATATGAGTGGTTAGTCATGCCTTTTGGGTTAACTAATGCACCTAATACTTTCATGAGATTAATGAACGAAGTTTTACGTGCTTTCATTGGACGATTTGTGGTAGTCTATTTTGATGATATACTAATTTATAGCAGATCTTTGGAGGAACATTTGGAACATTTACGTGCTGTTTTTATTGCTTTACGTGATGCACGTTTGTTTGGTAACCTTGGGAAGTGCACCTTTTGCACCGACCGAGTATCTTTTCTTGGCTATGTTGTTACTCCACAGGGAATTGAAGTTGATAAAGCCAAGATTGAAGCTATTGAGAGTTGGCCACAGCCCAAAACGGTCACACAAGTGAGGAGTTTTCTTGGACTCGCTGGTTTCTATAGGCGTTTTGTGAGAGATTTCAGCACCATTGCTGCACCTCTCAATGAGCTTACAAAGAAGGATGTGCCTTTTGTTTGGGGTACCTCACAGGAAGAAGCCTTCACGGTATTGAAAGATAAGTTGACACATGCTCCTTTACTCCAACTTCCTGATTTTAATAAGACTTTTGAGCTTGAATGTGATGCTAGTGGAATTGGATTAGGAGGTGTTTTATTACAAGATGGCAAACCTGTTGCATACTTTTCTGAAAAATTGAGTGGGCCTAGTCAGAACTATTCTACTTATGATAAAGAATTATATGCTCTTGTTCGGACCTTAGAAACATGGCAACATTATTTATGGCCCAAAGAATTTGTTATACATTCTGATCATGAATCTTTGAAACACATTAAAAGTCAAGCAAAACTGAACCGTAGACATGCTAAATGGGTTGAATTTATTGAGACTTTCCCTTATGTCATTAAACACAAGAAGGGTAAAGAAAATGTTATTGCTGATGCATTGTCTCGTCGTTATACTATGCTTTCACAACTTGACTTTAAAATATTTGGTTTGGAGACCATCAAAGATCAATATGTGCATGATGCTGAATTTAAAGATGTATTGCAGAATTGTAAGGAAGGGAGAACATGGAACAAGTTCGTCGTTAACGATGGATTTGTGTTTCGTGCTAACAAGCTATGCATTCCAGCTAGCTCCGTTCGTCTTTTGTTGTTGCAGGAGGCGCATGGAGGAGGATTAATGGGACACTTTGGCGTGAAGAAGACGGAGGATATACTTGCTACACATTTCTTTTGGCCAAAGATGAGTCGGGATGTTGAGCGTTTTGTTGCTCGCTGCACTACATGTCAAAAAGCTAAGCCACGACTCAATCCTCATGGTTTATGATAGAGGCGAGGGTGTCCCGATCTTTCGATGAGATGATAGCTATCGTTTTTGGTGGAGTAGACTTTGACGATCCGACTATGAACGTGCGAGGACGTCGCGCCTTAGCAATCGCTAAACCAACTCCTAGAGGTTATTGACCACGCCGGAGCACAATCAACCTGACCACGAGGGTCTATCTCCTGCAAGCAAACGAAGAACAAGCAAGAAACTAAGATTTGCAATCTGGATATTGCGAATATAAGATGAAAGCTTTATTGATCAAGGTGGGGTTCTGTGACGTCTTGGTCTGGTCGTTGAACACAAACGAAGTACGCGAAGTTGCAGCTATGGCGAACTTTTAATCTAAACAAAACCCAAAGTCTAAACGGTGCCCTAAGGGCTGTATATATGGAGGAAGAGGGGGGGATTTCGTGGCCCTTGAAGGAGGGGTCCGAAACCAACCCTATCTCTTGTTTCCCCACACATACGGACTCTAACAATAGCCTATACTCAAGTATTTCGAAATTACATGGGCCTGGCCCAATAATAAGGTGACGCAGCACCTATAATAGCCTCTGGACGAAATTTATGAAGTGGCATCTTGTATATTTCGTCCAAGGCTTCCTGCACTCCTTATGGTGGCTTCAAAGTCCTGAAATCATCACTTGTAACTCCGTTCTTGTTCCCCTTGCGCATGCCATCATCTCCATGCTTGAACTTGCTCCAAGGTTCCTCTTTCTTGTCCAAGCTAGGCCCTTCATTTGTAAGCAAAACAAATGTATCCAATTTAGGCAGCATCATATTCTCATGAACATTAGAATCATTACCAAGAAACGAAAGTACCTGATAATTTAATTGGCGTGCGCGAGCTCTAGTAATTGGTCCAGTATGTATAGCAGCAGGGGCTGTGGGTGTAACAATGGTATTGATGTCCTCATCATTTCCACAAGACGTGCCACCGGGATTACCACCTATTCGCGGGATTGAGCATCAGATTGACTTAATTCCCGGTGCTTCGTTGCCAAACCGTGCGCCATACCGTACCAATCCAGAGGAGACGAAGGAGATTATGCGTCAAGTACAGGAGTTGCTGGACAAAGGTTATATACGCGAATCCCTTAGTCCTTGTGCTGTTCCTATTATTCTAGTGCCGAAAAAGGATGGTACATCGCGTATGTGTGTTGATTGTAGAGGCATTAATAATATTACTATTCGTTATCGTCATCCTATTCCTAGACTAGATGATATGCTTGATGAATTGAGTGGCTCTACAATATTCTCCAAAGTTGATTTGCGTAGTGGATACCATCAAATTCGTATGAAATTGGGGGATGAATGGAAAACAGCATTTAAAACAAAGTTTGGATTATATGAGTGGTTAGTCATGCCTTTTGGGTTAACTAATGCACCTAGTACTTTCATGAGATTAATGGACGAAGTTTTACGTGCTTTCATTGGACGATTTGTGGTAGTCTATTTTGATGATATACTGATTTATAGCAGATCTTTGGAGGAACATTTGGAACATTTACGTGCTGTTTTTATTGCTTTACGTGATGCACGTTTGTTTGGTAACCTTGGGAAGTGCACCTTTTGCACCGACCGAGTATCTTTTCTTGGCTATGTTGTTACTCCACAGGGAATTGAAGTTGATAAAGCCAAGATTGAAGCTATTGAGAGTTGGCCACAGCCCAAAACGGTCACTCAAGTCAGGAGTTTTCTTGGACTCGCTGGTTTCTATAGGCGTTTTGTGAGAGATTTCAGCACCATTGCTGCACCTCTCAATGAGCTTACAAAGAAGGATGTGCCTTTTGTTTGGGGTACCTCACAGGAAGAAGCCTTCACGGTATTGAAAGATAAGTTGACACATGCTCCTTTACTCCAACTTCCTGATTTTAATAAGACTTTTGAGCTTGAATGTGATGCTAGTGGAATTGGATTAGGAGGTGTTTTATTACAAGATGGCAAACCTGTTGCATACTTTTCTGAAAAATTGAGTGGGCCTAGTCTGAACTATTCTACTTATGATAAAGAATTATATGCTCTTGTTCGGACCTTAGAAACATGGCAACATTATTTATGGCCCAAAGAATTTGTTATACATTCTGATCATGAATCTTTGAAACACATTAAAAGTTAAGCAAAACTGAACCGTAGACATGCTAAATGGGTTGAATTTATTGAGACTTTCCCTTATGTCATTAAACACAAGAAGGGTAAAGAAAATGTTATTGTTGATGCATTGTCTCGTCGTTATACTATGCTTTCACAACTTGACTTTAAAATATTTGGTTTGGAGACCATCAAAGATCAATATGTGCATGATGCTGAATTTAAAGATGTATTGCAGAATTGTAAGGAAGGGAGAACTTGGAACAAGTTCGTCGTTAACGATGGATTTGTGTTTCGTGCTAACAAGCTATGCATTCCAGCTAGCTCCGTTCGTCCTTTGTTGTTGCAGGAGGCGCATGGAGGACTTTGTTTTAGGTTTACCTCGAACAAAGAAGGGGAGGGATAGCATATTTGTTGTCATGGATAGGTTCTCGAAAATGGCACACTTTATACCATGTCATAAAAGCGATGATGCTGTTAATGTTGCTGATTTGTTCTTTCGTGAAATTATACGCTTGCATGGTGTGCCAAATACTATTGTTTCAGATCGTGATACTAAATTTCTTAGCCACTTTTGGAGATGTTTATGGGCTAAGTTGGGGACTAAACTGCTTTTTAGTACTACATGTCACCCCCAAACTGATGGACAAACTGAAGTAGTCAATAGAACATTGTCTACTATGCTTAGGGCTGTTTTGAAGAATAACAAGAAAATGTGGGAAGAATGCTTGCCTCATATTGAATTTGCTTATAATCGTTCATTGCATTCTACTACTAAGATGTGTCCTTTTGAAATTGTGTATGGTTTCCTTCCTCGTGCACCTATTGATTTGTTACCTCTTCCATCTTCGGAGAAGGTTAATTTTGATGCTAAACAACGTGCTGAATTGATCTTAAAAATGCATGAGTTAACTAAGGAGAACATTGAGTGTATGAATGCTAAATATAAACTTGCTGGAGATAAGGGTAGAAAATGTGTTGTCTTTGCACCTGGAGATCTTTGTTTGGTTACATTTGCGTAAGGATAGATTTCCTGCTTTGCGCAAATCAAAGCTAATGCCACGTGCTGATGGTCCATTTAAGGTGTTAGAGAAAATAAATGATAATGCATATAAACTTGAGCTGCCTGCAGATTTTGGGGTTAGTCCCACTTTTAATATTGCAGATTTGAAGCCTTATTTGTGCGAGGAAGATGAGCTTCCGTCGAGGACGACTTCATTTCAAGAAGGGGAGGATGATGAGGACATCAATACCATTGTTACACCCACAGCACCTACTGCTACATACACTGGACCAATTACTAGAGCTCGCGCACGCCAATTAAATTATCAGGTACTTTCGTTTCTTAGTAATGATTCTAATGTTCATGAGAATATGATGCTGCCTAAATTGGATACATTTGTCTTACTTACAAATGAAGGGCCTGGCATGGATAAGAGGGATGAACACTGGAGCAAGACCAGGCATGGAGATAATGGCATGCGCAAGGGGAACAAGAACGGAGTTACAAGTGACGATTTCAGGACATTGAAGCCACCTTAATGCGTGCATGAAGCCTTGGACGAAATATACAAGATCCCACTTCATAAATTTCGTCCAGAGGCTATTATAGGTGCTGCGTCACCTTATTATTGGGCCAGGCCCATGTAATTTCGAAATACTTAAGTATAGGCAGTTTTTAGAGTCCGTATGTGTGGGAAAACAAGAGTTAGGGTTGGTTTTGGATCCCTCCTCCAAGGGCCACGAAATTCCCCCTTCTTCCTCCATATATACAGCCCTTAGGGCGTCGTTTAGACTTGGGATTTGTTTAGTTAAAAGTTAGCCATTGCAACTTCGTGTACTTCGTTTGTGTCCAACGACCAGACCAAGACCGCTTTCGGATCCCCACCTTTATCAATACTTCATCTATAGTCGCAATATTCAGATTGTATTATCATATTCTTGCTTGTTCTTCGATTGCGTGCAGGAATAGACCTTCGTGGTCAGGCTGATCGTGCTTTCAGCATCGTCAGTAACCTCGGGAGATTGGTTTAGCGATTGCTAAGGCGCAACGTCGTGCACGTTTGTAGTCGGATCGTCAAAGTCGACTCCACCAAATCGATAGCTATCATCTCATCGAAACATCGGGACACCTTCGCCTCTATCAGACCCGGTGGTCATAGTTTTCACTAGAGCTTCTCTCGAGAAAATAGCATACGGTGGGTAAACAAATTACTGTTGGGCAATTGATAGAAAAGCAAATAATTATGACGATATCCATGGCAATGATCATGTATATAGGCATCACGTCCAAGATTAGTAGACCGACTCCTGCCTGCATCTACTACTATTACTCCACACATCGACCGCTATCCAGCATGCATCTAGTGTATTAAGTTCATGAAAAACGGAGTAATGCTTTAAGCAAGATGACATGATGTAGACAAGATAAACTCACGTATGAAATAAATCCCATCTTGTTACCCTTAATAGCAATGATACATGCGTGTCATGTATCTTTCTGTCACTGAGATTGAGCACCGCAAGATCGAACCCATCACAAAGCACCTCTTCCCATGGCAAGATAAATCAATCTAGTTCACCAAACCAAACCAATAAATTGGAGAAGAAATACGAGGCTATAACAATCATGCATAAAAGAGTTCAGAGAAAACTCAAATAATATTAATGGATAGATCTGATCATAAACTCACAATTCATCGGATCCCAACAAACACACCGTAAAAAAGAGTTACATCAAATAAATCTCCAAGAACATCAAGGAGAACATTGTATTGAAGATCAAAAAGAGAGAAGAAGTCATCTAGCTACTAACTACGGACCCGTAGGTCTATGGTAAACTACTCACGCATCATCGGAGGGGCAGCAAGGATGATGAAGAACCCCTCCATGATCGTTACCCCCTCTGGCAGAGTGTCAAAAAAGGCCTCTAGATTGGATCTCGTGGTTCTGGAACTTGCGGCAGCGGAAAAAGTATTTCGTTGACTCCCCTGAGGGTTTTGGGATTTTAGAGTATTTAAAGAGGCAGAGGTAGGTCAAAATGATGCCCGTGGGCCCCACTACCCACCAGGGCGCACCAAGGGCCTCTGGCGCGCTCTGGTGTCTAGTGGGCCCCCCTTTCATCTTCTGGCTCCCTCTCGAAGCTTCCAGGGTCTCTTATCACCAGAAAAAAATCTCCAAAAAGTTCCATGGCATTTGGACTTCGTTTTGTAGTGATATTCTACAAAGTAAAAAATAAGGAAAAAACAGCAACTGGCACTGGGCACTAAGTTAAAAGGTTAGTCCCAAAAAATGATATAAAGTTGCTAGTAAATTTATATAAAACATCCATGATTGATAATATAATAGCATGGAACAATAAAAAATTATAGATATGTTGGAGACGTATCAACATCCCCAAGCTTAATTCCTGCTCGTCCTCAAGTAGGTAAATGATAAAAACAGAACTTTTGACGTGGAATGCTACCTAACATATTCATCATATATTCTTTTCTTTATAGCATGGACATTTGTACTTTGAATGATTCAAGGCAATAGTCTATTATTTGACTTAGAAACATCAATACTCAAGCATATATAAACAAGCAACTATGTCATTCAAAATATCAACAGTAAAGAAAGTTATCCCTAGCCCATTATGCTCAATCATTGATCCAATCATGAAACACACTCAAATATTACCTACATCCAATACACAAGTATGACAATAGTGTTCCCTAGTTGGTGCTTTATAAGAGAAGATGGATACTCAAATTTAAAATAAAAATTGCATAAAAGTAAATAGATAGTCCCTTCGCAGAGGGAAGCGAAGATTTGTAGAGGTGCCAGAGCTCAAAGCTTAAATTGAGAGATAAAATTATTTTGAGAGGAATGCTTTTCCTGTCAACGAAAACGATCGAGAATTCCCAATATCTTCCATGCTTGCTAAATCATAGGTTGTTCCTAAATAGAAAGCAAAGTTTATTTCCTTTCCACCATTCTCACACAATCCTTGGCTAGCCATATCCACGAGTGCCTTCCATACCAACACTTTCCAAGGAATTTATTATTGACAACATTTAAATAAAAAGATTATTTCGGGACTGGGCATCCCTATTACCTGCCACACTCTCGTGCAATGACAAGTGAATAAACAATCATCTTGAGAATAGCATACCTAGCATGGAAAATATTGGCCACCCCGTGCCGCTTCATGAGCGGTACGGGCACACAAAATGGAAATTCATTTTGAAAATTAGAGTTGGCACATACAAATTTACTTGGAAGGACATGGAAATACCACATATAGATAGGTATGGTGGACTCATTTGGCACAACTTTGGTTTAAGGAGTTGGATGTACAAGCAGTATTTCCGCTTAGTACAAGTGAAGGCTAGCAAATAGATTGAGAAGCGACCAACCAAAAAACAAAAATGGTCATAAACAAGCATTGAACATAATTAACACTGAATAATGCACCACAAGTAGGATATAACTTCGTTGCATAACTATTGACTTTACATGCATGCATAGGGAATCACAAACCTTAACACCAATATTCTTACTAAAGCGTAATTACTCACCAACGTGACTCACATATTACTATCTCCATATCGCAAAACTATTGCAAGGAATCAAGTTTATAATGTCCAATGATCTTCATGAAAGTTTTTATTATATCCCTCATGAATATCTATCACTTTGGGACCAAATTCATATCACGTGCAAATTACCATTACTATTTTTTTAGCTCTCAAAAATATCTAAGTGAAGCACAAGAGCATAAATATTTCTTCAAAAAAATTCAACACTCAAAATAATATAAGTGAAGCATGAGAGCATATTTCTTTAAAATTTACTAACTCTCAAAATAATATAAGTGAAGCATGAGAGTTTATTTCTTTAAAATATAACCACCGCTGTGCTAAAAAAGATATAAGTGAAGTACTAGAGCAACTGCCTGGCTCAAAAGATTCAAGTGAAGCACATAGAGTATTCTAGCAAATCATGATATGTGTGTGGCTCTCTTAAAAAAGTGTGCAGCAAGGATGATTGTGACAAACTAAAAAGAAAAATAAGGAAAGACTCATATAATACAAGACACTCCAAGCAAAACTCATGATATGTGACGAATAAAAATATAGTTCCAAGTAAAATTACGGATGGTCGTTAGAAGAAAGAGGGGATGCCATCCAGGGCATCCCCAAGCTTAGTTGCTTGGGAGTCCTTGAATATTACATTGGGGTGCCTCGGGAATCCCCAAACTTAGGCTCTTGCCACTCCTTATTCCTTCATCCATCGTGATGTCACCCAAAACTTGAAAACTTCAATCACACAAAACTTAGCAAAACCTTCATGAGATCCATTAGTATAAGAAAACAAATCACTACTTTAAGTACAGTTGTAAACCCATTCATATTTTGTTATTACATTATACCTACTGTATTTTAACTTTACCATGGCTTATACCCCCCGATACAATTCATAGATTCGTCAAAATAAGCACACAATGCAACGAAAACAGAATCTGCCAAAAACAGAACAGTCTATCGAAAGCTGAATTAAGCTCATACTTATGTAACTCCCAAATATCTGAAAAATTAGGAAGACGTGGGAAATTCTTATATCAATCATGTGTAAAACATTCAGAATTTTTCCATGTTCCAACAAATTTTAACAATTCTGCTACTAGACGCAAAAGTTTTTGTTAATGCCCAGAATCAAATCAACTATCACCCAAACCATCCTAAAGGCTTTACTTGGCACAAGCACTAATTAAAACATTAAAATACAATCATAATAGTAGCATAATTTTATATTTATTGAAAAACAGAAAGGAAACCAAAAAATTAAAAGATAACTATTGGGTTCCCTCCCAACTAGCGCTATTGTTTTATGCCCCTAGCTAGGCATAATACATAGATTCAAGTATTGCCATCTTTGGTTTTGGTTCCATAGGTTGACCTCATGATTGACTCATATGATGGCTTGATTCGAGTTCTAGGGAAGTGTTCCATACCCTTCTTTAATGGAAACTAAAATTTAATATTCCTTTCTTTCATATCAATCACGGCACCTATAGTTCGCAAAAACAGTCTACCAAGTATTATGGGGCAAGACGGATTGCAATCAATATCAAGTACAATAAAATCAACGGGCACATATTTCCTATTTGCAAGAATAAGAACATCATTAATTCTACCCAAAGGTTTAATAGTAGAATCCGCCAAGTGCAAATTAAGAGAAAATTCCTCTATATTAGTAAAACCTAGCACATCACATAGAGAGTTTGGAATTGTGGAAACACTAGCACCCAAATCACATAAAGCATTGCATTCATAATTTATAATCTTGACTTTAATGGCAGGTTCCCATTCATCATATAATTTTCTAGGAATTGAAATCTCTAATTCTAACATTTCTTCTAAAACTTTCATCATCGCTTCTACAATATGTTTAGTAAAAAAAAAATTCATATGCATTGGGTGAATTTAGCATAGATTGCAACAAAGAAATACACTCAATCAAAGAAAAACTATCATAATTAAAATCTTTATAATCCAAAAGAGTGGGCACATCACTAGTTAAAGTTTTTACGTCGCCAAACCCACTTTTAGCAATTTTTTCATCAAGATTTTCACCCTCTAAATCATGGGGACACCTTCTAACTAAAGTTGACTCTTCTTCAATCCCCTTATCATCAATTTTAATATTACTAAACAAGGAATGAATAGAAGAAACAACAATCAGTTTAACCTCTTCATCATTACTATGAAAAAAATCAGGAGGAATCGCTTTTTCTAAAAATTCTTTTTTAGCTCTTAGCATAGTGGTTCCCTTCTTACTCCCATCCATGGAGACATATAAAGCCTTAATTGATTCATTAATATCAGACTTGGGTGGTAAAATTTTAATCTTGAGATTTTCCACATCATGAATAATTCTATCAATGCTCCTAGACATATCATCAGTTTTACTCAATTTTTCTTCTATCGTAGTGTTGAAAACTTTTTGAGCATAGATAAATTCTTTAATATTATTCTCAAGATCAGAGGCCATCCTATTATTATTATTATTATTATTTTAAGAATTACCATAGGAACTTCCATAATTATTATATGAATTTCCAGGAAAAGGCCTAGGATTAAAATTACCTCTATAAGCATTACTATTAAAATTGCTTCGCGAGACAAAATTAACATCTACGGGATCATTATTTTCCTCAATCAAAGTAGACAAAGGCACATCATTAGGTTCAATAGGAGCATTTTTACTACCAACCAATTTCATAAGTGCATCAACTTTATCACTCAAAGTACTAATTTCTTCAACATAATTCACTTTTTTACTAGTAAGTGCTCTTTCAGTATGCCATTGTGAATAATTTGCCATGATGTTATCAAGTAATTTAGTAGCTTCACCCAAAGCAATCTCCATAAAAGTACACTCCGCGGAGGAATCCAAAAGATTTCTAGAAACAAAATTCAACTCCGCATAAAAAAATTGTATGATCATCCACAAATTTAAACCATGAGTAGGGCAATTTCTTATCATCAATTTCATCCTTTCCCAAGATTGGGCAACATGTTCATGCTCAAGTTGCTTGAAATTCAAAATTTGATTTCTAAGGGAAATAATTTTCACGGGAGGAAAATACTTACTAATAAAAGCATCTTTACATTTGTCCCAAGAATCAATACTATTTCGTGGCAAAGATGAAAACCAAATTTTTGCACGATCCCGCAAAGAGAAAGGGAATAATTTTAATTTCACAATATCATTGTCCACATCATTTTTATTTTGCATATCACACAATTCTATGAAAGTGTTTAGATGGGACGCGGCATCCTCATTAGGATTGCCGGAAAATTGCTCTTTCATAACAAGATTCAACAAAGCGGCATTAATATCATAGGACTCAGCACTAGTGGTGGGAGGAGTAATAGGAGTACTAATAAAATCATTATTATTAGTATTAGAGAAATCACACAATTTGGTATTTTCTTGAGACATCGTGACTACGCAAACAAGATCACAAGCAAACAAAAGATCAAACAAGAAAAAGGCAAACGGAAAATATTTTTGTATTTTTGTAAAAACTATTTTTAGAAGTGGGGGAGATGAAAACGAGAGGCAAATGGCAAATAAAGTGAATGCAAGGAGATTAGAGTTTATGCGTAGGTACTTGATCGATGTTGATGATGTCTCCCCAGCAACGACGCTAGAAATTCTTCCTACTACTTGTGAACTGCCTTGGGATTTCCCCGAAGAGGAGGGGATGATGTAATAAAGTAGAGATAAGTATTTTCCTCAGTTATAAAACCAAGGTTATCAATCCAGTAGGAGAACCAAGCAACACTATGTAAACAACACCTGCACACAAACAACAAATACTTGCAACCCAACGCGTAGAGGGGTTGTCAATCCCTCAATGGTCAAGAGAAAGATTAAATTGTATAGGGTTTGATAAATAGATCCAACAAAAATAAAAAATAAAATAAATAAAATAAAATTGCAGCAAGGTAATTTTGGTTTTAATATATGGTAGAAAATAGACCAGGGGGCTGTAGTTTTCATTAGAGGCTTCTCTCGAGAAAATAGCATACGGTGGGTAAACAAATTACTGTTGGGCAATTGATAGAAAAGCAAATAATTATAACGATATCCAAGGCAATGGTCATGTATATAGGCATCACGTCCAAGATTAGTAGACTGACTCCTGCCTGCATCTACTACTATTACTCCACACATCGACCGCTATCCAGCATGCATCTAGTGTATTAAGTTCATGAAAAACGGAGTAATGCTTTAAGCAAGATGATATGATGTAGACAAGATAAACTCATGTATGAAATAAATCCCATCTTGTTACCCTTAATAGCAATGATACATGCGTGCCATGTCTTTTTCTATCACTGAGATTGAGCACCGCAAGATCGAACCCATCACAAAGCACCTCTTCCCATGGCAAGATAGATCAATCTAGTTGGCCAAACCAAAC
The DNA here is from genome assembly GCA_011799875.1 of Thinopyrum elongatum. Lineage (NCBI taxonomy): Eukaryota > Viridiplantae > Streptophyta > Magnoliopsida > Poales > Poaceae > Thinopyrum > Thinopyrum elongatum. The sequence continues at coordinate 200,751,490 of CM022297.1, read as the reverse complement.
AAATAAGAAAATACGAAGCTATAACAATCATGCATAAAAGAGTTCAGAGAAAACTCAAATGATATTAATGGATAGATCTGATCATAAACTCAGAATTCATCGGATCCTAACAAACACACCGCAAAAAAGAGTTACATCAAATAGATCTCCAAGAACATCAAGGAGAACATTGTATTGAAGATCAAAAAGAGAGAAGAACCCATCTAGCCACTAACTACGGACCCGTAGGTCTATGGTAAACTACTCACGCATCATCGGAGGGGCATCAAGGATGATGAAGAACCCCTCCGTGATCGTTACCCCCTCCAGCAGAGTGCCAAAAAAGGCCTCTAGATTGGAACTCATGGTTCTGGAACTTGCGGTGGCGAAAAAACTATTTCGTCGACTCCCCTGAGGGTTTTGGGATTTTAGAGTATTTATAGAGGCGGAGGTAGGTCAAAGCGGTGCCCGTGGGCCCCACTACCCACCAGGGCGTGCCGATGGCCTCCGTTGCGCCCTACTGCTTAGTGGCCCCCCTTTCATCTTCTGGTTTCCTCTCGAAGCTTCCAGGCTCTCTTATCGCCAGAAAAAATCTCCAAAAAGTTTCGTGGCATTTGGATTTCGTTTGGTATTGATATTCTGCAAAGTAAAAAACAAGCAAAAAAACAACAACTGGCACTGGGCATTAAGTTAATAGGTTAGTCCCAAAAAATGATATAAAGTTGCTAGTAAATGTATATAGAACATCCAAGATTCATAATATAATAGCATGGAACAATAAAAAATTATAGATACATTTGAGACTGATACGTCTCCAACGTATCTATAATTTATGAAGTATTCATGCCATGTTTAAAACAATTTTATATGGTTTCGGTATGATTTGAATGGAGCTAACCCGGGCTGATGCTGTTTTCCGCAGAACTACAGTGGTGTTGTTTTTGTGCAGAAATAAAAGTTCTCAAAATTGGACGAAACTTTTTGGAGATTTTTTATGGAACAAATGAACAATACTGGAGCAAATAACTACTGGAGGGGTGGCCCTGCTGCCCACTAGGCACCAGGGCGAACCAACCCCCTCTGGCGCAACCTGGTGGGTAGTGGGGCCCCTGAGGCCCATCTTCGCGTGAAACCGACGCCAAAAAATCCTATAAATACAGAAACTCCCAGAAATAACCTTAGATCAGAAGTTCCACTGCCACAAGCCTCAGTAGCCACAAAAAACCAATTTGGACCCTGTTCCGGCACCCTGCCGGAGGGGGGAATTATCACCGGAAGCCATCTTCATCATCCCGGCGGCCACCATGATGAGGAGGGAGTAGTCCACCCTCGGGGCTGAGGGTTTGTACCAGTAGCTATGTGTTCAATCTCTCTCTCTCTCTTGTGTTCTTGATTTGGCACGATCTTGATGTATCGCAAGCTTTGTTAATATAGTTGGATCATCTGGTGTTTTCCCATCTCTATCTTGTTGTGATGAATTGAATTTTCCCTTTGAGATTTTGTTATTATCGGATTAAATACTTTTATGGATTTGAGAGCACTTGATGTATATCTTGCTACGAATAAACGTGGTGACAATGGGGTGTCATATTGATTCACTTGATATATGTTTTGGCACTCAACTCGCGGATTCCCGAGGTGACATTGGGGTAATCTATGCATAGGGGTTGATGCATGTTTTTGTCCTTGTTTCTCCAGTAGAAATCTTGGGGCACTCTTTGAAGTTCTTTGTGTTGGATAGTATTATGAATCTGAAATTGTTTGATGCATATTGTATAATCAAGTCATGGATACTCGTGGTGACATTAGAGTATCTAGGTGACATTAGAGTTAGTTGATGTGTATCATATGGTGTTATTTTAGTACGAACTCTTGGGCTGTTTGTGACACTTATAGGGATAGCTCTATAGATCGATCGGAAAGGATAACTTTGAGGTGGTTTCATACCCTACAAACAATTTCTTCTTATGTTCTCCGCTAGATAATTACTTTGGAGTGATTCTTCGTCGCACGTTGAGGGATTGTTATATGATTCAATTATATTAGCATTGTTGAGAGATTGCACTAGCAAAAGTATGAACCCTAGGCCTCATTTTCAAGCATTGCAATACCATTTGTGCTCACTTTTGTTACTTGCTACTTTCTGTTTTTATTGTTCCTATTACAAAAATCAATGTCTACTATCATTACTACACTTGTATCACCATCTCTTCGCCGAACTAGTGCACCTATACAATTTACCATTGTATTCGGTGTGTTGGGGACACAAGAGACTCTTTGTTATTTGGTTGCAGGGTTGTTTGAGAGAGACCATCTTCATCCTACGCCTCCCACAGATTGTTAAACCTTAGGTCATGCACTTGAGGGAAATTTGCTACTATCCTACAAAACTCTGCGATTGGAGGCCCAACACGAGTCTACAAGAACAAGTTGTGTAGTAGACATCAAGCACTTTTCTGGCGCCATTGCCGGGGAGGTGAGTGATTGAAGGTATATCTTTAGATCTTGCAATTGAATCTTTTTGTTTCTTGTTTTATCACTACCTTGGTCTATAATTCTTGTTTTATCACTGGCTTGGTTTATAAAAGAAAACTACAAAAAAATGGAATTGAGGTGGCCTCATGTTATTCATCTTTATTATGTCTTTCTTGAAAATGATGGAAAGGGAAATTATGCTCAATTGATAGAAGAAGAATTCAATAAAAAAATTGACATAAATTTTTTAAATGATGAGCATGATTGCAATGTTGCTAGTATGAATTCTTTGAATATCCATGATGCTAATGATATGCAAAGCCATAAGCTTGGGGATGCTATGTTTTATGAAGATGATATTTTTAGTCCCCCAAGTTTTGATGAGCAAACTTATTATGATGATTGTAGGCCTCCTATTTATGATGATTATATTGATGAAAGTGAGTTTGCAAGAGTGTCAACTCTAGGTAATGACTCCACTATTTTGGAAGAGGTTCCAATTGGTTATGATAACAAAGTTCCTATCTATGATTATTATGGTGATGACATGTATGCTATAAAGTGCCAAGTAAAGCCTTTGGGATAGTGTGGATGATAGTTGAGTTGATTCTGTGCAAAAACAAAAACTTTTGCGCCCAGTAATAGAAGTGTTAAAAATCACTGGAGCGTCGAAGAATTATAAATTCATTACAAATGATTGATATACAAATTTCCTACGTTGTCCTAATGTTTCAGAATTTTTGGAGTTACAGAAGTATAGTCATTATTCATATCTTTACAGACTGTTCCGTTTTTGACAGATTCTATTTGCAATGCATAGTTTGCTTGTTTTATGGTTTCTATGGCTTATACTGCTTAATATAAATTGTGTAAATTATATATTACAGTAGGCATTATTTGGAAAAAATTATGAATCTTGTCTTTGACAGTGCCCAAGTGAATGATTTGTTTTACTATGCTAACCCATCTCACGAAGTTCCGTTAAGTTTTATGTGATTGAAGTTTTCAAGTTTTGGGTGAGATATCGATATGAGGAGAATAAGGAGTGACAAGACCCTAAGATTGGAGATGCCCAAGGTACCCCAAGATAATATTCAAGGAAGATCCAAGTAACTAAGCTTGGGGATGTCCCGGAAGGCATCCCCTCTTTCGTCTTCAACACTATCGGTAACCTCACTTGGAGCTATATTTTTATTCGTCACATGATATGTGTTTTGCTTGGAGCATCATTTTACTTTTTTATATTTGCTTGATGATATTTATAATAATGTTTTACATCTTTTATTTCAATAAAAATGTCAAGTATAGCCTTTACCATGCTTATTTTGCAAGTCTATATGTTACTGTTTGAAAACAGAAAGTTTGTTGTTATGTTTTGAATATTTATGAATAGTCAGGACATTATAAAATCTTGAAATATTTACACGGTTAGAAACGAAAAAAATTCTACAGTTTGGTAATTTTTCAGAATTTTTGGAGTTAGGGAATTATGAGTATAATTGCACTCTTTACAGACTGTCCTGTTTAGGCAGATTGCTGTTATGTTTGCTTTTTTAATGATTCTATTTGCGGATAGGAGTATTAAATATGCAGAGGCATTTAGTACGCAATGTTAAATAATAATTTTAGTGATTTTCTACAGTAGATAATGATAAGGTTATGCATTGATTTATACTAACTTATCTCACGAGTTCTTGTTGAGTTTTGTGTGGATGAAGTTTTTAAGATTTAGGGAAACCTGATATAAAAGGAATTAAGGAGATACAAAAGCTCAAGCTTGGGGATGCCCAAGGCATCCCAAGATAATATTCCAATAAGTCTCAAGCATCTAAGCTTGGGGATGCCCCGGTAGGCATCCCACCTTTCTTCATCAACAATTATTGGTTAGTATCGGTTGAGCCTAAGATTTTGCTTCTTCACATGATGAGTGCTATTGTTGGAATGTCATTTTATTTTGTTTTGCTTGCTGTTTTAATAAAATACTTATATCTGAAAGTTTTTAAAGGAGAGAGAGTCCTCAAATGGCTACCCATTTACTTAACTACTCGTTTGATCTTCCCTTATATCTTTTTGGAGTACTTTGTCATTTACTCTCGTGCTTCACTTATATCCTAAGAGTAAATTGTTGAATGAATTGAATATCATAAAGTTGAAATTATATGTGCTTCATATGCTTGTTTCATACCTAGTAGTAGTTTCACATCGGGTGTAGAAAGTGAAATCTTTTGAAGCTTGACAATCACAATATTGGTCATACAAGTAATTCATGAATGATTAGTATAAGGAAGAGAACTTTCACATACAAATATATTATCTTGGACATCTTCTATGATTGTGAATAGCCATTAATTATTTTCAAACTTGAGAAAATTAGTTGAAGTTGGACAAGGAAGACAACGTAATGAGTTATGGTTGTGTATATTTGCATAGAAGTTATATTGTTATGGATCCTCCAACATGTGGTGTTTGCTTAGGATCTTTTGCTAGCCAAAAAATTCGTACTAAGTAGAGATACTACTAGTGCATCCAAAAACCCTTAAACCCAGTTTCTTGCCATGAGTGTCCACCATACCTACCTATGGATTGAATAAGATCCTTCAAGTAAGTTGTCATCGGTGCATAAAGCAATAAAATTTGCTCCTAAATATGTTTGATCTTTTATTGTAAGGGAAAATAAGCATTGTACAAACTTGTGATGACAAAGTAATAAAAGCGATGGACTACATAATAAAGGTTGCTATTGTAAGGGGAAATATGACGTAACGTTCCTTTGCATTAAGAGATTGCGCATCCAAAAATAAAAGGCGCATGACAACCTCTGCTTCCCTCTGCGAAGGGCCTATCTTTTACATTTCAGTATTTACTTTTATGCAAGAGTCAATAGTATGCATTCTCATTCCAACCTCAATTATTCGCTAGTTGGCAAGCATCATGTGGTGGGGAAAGATCTAGGCACATATGGCCAGTCAAATATATTTGATCATGAGTTATTATTGTTCACAATTATCTCTATGATAAATGAGTTGGGAGGCAAACCATTAAGCCCCTATCTTTATCTGTGTTTGATAGATGCCATTTGTTCTAAAAATATGCTTTGAGTACTAGCAATCATAGAAGACTATATGATGATTGAGTACGTGGAGCTCTTACTTAGACTTTGTTGAGAGTAAGTTGAATTGCAATTGTTTGGTGACTAAGAACATAGATTATTAAGTTTCAAGAGAAGGCATTGTTTGAACCACAACATGTGAATTAATTGCCACTTTATGATAAAGAGTTTTATGAGAAAGAGTTGATGTTATGATGCTAGGAAAAGTGATTGAAATTATCATTGATCAAACTTATGCACTATACTAGCATTCACACTTCATAAATTATTTCTTTTATCATTTGCCTACTTGAGGACGAGTAGGAATTAAGCTTCGGGATGCTGATACGTCTCCAATGTATCTATAATTAATGAAGTATTCATGCCATGTTTACAACAATTTTATATGGTTTTGGTACGATTTGAATGGAATTAACCCGGACTGACGTTGTTTTAGCAGAACTACCGTGGTGTTGTTTTTGTGCAAAAATAAAAGTTCTCGGAATTGGATGAAACTTTTTAGAGATTTTTTATGGAACAAATATACTAGAGCAAATAACCACTGGAGGGGGGGCTGCTGCCCACTAGGGACCAGGGCGCGCCATCCCCTCTGGTGCGCCCTGGTGGGTAGTGGCCCCCCTGAGGCCCATCTTCGCGTGAAACAGACGCCAAAGCATCTTATAAATACACAAACCCCTAGAAATAACCCTAGATCAGAAGTTCCACCGTCGCAAGCCTCTGTAGCCATGAAAAACCAATCTGGACCCTGTTCTGGCACCCTGTCGGAGGGCGGAATTATCACCGGATGCCATCTTCATCATCCTGGCGGCCACCAAGTTGAGGAGGGAGTAGTCCACCCTCGAGGCTGAGGATTTGTACTAGTAGCTATGTGTTCAATCTCTCTCTCTCGCTCTCGTGTTCTTGATTTGGCACGATCTTGATGTATCGCGAGCTTTGTTAATATAGTTCGATCATATGGTGTTTTCCCCTCTCTATCTTGTTGTGATGAATTGAGTTTTCCCTTTGAGATTTCGTTATTATCGAATTGAATACTTTTATGGATTTGAGAACACTTGATGTATGTCTTGCTATGAATACCCGTGGTGACAATGGGGTATCATATTGATTCACTTGATATATGTTTTGGCACTCAACTCGCGGATTCCCGAGGTGACATTGGGGTAATCTATGCATAGGGGTTGATGCACGTTTTCGTCCTTGTTTCTCCGGTAGAAATCTGGGGGCACTCTTTGAAGTTCTTTGTGTTAGATTGAGTATTATGAATCTGAAATTGTTTGATGCATATCATAAAATAAACTCACGGATACTCGTGGTGACATTGGAGTATCTAGGTGACATTGGAGTTGGTTGATGTGTATCATATGGTGTTATTTTAGTACGAACTCTTGGGCTGTTTGTGACACTTATAGGGATAGCTCTATAGATCGATCAGAAATGATAACTTTGAGGTGGTTTCGTACCCTACAAACAATTTCTTCTTATGTTCTACGCTAGGTAAGAACTTTGGAGTGATTCTTCGTCGCACGTTGAGGGATTGTTATATGATCCAATTCTATTAGCATTGGTGAGAGATTGCACTAGCAAAAGTATGAACCCTAGGCCTTATTTTCATGCATTGCAATACCATTTGTGCTCACTTTTGTTACTTGCTACCTTTCTGTTTTTAATTGTTCCTATTACAAAAATCAATATCTACTATCATTACTACACTTGTATCACCATCTCTTCGCCGAACTAGTGCACCTATACAATTTACCATTGTATTTGGTGTGTTGGGGACACAAGAGACTCTTTGTTATTTGGTTGCAGGGTTGTTTGAGAGAGACCATCTTCATCCTACGCCTCCCACGGATTGATAAACCTTAGGTCATGCACTTGAGGGAAATTTGCTACTGTCCTACAAAACTCTGCGCTTGGAGACCCAACACGAGTCTACAAGAACAAGTTGTGTAGTAGACATCAGAGACGTATCAGCAGCCGCACCAACAGCCGTAGCAAGACCCTCCTGCCTGCATCGCCACCATGTCTTCGCTCGCCCGTCGGCTCCTCAAGCCGCGCTGCTCATGGTGCAAGAGCTACTGCGCTACCGCCCCACCGAGGCGAGCTACGACTCTTGGCTCGCGCACATCATTGAGCTTGTCAACACCGCCGGAGACGCCCCGGCGCCTTCTCACCCCCTACCGCTTCTGTTGTCTCATGGCGCATAGGCAGGGTGCAACGCGCCTCCTCCACCTCCTTCGGCAGATGGCGACGCGGGGCGTTGCCATGGTGCACGTGCACCGGACCTGTCCCATGGCTCGTCCCCGTCGCACGACGGTGGCCCCAGCTACCAGATCCAACGTGCACCACCCGACGCATGCATCCTCATCGAGAAGCAAAGCGACCAGAAGAACCACACCATCCAAGATGTCGTCGCGGCCGGTCGACAGAACCGCGCCGCCCTCGCCGGCGGCGGCGTCTCCTACAGCAAGGGCTGCCTCGCCTTCACTCGTGAGCTGCGCCGCGTGGTGTGGCCTGTGAAGTTCAAGCCCGAGCTGCCTCCCTGCTATGACGGCACCGCCAACCTCATGGAGTTCCTGCAGCTCTACACTGTCGGTGCAATAAACATGGGTGTTTGCTACCCTGACTTATGCACAGATGAGTTGCAGCTCCTTCGAAAAGCATCAAGTTTGATACATCAACCAGACCAGAGACGCCACTCTTCGTGAGATCAAGGAGTGCATTGAGAAGATCCAAGCTTGGGACAAGCCACAAGATTCTCAGTAGGAGCAGCCGACCCTGGCAAAAGCGGGCCGGGAAGTCTCGACCCGGCAAGCCCCTCGAGCATGGACTTCCCGCCGAACGCCAGCGCTCCACCTCTCTGACCAGCTGGTCGCTGGTCGGCGAGCTGTCAAGCCCGCAGGTGATTAGGTGGAGGTGGCCCATGCGTGTCAGCTTGCTGGAGAAGATGATTACCTTTTTGACACCCGACCTAATGGCGTGTCAAGCTAATAAGAACTAGGTGGATAAGCGGTGCTCCATCCTTGCCGGGGATCACCCTCCACGCGACACCTAGTAGTGCATTTAATGCACTTTTGTCCTAACTAGCAGAGTTAGGTATGATAGATCTACATCAATCTAATCACCCTGTAATGATTGTTTTGCCACTGTGGTTACCCCTTGAAGCTATAAAAGGAGGGACGAGGCAACCATGATAGGGGTTCAAACACTTGCAACCCACACGCATAGATATCCGTGCAGCTGCCCTCTCCTAGCAACTTGCTGGGGAGGAGCCCTCCGTGTACTTTTCTTTCACATCTACCCCATACATCAAAGTAGGAGTAGGGTTTTACGCTTCTCAGTGGCCCGAACCTGGGTAAAAATCATGGCGCCTCCTGTTGTGCTTGCTCTTCGCATCAACTGACTCCCCCCGCCTAACCAACAAAGGGGTTGTCCTGCCCCGTAGACCGTCGGCGGCTCTACGCCGACAACTTTGGTGCACCAGGTAGGGGCGCAGCCGTTGGCGAGAATCAAGGCAGCAGGCGGCGCATCGATTCCTTCGGAGTTCATCATCATCACCACCCATGGCACCCAAGAAGAAGGGCTCCACGATGGCCAAGCCTTCTACATCCCAGCACCCATCGCCTTTGTCCGCAGGCGGCGCAGGCGGCACCGCCACCGCGAATGGAGCAAATGCTGCAGCGGGCATGATCGACGTAGGCGGCGTGGTCGTCGAGCCCGCCATAGCGGGAACAGGCAGTGGGGATGCTGTGATAGAGGCGAGGGTGTCCCGATCTTTCGATGAGATGATATCTATCGTTTTTGGTGGAGTAGACTTTGACGATCCGACTACGAACGTGCGAGGACGTCGCGCCTTAGCAATCGCTAAACCAACTCCGAGAGGTTATTGACCACGCCGGAGCACAATCAACCTGACCCCGAGGGTCTATCTCCTGCAAGCAAACGAAGAACAAGCAAGAAACTAAGATTTGCAATCTGGATATTGCGAATATAAGATGAAAGCTTTATTGATCGAGGTGGGGTTCTGTGACGTCTTGGTCTGGTTGTTGAACACAAACGAAGTACGCGAAGTTGCAGCTATGGCGAACTTTTAATCTAAACAAAACCCAAAGTCTAAACGGTGCCCTAAGGGCTGTATATATGGAGGAAGAGGGGGGATTTCGTGGCCCTTGAAGGAGGGGTCCGAAACCAACCCTAACTCTTGTTTCCCCACACATACGGACTCTAAAAATAGCCTATACTCAAGTATTTCGAAATTACATGGGCCTGGCCCAATAATAAGGTGACGCAGCACCTATAATAGCCTCTGGACGAAATTTATGAAGTGGCATCTTGTATATTTCGTCCAAGGCTTCCTGCACTCCTTATGGTGGCTTCAAAGTCCTGAAATCATCACTTGTAACTCCGTTCTTGTTCCCCTTGCGCATGCCATCATCTCCATGATTGAACTTGCTCCAAGGTTCCTCTTTCTTGTCCAAGCTAGGCCCTTCATTTGTAAGCAAAACAAATGTATCCAATTTAGGCAGCATCATATTCTCATGAACTTTAGAATCATTACCAAGAAACGAAAGTACCTGATAATTTAATTGGCGTGCGCGAGCTCTTGTAATTGGTCCAGTATGTATAGAAGCAGGGGCTGTGGGTGTAACAATGGTATTGATGTCCTCATCAACCACGCCGGAGCACAATCAACCTGACCACGAGGGTCTATCTCCTGCAAGCAAACGAAGAACAAGCAAGAAACTAAGATTTGCAATCTGGATATTGCGAATATAAGATGAAAGCTTTATTGATCAAGGTGTGGTTCTGTGACGTCTTGGTCTGGTCGTTGAACACAAACGAAGTACGCGAAGTTGCAGCTATGGCGAACTTTTAATCTAAACAAAACCCCAAAGTCTAAACGGTGCCCTAAGGGCTGTATATATGGAGGAAGAGGAGGGGATTTCGGGCCCTTGAAGGAGGGGTCCGAAACCAACCCTATCTCTTGTTTCCCCACACATACGGACTCTAAAAACAGCCTATACTCAAGTATTTCGAAATTACATGGGCCTGGCCCAATAATAAGGTGACGCAGCACCTATAATAGCCTCTGGACGAAATTTATGAAGTGACATCTTGTATATTTCGTCCAAGGCTTCCTGAACTCATTATGGTGGCTTCAAAGTCCTGAAATCATCACTTGTAACTCCGTTCTTGTTCCCCTTGTGCATGCCATCATCTCCATGCTTGAACTTGCTCCAAGGTTCCTCTTTCTTGTCCAAGCTAGGCCCTTCATTTGTAAGCAAAACAAATGTATCCAATTTAGGCAGCATCATATTCTCATGAACTTTAGAATCATTACCAAGAAACGAAAGTACCTGATATTTTAATTGGTGTGCGCGAGCTCTAGTAATTGGTCCAGTATGTATAGAAGCAGGGGCTGTGGGTGTAACAATGGTATTGATGTCCTCATCACTATGCCTATTATTTGCTCACATGACATGATTGCCATGATTTCCCCTAGTGTGTTGCATCTTCGCTCCACTAGTTTGCACGACAAGATTGATATGCTTTCTTATGTTGCATCACCCATGATTCATACTTGCTCATTCCATGCGGTTGATGACAACCATCTACATGCTTTGCACATGATTGTTATTGCTTCTTGTCATATATCTCCATATGTTGCCTCCCTCATGCAAGATGATTTTCCAAATGTATTGAGTGCAACAATGATTTTAGTCTTGCTAATGAGATTGCCCCCATAGCATTCTCGCATATCTTTGGAGATTTTGACATATTCCTTGTGAAGCATGCTTGTCTTACCTCTTTGCACCATATACCTAGTGCCATGAATATCGCCATTGTTGCATTATATTATTCATGCACTTGTGCTTCTAATGGTTATGTGCAAGAGAAGAGAACCATCATGATGGATGATGTGTTTATCTACCATGCACATACGTTCTTTGTTTTGTTGTGTGCATGTGTAGGATACTTGGACTTTGTGTCAACTTCCACGTCACTTGAGTTGACAATCCGAGCTCTTGAGAGCGAACCACCTTCTACCACGATGATTCTACATCGCACTTGCTTGTGTTTCGGCATTGTGAAGGATGCACAAGGACATGCTTTCAAGGTGATATCCTTCTCTTTTGAGAATCCCCAAACCATGAGCATGGATATTATGGATCATACTACTTGTGTTGCTTGCACCATGAGACTTATTGGCCATCTCGGACCATTTGATTGCACACATGTTAGAGATCATGCTTCGACTTGCCATTTTCCCCGTTCCATGCATCATGATATATATGCCTTGTGTGTTGCATCCGACTTGTGGATTACTTGCTCCTATCATATGATTGGTTGCAAAAATGTCATTTCTTCAAATATGCCATGTCCCATTGCTTGTCACATGATTGACTTGATTGCCTCACACATGATGAATAATTGCTCTTTCTATTGTGTTGAGTGCAACACTATATTCACTACACCCCATGCACGTTATGCTTGGATTGTCTTGCACTTGTCCCATGTGTTTAGACATCTCATCTTCTTTGGTGTTGTGAATGATTCTTATGCCTACCATAGACCTTTCATTGAGCAATTTGTGAATGCTTGCTATGACCTCGAGGTAGAAGTTATTTCTCTTGACACACATATTTGCATCACTACCTCACAATTGCATACTTGTCCCCATGATATCTTTGCTTGTGCTCGATTGATATGCTTACATGCCATGTCACAATCCTTTGTCACACCATATGCTTTGCATGATGACAACACTTGTTTGGTGAATCACCTCTTGAATGCTTGGTTTTGCACTAACGCTAACCACATTTGTTTTTCCAAGTGTTTGTTGTCCTTGCTCCTTTTGCAGGAATCACTAGACGGTGCGACATTGTGATAGAGGCGAGGGTGTCCCGATCTTTCGATGAGATGATGTCTATCGTTTTTCGTGGAGTAGACTTTGACGATCCGACTACGAACGTGCGAGGACGTCGCGCCTTAGCAATCGCTAAACCAACTCCGAGAGGTTATTGACCACGCCGGAGCACAATCAACCTGACCCCGAGGGTCTATCTCCTGCAAGCAAACGAAGAACAAGCCTAAGATTTGCAATCTAGATATTGCGAATATAAGATGAAAGCTTTATTGATCGAGGTGGGGTTCTGTGATGTCTTGGTCTGGTTGTTGAACACAAACGAAGTACGCGAAGTTGCAGCTATGGCGACCTTTTAATCTAAACAAAACCCAAAGTCTAAACGGTGCCCTAAGGGCTGTATATATGGAGGAAGAGGGGGGGATTTCGTGGCCCTTGAAGGAGGGGTCCGAAACCAACCCTATCTCTTGTTTCCCCACACATACGGACTCTAAAAATAGCCTATACTCAAGTATTTCGAAATTACATGGGCCTGGCCCAATAATAAGGTGACGCAGCACCTATAATAGCCTCTGGACGAAATTTATGAAGTGGCATCTTGTATATTTCGTCCAAGGCTTCCTGCACTCCTTATGGTGGCTTCAAAGTCCTGAAATCATCACTTGTAACTCCGTTCTTGTTCCCCTTGCGCATGCCATCATCTCCATGCTTGAACTTGCTCCAAGGTTCCTCTTTCTTGTCCAAGCTAGGCCCTTCATTTGTAAGCAAAACAAATGTATCCAATTTAGGCAGCATCATATTCTCATGAACATTAGAATCATTACCAAGAAACGAAAGTACCTGATAATTTAATTGGCGTGCGCGAGCTCTAGTAATTGGTCCAGTATGTATAGCAGCAGGGGCTGTGGGTGTAACAATGTTATTGATGTCCTCATCATGCTGGAGGCAGATGCTTACCTCAATGCTTAAGCGAAGAAGACATTCATGGCACGGGCGACGCGGGCGTTCTGCCCCCGCCTCCTCCTCGCGCCCACGAACGCAGCCACCAGAGCAACCCCACTCGATCGGGCGCGAACCGCGGCCCTCCAGTCGCGGCAGCACCGGCGGTGGCCGAGGGAGTGACCTCGGGACACACAATGCGCCCATCGCAGGATGAGCGCGATGTGACACCGAGGGGTGTTGTTGTGCCTCCGCAGCAACGCCCGCATGACAAATCGCCCATCGACCAAGTTCAAGACCCACGAGCGCGGCAACCCACCGTTGCTCCCATAGCGCGGTGACAAGAACGCAACGACACCCCTGCTAGCTCTGCCAGGAGTCGAGCGACGTCGCGCTCTTCACGTTCCAACATGCCTTCAACGGCGACGGAGGCGATGGCACGAGCACAGATGCTACTGGATTTTCCTCCAGTAGCCCACAGGATGGAAGAGTGGAGAGCCACCATCCAGAGTTTGATCCAGTTTGCTGATGCGAACAGGTCCCAGTTGGCAGAGCCTTCGCGGCGGCCGCCAACTGCGCCTATGCCTCAGAATGAAGGCCGCGTGGCAGGCGGTGCACCTACGGTGCAATCGCCTCCTTAGCAACAATCTCAACGGCAGCATCGGCACTCTCAACGGGCCCAGCAATATGCATAGCCCGACAATGCATCAATGGCTTCCTCGGACCCACAAACACAGCGATACCAGAGGCAAGTGTTGCTAGATAGATGAGCAAAAGACGCTCGCACCACCATCCAGCAACGCCGGGTGATACGTCTCCAACGTATCTATAATTTTTGATTGTTCCATGCTATTATATTATCTGTTTTGGATGTTTTATATACATTAATATGCTATTTTATATTATTTTTGGGACTAACTTATTAACCTAGAGCCCAGTGCCAGTTTCTATTTTTCCTTGTTTTTGAGTTTTACAAAAAAGGAATATCAAACGGAGTCCAAACGAAATAAAACTTTCGCGATGATTTTTCTCGGACCAGAAGACACCCACGTAACTTGGAGAGGGGGCCAGAAGATCCCCGAGGAGGCCACAAGCCTTAGGGGCGCGCCCTAGGGGGGGTGCGTCCTGAGGGCTTGTGGGCCCCTTGGAGGTCCCCTAACCCTAATTCCAGCTCTATTAATTCCCAAATATTCCCAAACGACCAGAAGCGTCCACCAAAACACTTTTCCGCCGCCGTAACCTTCTGTACCCGTGAGATCCCATCTTGGGGCCTTTTTCGGCACCCTGCCGGAGGGGGATTCGATCACGGAGGGCTTCTACATTAACACTATTGCCCTTCCGATGAAGCGTGAGTTGTTTACCACAGACCTATGGGTCCATAGCTAGTAGCTAGATGGCTTCTTCTCTCTCTTTGATCTTCAATACAATGTTCTCCTTGATGTTCTTGGAGATCTATCCAATGTAATATTCTTTTGCGGTGTGTTTGTCGAGATCCGATGAATTGTGGATTTATGATCAGATTATCTATTAATATTATTTGAGTATTTTCTGAATTCTTATATGCATGATTTGATATCTTTGTATTTCTCTTCGAATTATCGATTTGGTTTGGCCAACTAGATTGGTTCTTCTTGCAATGGGAGAGGTGCTTAGTTTTGGGTTCAATCTTGCGGTGTCCTCACCCAGTGACAAAGTAGGGGTAGCAAGGCACATATTGTATTGTTGCCATTAAGGGTAAAAAGATGGGGTTTTCATCATATTGCTTGAGTTTATCCCTCTACATCATGTCATCTTACTTAAGGCGTTACTCCGTTCTTATGAACTTAATACTCTAGATGCATGTTGGATGGCGGTCGATGTGTGGAGTAATAGTAGTAGATGCAGGCAGGAGTTGATCTACTTGACGCAGACATGATGCCTATATTCATAATCATTACCTTGGATATCGTGATAACTTTGCGCTTTTCTATCAATTGCTCGACAGTAATTTGTTCACCCACCGTATATTTTCTTTCAAGAGAGAAGCCTCTAGTGAAACCTATGGCCCCCGGGTCTATTTTCCATCATATATTTTCAGATCTATAAACCAAAAACTCCAAAAATACCTTGCTGCAATTTATTTACTTTTATTTTGTTTTACGTTTTAGTAATCTTTTATATCTATCTCTATCGGATCTCATCCTTGCAAGTGACCGTGAAGGGATTGACAACCCCTTTATCGTGTTGGGTGCAAGTGTTTGATTGTTTGTGCAGGTGCATAGATTGGAGACTTGCTTGTACCTCCTACTGGATTGATACCTTGGTTCTCAAACTGAGGGAAATACTTATCTCTACTTTGCTGCATCACCCTTTCCTCTTCAAGGGAAAACTAACGCAAGCTCAAGAAGTAGCAGAAAGAAGTCTGGCGCCGTTGCCGGGGAGGTTCTACATCAAGCCAACAAGTACCCACCATAAACTCTCCTCTCTTGCATTACATTATTTGCCATTTGCCTCTCGTTTTCCTCTCCCCCACTTCTAAAACGTTTTCAGAAAAACACAAAAATATTTGCCTTCTTTTCGTTTGCCTTTTATGTCTTACTTGGTTTATTTGCTTTTTCGCTTGGAATAATTGTGTATTTATTGAAAATCAAAAAGAAAATAGTTTATGGATCCTCATCCACTTGCTAATATTTTTAAGAGATCCAATTATGATGAACCAATTGCTAGTGAGTTGTGTGCACTATATTATCTTTACGAAGTTTTGCTTGAAATTCGTGAATCCAAAAATTATGATGAAATTTATAAAGTGACTCACGATAGCTCCTTGGATGAAAAGTATGATTGCAATGGTGTTATTAATTCTATTAATGTCAATTATGCTAAAAATATGCAAAACCCTAAGCTTGGGGATGCTAATTTTGCTATGTCCACTACTTGTTGCAATGATCATGATTGGGGTGATTCTTGTTATGATCTTGAAAATTTGTTTAAACCTCATGATGAATATGATATTGATAATAATGTTTGCAATACTATTGAAAGTGGGTTTGGAAGAGTGTCAACTTTAGGAAATAATGATCCCACTACTTTGGAGATTGATCAATCTTATGAAAATTTTAATAAAGGTGGGCTTGGAGAAGAAATGACTTTCATTTATGTTAATCCCACTATTTTGGAAGAGTGTCAACTTTGCATGCATGTGGATCTTGAAGAGAAAATTTTATATGATAGTTATATTGTTGAATTTGATTATGATCCTATATGTAATTATTATGAGAGAGAAAAATATGGTTGTAGAAATTTTCATGTTACTAAATTACCTCTCGTTATGTTGAGATTGTTATTGTTCCTTTCTTCTTCCTTGAATATGCTAGTTTTTGCTTGTCATGATAATTTGTCTTGCTATAAAATGCCTATGCATAGAAAGTATCTTAGACTTAGATGTGTTTTTCACATGCTATAAGATGCTCTCTCTTGCTTCAATTTTAGTCTTTCATGTGAGCATCATTAAACTTATCAACGCCTAGCTAAAAGGCTTTAAAGAAAAGCGTTTGTTGGGAGACAACCAAATATTTTTATTATTCTGTTTTTATGGATATACACATTATTACCTCTGTATTTGTGTTCTGGTGTTTTAATTAGTGTTTGAGCCAAGCAAGACCTTTGGGATGGTCTACGGTGATAGTTGATTTGATCTTGCTAAAAAATAGAAACTTTTGCGTCCAGTAACAGAATTTTAAAATTCACAGAAGCGACAAAAAACTCTAAATTGTTTACACAAGATTGATATACAAATTTCCCAGGTTGTCCTAATTTTTCAGAATTTTTGGAGTTACATAAGTATGACTACAATTCAGATCTTCGCAGACTGCTCTGTTTTTGACAGATTCTGTTTTCTATGTGTTGTTTGCTTATTTTGATGAATCTATGGGTAGTATCGGGGGGTATGAACCATGGAAAAGTTGGAATACAGTAGATATTATACCAATATAAATAAAGAATGAGTTCACAACATTACCTAAAGTGGTGATTTATTTTATTATACTAACAAATCTATGAGATTTTTCTGTTGAGTTTTGTGTTGTGAAGTTTTCAAGTTTTGGGTAAAGATTTGATGGACAACGGAATAAGGAGTGGCAAGAGCCTAAGCTTCGGGATGCCCAAGGCACCCCAAGGTAATATTCAAGTACAACCAAGCATTTAAGCTTGGGGATGCCCCGGATGGCATCCCCTCTTTTGTCTTCGTCTATCGGTAAATTTACTTGAGGCTATATTTTTATTCACCAGATGATATGTGTTTTGCTTGGAGCGTCTTGTATGATATGAGTCTTTTCTTTTTAGTTTGCCACAATCATCCTTGCTGTACACATCTTTTGAGAGGGACACGCATGAATCGTGAATTTATTAGAATACTCTATGTGCTTCACTTATATCTTTTGAGCTAGGCAGTTTGCTCTAGTGCTTCACTTATATCTTTTTAGAGCACGGCGGTGGCTTTATTTTATAGAAAATGTTGAACTATCATGCTTCACTTATATTATTTTGAGAGTCTCTAAAAAGCATGGTAATTTTCTTAGGTTATGAATTTAGTCCTAATATGATGTGATGAGGACATCAATACCATTGTTATACCCACAGCCCCTGCTTCTATACATACTGGACCAATTACTAGAGCTCGCGCACGCCAATTAAAATATCAGGTACTTTCGTTTATTGGTAATGATTCTAAAGTTCATGAGAATATGATGCTGCCTAAATTGGATACATTTGTTTTGCTTACAAATGAAGGGCCTAGCTTGGACAACAAAGAGGAACCTTGGAGCAAGTTCAAGCATGGAGATGATGGCATGCACAAGGGGAACAAGAACGGAGTTACAAGTGATGATTTCAGGACTTTGAAGCCACCATAATGAGTGCAGGAAGCCTTGGACGAAATATACAAGATGTCACTTCATAAATTTCGTCCAGAGGCTATTATAGGTGCTGCGTCACCTTATTATTGGGCCAGGCCCATGTAATTTCGAAATACTTGAGTATAGGCTGTTTTTAGAGTCCGTATGTGTGGGGAAACAAGAGATAGGGTTGGTTTCGGACCCCTCCTTCAAGGGCCACGAAATCCCCTCCTCTTCCTCCATATATACAGCCCTTAGGGCACCGTTTAGACTTTGGGTTTTGTTTAGATTAAAAGTTCGCCATAGCTGCAACTTCGCGTACTTCGTATGTGTTCAACGACCAGACCAAGACGTCACAGAACCCCACCTTGATCAATAAAGCTTTCATCTTATATTCGCAATATCCAGATTGCAAATCTTAGTTTCTTGCTTGTTCTTCGTTTGCTTGCAGGAGATAGACCCTCGTGGTCAGGTTGATTGTGCTCCGGCGTGGTCAATAACCTCTCGGAGTTGGTTTAGCGATTGCTAAGGCGCGACGTCCTCGCACGTTCGTAGTCGGATCGTCAAAGTCTACTCCACCAAAAACGATAGCTATCATCTCATTGAAAGATCGGGACACCCTCGCCTCTATCAAGTGGTATCAGATTCCCAGGTTGCTCGGTGAGATTTACAGTTTTTCGTAGTTTAGATCGAGTCTGTTCTTCATACCTACAGTCCAGGAAAAAGCCAAAAAAAAAAATTTAGGGTTAGTTCATCATATCCGAACCAATCTGAGCCTTTGCATAATCTTTTTAGGGTTTTTGCTTTGTTGAATTTGCGGTTGCATCGTCGTGTCAAGTTGCTGGTCTTAGCGTCTAGTTCTTTAGAGTTTCGAGTTCTGTTCACAAGTTGTCACGCCGCCGCCGCACCATCATCATCGCCCCTACCATATACCACCACAGCTTATCTGCTATTTCTCTGAGTCCATATACCACCACCGATCCGAGTCCATATACCACCACCAATCCGAGTCCACATATACTACCGTCATATACCATCACCAGTCCGAGTTCCACCATATTCATCTCTGCCACCAGTCCTAGTCCGAGTCCAGTATTTATTCCTTTATTTTAGAGTTCCAGATCACGCGATACTGCGAGTCGTGAACAAGTCGGATTCCCCAATTTTCGTGCTACCCGTAGAAGAAAAATAGTTCCAGTTTCAAAAAATAAAAACTAAGTCTGGAAAATTCTGGCTAGGCAGTTTTTAGACCATTTGTAGACTTTTTCGAAAAAAAATTGTTGCGGAGCAAAAAAAAAAAGTGCAAAAAAAGAAAAGAAAAAAAGATGATGAGGACATCAATACCATTGTTACACCCACAGCCCCTGCTTCTATACATACTGGACCAATTACTAGAGCTCGCGCACGCCAATTAAAATATCAGGTACTTTCGTTTCTTGGTAATGATTCTAAAGTTCATGAGAATATGATGCTGCCTAAATTGGATACATTTGTTTTGCTTACAAATGAAGGGCCTAGCTTGGACAAGAAAGAGGAACCTTGGAGCAAGTTCAAGCATGGAGATGATGGCATGCACAAGGGGAACAAGAACGGAGTTACAAGTGATGATTTCAGGACTTTGAAGCCACCATAATGAGTGCAGTAAGCCTTGGACGAAATATACAAGATGTCACTTCATAAATTTCGTCCAGAGGCTATTATAGGTGCTGCGTCACCTTATTATTGGGCCAGGCCCATGTAATTTCGAAATACTTGAGTATAGGCTGTTTTTAGAGTCCGTATGTGTGGGGAAACAAGAGATAGGGTTGGTTTCGGACCCCTCCTTCAAGGGCCACGAAATCCCCTCCTCTTCCTCCATATATACAGCCCTTAGGGCACCGTTTAGACTTTGGGTTTTGTTTAGATTAAAAGTTCGCCATAGCTGCAACTTCGCGTACTTCGTTTGTGTTCAACGACCAGACCAAGACGTCACAGAACCCCACCTTGATCAATAAAGCTTTCATCTTATATTCGCAATATCCAGATTGCAAATCTTAGTTTCTTGCTTGTTCTTCGTTTGCTTGCAGGAGATAGACCCTCGTGGTCAGGTTGATTGTGCTCCGGCGTGGTCAATAACCTCTCAGAGTTGGTTTAGCGATTGCTAAGGCGCGACGTCCTCGCACGTTCGTAGTCGGATCGTCAAAGTCTACTCCACCAAAAACGATAGCTATCATCTCATCGAAAGATCGGGACACCCTCGCCCCAAACTGATGGACAAACTGAAGTAGTCAATAGAACATTGTCTACTATGCTTAGGGCTGTTTTGAAGAATAACAAGAAAATGTGGGAAGAATGCTTGCCTCATATTGAATTTGCTTATAATCGTTCATTGCATTCTACTACTAAGATGTGTCCTTTTGAAATTGTGTATGGTTTCCTTCCTCGTGCACCAATTGATTTGTTGCCTCTTCCATCTTCGGAGAAGGTTAATTTTGATGCTAAACAACGTGCTGAATTGATCTTAAAAATGCATGAGTTAACTAAGGAGAACATTGAGCGTATGAATGCTAAATATAAACTTGCTGGAGATAAGGGTAGAAAACATGTTGTGTTTGCACCTGGAGATCTTGTTTGGTTACATTTGCGTAAGGATAGATTTCCTGATTTGCGCAAATCAAAGCTAATGCCACGTGCTGATGGTCCTTTTAAGGTGTTAGAGAAAATAAATGATAATGCATATAAACTTGAGCTGCCTGCAGATTTTGGGGTTAGTCCCACTTTTAACATTGCAGATCTGAAGCCTTATTTGGGTGAGGAAGATGAGCTTCCGTCGAGGACGACTTCATTTCAAGAAGGGGAGGATGATGAGGACATCAATACCATTGTTACACCCACAGGCCCTGCTTCTATACATACTGGACCAATTACTAGAGCTCGCGCACGTCAATTAAAATATCAGGTACTTTCGTTTCTTGGTAATGATTCTAAAGTTCATGAGAATATGATGCTGCCTAAATTGGATACATTTGTTTTGCTTACAAATGAAGGGCCTAGCTTGGACAAGAAAGAGGAACCTTGGAGCAAGTTCAAGCATGGAGATGATGGCATGCACAAGGGGAACAAGAACGGAGTTACAAGTGAGGATTTCAGGACTTTGAAGCCACCATAATGAGTGCAGGAAGCCTTGGACGAAATATACAAGATGTCACTTCATAAATTTCGTCCAGAGGCTATTATAGGTGCTGCGTCACCTTATTATTGGGCCAGGCCCATGTAATTTCGAAATACTTGAGTATAGGCTGTTTTTAGAGTCCGTATGTGTGGGGAAACAAGAGATAGGGTTGGTTTCGGACCCCTCCTTCAAGGGCCACGAAATCCCCTCCTCTTCCTCCATATATACAGCCCTTAGGGCACCGTTTAGACTTTGGGTTTTGTTTAGATTAAAAGTTCGCCATAGCTGCAACTTCGCGTACTTCGTTTGTGTTCAACGACCAGACCAAGACGTCACAGAACCCCACCTTGATCAATAAAGCTTTCATCTTATATTCGCAATATCCAGATTGCAAATCTTAGTTTCTTGCTTGTTCTTCGTTTGCTTGCAGGAGATAGACCCTCGTGGTCAGGTTGATTGTGCTCCGGCGTGGTCAATAACCTCTCGGAGTTGGTTTAGCGATTGCTAAGGCGCGACGTCCTCGCACGTTCGTAGTCGGATCGTCAAAGTCTACTCCACCAAAAACGATAGCTATCATCTCATCGAAAGATCGGGACACCCTCGCCTCTATCATGATGGGCATCCAAGAGGGATATAATAATGACTTTAATATAAAGAGCGTTGAAAACTATGAGAAGTTTGATTCCTTGCATTTGTTTTGAGATATAAAGATGTTGATATTAGAGTCATGCTAGTGAGTAATTGCGGATTGGTAGAAATACTTGTGTTAAAGTTTGTGATTCCCGTAGCATGCACGTATGGTGAACCGTTATGTGATGAAGTCAGAGCATGATTTATTTATTGATTGTCTTCCTTATGAGTGGCGGTCAGGGACGAGCGATGGTCTTTTCCTACCAATCTATCCCCCTGGGAGCATGTGTGTAGTACTTTGTTTTGATAGCTAATAAATTTTTGCAATAATTATGTGAGTTCTTTATGACTAATGTTGAGTCCACGGATTATACGCACTCTCACCCTTCCACCATTGCTAGCCTCTCTAGTACCCTGCAATTCTCGCCGGTGCATTAAACCCACCATATACCTTCCTCAAAACAGCCACCATACCTACCTATTATGGCATTTCCATAGCCATTCCGAGATATATTACCATGCAACTTCCACCGTTCCGTTTATTATGACATGCTTCATCATTGTCATATTGCTTTGCATGATCATGTAGTTGGCATAGTATTTGTGGCAAGGCCACTGTTCATATTTTTTTATACATGTCACTCTTGATCGTTGCACATCCCGGTACTCCGCCGGAGGCATTCATATAAAGTCATATTTTGTTCTAGAATCGAGTTGTAATTCTTGAGTTGTAAGTAAATAAAAGTGTGATGATCATCATTATTAGAGCATTGTCCCATGTGAGGAAAGGATGATGGAAGATATGATTCCCTCACAAGTTGGGATGAGTCTCCGGACTTTACAAAAAAAAAGAGGCCAAAAGAAGCCCAAACAAAAAAATGAGAGAAAAGAGAGAAGGGGCAATGCTACTATCCTTTTACCACACTTGTGCTTCAAAGTAGCACCATGATCTTCATGATAGAGAGTCTCCTATGTTGTCACTTTCATATACTAGTGGGAATTTTTCATTATAGAACTTGGCTTGTCTATTCCAATGATGGGCTTCCTGAAATTGCCCTAGGTCTTCGTGGGCAAGCGAGTTGGATGCACACCCACTTAGTTTCTTTTTGAGCTTTCATACACTTATAGCTCTAGTGCATCTGTTGCATGGCAATCCCTACTCACTCACATTGATATCTATTGATGGGCATCTCCATAGCCCATTAATACGCCTAGTTGATGTGAGACTTTCTCCTTCTTTTTTGTCTTCTCCACAACCACCATATCCTATTCCACCTATAGTGCTATATCCATGGCTCACGCTCATGTATTGCGTGAAAGTTGAAAAAGTTTGAGAACATCAAAAGTATGAAACAATTGCTTGGCTTGTCATCGGGGTTGTACATGATTTAATACTTTGTGTGATGAAGATGGAGCATAGCCAGACTATATGATTTTGTAGGGATAACTTTCTTTGGCCATGTTATTTTGAGAAGACATGATTGCTTTATTAGTATGCTTGAAGTATTATTGTTTTTATGTCAATATTAAACTTTTGTTTTGAATCTTATGGATCTGAATATTCATGCCACAATAAAGAAAATTACATGGATAAATATGTTAGGTAGCATTCCACATCAAAAATTCAATTTTTATCATTTACCTACTCGAGGACGAGTAGGAATTAAGCTTGGGGATGCTTGATACGTCTCCAACGTATCTATAATTTTTTATTGTTCCATGCTATTATATTATCTGTTTTGGATGTTTTATATGCATTAATATGCTATTTTATATTATTTTTGGGACTAACTTATTAGCCTATAGCCCAGTGCTACTTTCTGTTTTTTCCTTGTTTTTTGAGTTTTACAGAAAAGGAATATCAAATGGAGTCCAAACGGAATAAAACTTTCGCGACGATTTTTCTTGGACCAGAAGACACCCACGTAACTTGGAGAGGGGGCCAGAAGATCCCCGAGGAGGTCACAAGCCTCAGGGGCACGCCCTAGGGGGGTGCCCTGAGGGCTTGTGGGCCCCTCAGAGGTCCCCTAACCCTAATTCTAGCTCTATAAATTCCCAAATATTCCCAAACGACCAGAAGCGTCCACCCAAATACTTTTCCGCTGTCGTAACCTTTTGTACCCGTGAGATCCTATCTTGGGGCCTTTTCCGGCACCCTGTCAGAGGGGGATTCGATCACAGAGGGCTTCTACACCAACTCTATTGCCCTTTTATCGTGTTGGGTGCAAGTGTTTGATTGTTTGTGCAGGTGCATAGATTGGAGACTTGCTTGTACCTCCTACTGGATTGATACCTTGGTTCACAAACTGAGGGAAATAGTTATCTCTACTTTGCTGCATCACCCTTTCCTCTTCAATCAAAAAATCAACACAAGCTCAAGAAGTAGCACCAAGAGGCGCGCCGTCAATCAGACGAGCACAATGGCCGAGTCGTCGATGAGCCAGTGCCCGTTGTTGGCGGATACCAACCTTACGAGGTTGGGTGCCCCGCCTTCACACGTGAGTTGCGGCAAGTCTGCTGGCCGTCCGTCCGAGCGTTCAAGCCTGAGGTCCTGAAAAAATATGACGGCAATTAGAACCCTGAATTATTGGGCATCTATACGATTGTTGTGCAAGCTGCCGGGGGAAGGGACGAAAAAATCCTAGCCAACTACTTCCCGTTGGTGCTCAAACCCAACGTAAGGTCCTGGCTGATGAACTTGCCAGAAAACTCCATTTCCTCGTGGTCAAATCTTTGCAATGAGTTTGTTGGTTCCTTTACCGGGGGACAGAAAGGTCCAGGATTGCCCAGCGACTTGCAAGTGATCCCGCAGAAGGAAGGAGAGAGTCTGCGCAAGTACATCTATAGATTCGGCTGCGTGCATCGCAGCATACCGGATATCCACCCCGCCGACGTGGTTGCCGCATTCCACACGAATGTGCGCAATCTCAAAATGCGGGAGAAGATGCATATCCACCTGCCAAAGACCGTCAACGAACTTTATACGTTGGCGGACAAGTGTGTGCGCGCTGAAGAAGGGAGAAGGCTTCCCGGGGAGGATGATGCCGCCGAAGTCGATTCCGACGATGATGGCGCGACTGCCACAGGAAAGAATGGTCGAAGGCGTAACAGGAAGTGCAGAAGCAATTCAGTTATGGTTGTAGAATAATCCGACAACTCCCTCCCCGCCAAGAAACCCAAAACAGAAAATACCGGTAAGGAAGCGGCTACATGCGCTGATTGCCAGGTCGCTGCGGCAGGAGAAAAAGTTGGCAAGTCCGACGGGCCATACTGATCCACCGTACCAAAGGCCATGACCTCGAGGAGTGCCGCCAAGTCGAGCAACTAGTTGAGAAACAAAAGGCAGAGTATGAGAAGCGGGACAAGGAGAAGGGCCATGACAGTGCAGGTGGATCCGGCAAGAAGGGCCGAGGTGGTCAAGGCGGACGCCACAGCAACAAGAAGGAAAAGCCCGCCAGGGGCAGAGAAAGGAAGGAAGAGGATGAGGAAAGTGAAGATGAGGATGATGAGTCTAGCGAGCAAGAATTCCAGAAGGCAACGGAAGCCATGTGCATTAATGTGGGTGCATCTTTTCACTCCTCTCATCGCCAGCTGAAGCAGTGTGCACGCGAAGTTAATGCAGTGGAACCAGCGGCGGATGCATGAAAGCCTCTCAAATGGTCCCACACGCCTATCATTTTTTATGTCGAGGACCACCCTGATCGCATGACTGCGGTCGGGTGTTTGCCGTTGTTGGTCTCACCAACGATACACAACCTCAAGGTCATGAAAATGTTAGTTGACGGTGGGGCTGGCTTGAAATTGATCTCCCCCGAGGTGATCGAGAGGCTGCAGATACCTGAGGAAGAGTTCAAGAAAATGGGGACTTTCCAAGGAATCAACCCGGGTAGAAGCCAACCTAAGGGAAAGATCACGTTGTCGGTGACATTTGGCGCGGACCTAAACTACCGAACCGAGAAGATCGTATTTGATGTGGTTAAGATCCCCTTGCCGTTCAATGGAATTCTTGGTCGTCCTACCTTGGCCAAGTTCATGGCGACATCCCACTATGCCTATAACACATTGAAGATGCCAGGGCCCATGAGTGTTATCTCCATCAACTCAGACCAGAAAGATGCAATCATTTGTATGGACAAACTCTATAGAGATGCGGTCGCAGTAGAAGCTGATAAGGCAACAGCTCCTGCTAACCCGAAGAATAACAAAAAGCCCGGAAAGACATCCAGTAAGGCTTTTGGGAAGCGCACCTCCTCGGAGTGCTGCGCACCCGTCGAGGACTTACCGGAAAGCTCTACCGGCAAGAAATCCAAGGCCGCTCCACCTTCAATGAAGAAAGTACCGGCAAGGGAGTATGGTATTGATGGTACTTTCACCATCAGTGCCACCCTAGATAGAAAATAGGAAAGCGCGCTCATTGCTTTCCTGCGGGCGAATGTAGATGTGTTTGCATAGCAACCATCTGACATCCCCGGTGTTCCCAGGGAGGTAATTGAGCACCACCTTGCTATCTGCCCTCATGCTTGGCCCATCAAGCAGAAGGTCAGAAAGCAAGCATTGGAACGACAACAATTCATAGCAGAGATCAAGAAACTCGAGGCAGCTGGCCTAGTTAGAGGAGTGCTACATCCAACTTGGTTGGCAAATCCGATTGTTGTGCGCAAGGCAAATGGGAAATGGAGACTTTGTATTGATTACACTGACCTCAACCAAGCATGCCAAAAGGATCCTTTCCCCTTGTCGCGGATCGACCAGATAGTAGACTCTACTATCGGCTATGATTTGCTCTCGTTTCTTGACACCTACTCTGGATATCACCAGATATTCATGTCCAAGGAAGATGAAGAGAAAACTGCATTCATCACTCCATGTGGCACGTACTATTTTGTGCGGATGCCTTTCAGACTAAAGAGTGCGGGTTCCACGTTTGCAAGGGCAGACCAGATCGGATTTGAGCCACAATTACACAGAACATAGAGGCCTACATGGATGATATTGTGGTCAAGACCAAAGACAAGTCCACCCCGATTCAAGATTTGGAGGAAACCTTCTGCAACTTACGAAAGATCAACATGAAGCTCAACCCCGAGAAGTGTGTGTTTGGTGTCCCTTCCGGCAAGCTCCTTGGTTTCTTTGTATCTCAGCATGGGATCGAGGCGAACCCTGACAAGATTAAGGCCATCGAGCAGATCCAAGCACCCAAGACCGTCAAGGATGTGAGGCGTCTTGCCGGTTGTGTCGTGGCCCTGAGCAGGTTTATCTCAAGGTCTGTTGAGCACGTCGTGTCATTTTTCAAGATCTTGAAAAAGGCAGGTCTGGTAAAATGGACTCCGGAAGCGGAGGCTGCGCTGCAAGACCTGGAAAGGTACATGTCCTCTACGCCAACTTAGTCGCGCCAAAACCACAAGAGCCGTTGCTGCTATATTTGGCAGCGACGAATCAAGTGGTCAGTGCTGCACTAGTTGCGCAGAGAGAAGCTGATGGCGAGGAAACAATAGTGGTAGAGCCCTTCTTTGATGAGGTAATGACACCTCCGGCAAGGCTAGATGTCGAGAAGGAAAAAGAAGTGCAAGCGGAAATAACTGAGAAGCAGATTACATCAAAGAAAAAAGTGGTGCAGCGGCCAGTGTACTTTGTTAGTTCCCTTCTACAGGGGGCTAGGTCAAGGTATTCGGGCGTGCAGAAGTTGCTATTTGGCCTACTCATGGCCTCAAGAAAGCTACGCCACTATTTTCAAGCACGTGAGATTACGGTGGTCACCCGCTTTCTGTTGCAGCGTATTCTGAGGAATCCAGAGGCAACCAGTAGGATAGTGGAATGGGCACTGGAGCTGTTGCGCTTTGTGCTCAAGTTTGAAAGTGCATCAACTATCCAGAGCAGAGCATTGGCTAAATTCATTGTAGAGTGGACACCGACACCAGATGACGAGACCCAGGAATCAGCACTCCCCGACAGGGAAACTGAGAAGGACTGGATCATGTACTTCGATGGTGCTTTCTTGCTGCAAGGCACTGGCGGCGGAGTGCTGCTTATCGCACCCATCGGAGAGCATCTCAAGTACGTGGTTCAGATGAACTTTCCCCATGAGGAAGCTACCAACAATACTGCTGAGTATGAGGGACTGCTTGCCGGCCTCAGAATTGCGGTAGAGTTGGGATTCAAAAGCTGATCGCCCGTGGAGATTCGCAGCTGGTGGTAAAACAAGTGAACAAGGATTATCAGAGCCCATTGATGGAGGCATATGTGGATGAAGTGAGAAAGATGGAAGAACACTTTGACAGTCTGCAAATAGAGCACATACCTCATGTGGAAAACAGCATTGCTGATCAACTGTCAAAGTGTGCCACCCAAAAGCTACCTGTGGAACCAGGGACTTTTGCGCTCCACTTGACTCAACCCCCAGTCACCCCGTCAACAAGAGCCATGAAGGCAAGGAAGACAAGCACCAAAAAATACTTTCCGGCAGAGCTCCCAGAAGCCACCGACATAGCAGTTGCCAAAAGAAGTGATGCGCCTGCCGGTGAGCAGCGGCCTCGGACAGAATCCCAGATTCTTGTCGTTGAGATCAGCGCTCCCGCGGCCGAAGAAATGCGTCTAGTCCTTGTTGTCGAGCCCCAAGCTCCGACATGGGCGTAACAGATAGTCCAATACCTCCAAACAGGAGAACTTCTCGAAGAACAAGAGCAAGCTGAGAAAGTAGCCCGTCAGTCAAGTATGTATCAGTTTGTGGATGACATTCTGTGCAGAAAAAGGCCAAACGGTGTGAAATTGAAATGCATTCCCCGGGAAGATGGACTTAAGTTGTTGGCAGAGATAAATGAAGGCGTATGTGGTTCTCATATAGGAGCAAGAACCCTTGTCGGCAAGGCTTTCCGACAAGGCTTTTATTGGCCCACTGCCCTCCAGGATGCAACTAAGCTAGTAACAAGATGTGAAGCATGCCACTTCCATTCAAAGAGCATACACCAACCAGCACAAGCCCTCCAAACGATTCCTCTATCCTATGCATTGCCCTTTCTCACCTCGAGATGTGGTGCAAACTTCACCAGTGCATCCAAACCCCGTGATATGATACGCTCTATCACACATAAAACTCCTTATATCTTCCTCAAAACAGCCACCATACCTACCTATTATAGCATTTTCATAGCCATTCTGAGATATATTGCCATGAAACTTCCACCATTCCGTTATTGTGATAAACATCATCATTGTCATGTTGCTTTGCATGATCATATAGCTGACATAGTATTTGTGGCTCAGCCACCGTTCATCATTTTTTATACATGTTACGCTAGATCATTGCACATCCTGGTACACCGCTAGAGATATTCATATAGAGTCATATTTTGTTCTAGTGTCGAGTTGTAATTTTGAGTTGTAAGTAAATAGAAGTGTGATGATCATCATTATTCATTATTAGAGCATTGTCCCAAGTGAGGAAATAAAAAAAGGCCAAAAAGAGCCCAGAATAAAAGCCAAAAAGAGCCCAACAAAAAAATGAGAGAAAAAGAGAGAAGGGGCAATGTTACTATCTTTTTCCACACTTGTGCTTCAAAGTAGCACAATGTTTTTCATATAGAGAGTCACTTATGTAGTCACTTTCATATAACTAGTGGGAATTTTTCATTATAGAACTTGGCTTGTATATTCGAATGATGGGCTTCCTCAAATGCCCGAGGTCTTCTAGAGGAAGCAAGATGGATGCACAACCACTTAATTTTCTTTTTGAGCTTTCATACACTTATAGCTCTTAGCGCATCCGTTGCATGGCAATCCTTACTCCTTGCATTGACATCAATTCATGGGCATCTCCATAGCCCGTTGATTAGCCTCGTCGATGTGATACTTCCTCTTTTTTTGTCTTCTCCATATCATCTGTACCACCATACTCTATTCTGCCCATAGAGCTATATCCATGGCTTGCGCTCATGTATTGCATGGGGGTTGAAAAAGCTGAAGCGCGTTAAAAAGTACGAACCAATTGCTTGGCTGACACCAGGGTAGTGCATGATTTATACTTTGTGTTAAGAAGATGGAGCATGACAAGACTATATGATTTTGTAAGGATAGTGTTCTTTAGCATTGATATTTTGAAAGGCATGATTGTTTGTTGGTATGCCTGAGTATTGATGTCTTTATGTCAAATTATAGACTATTGCTTTGAATCGTTCGGATCTAAATATTCATGCCATAAAGGAAAGATTACATGATGAACATGTTAGGTAGCATTCCACATCAAAAATTCCGTTTTTGTCATTTACCTACTCGAGGACGAGCAGTAATTAAGCTTGGCGATGCTTGATACGTCTCCAACGTATCTATAATTTTTATTGTTCCATGCTATTATAGTATCAATCTTGGTGTTTTATATGCAATTATATATCATGTTTTGGGACTAACCTGTTAACGTAGTGCCAAGTGCTAGTTGGTGTTTTTTGCCTGTTTTTTGGTTTTCAAGGAAATCAGTACCAAACGAAGTTCAATTGCCACAAAACTTTTTGATGATTTTTTTCTGGACAAGAGAGACCCTAGAAGCTTCGGGAGGAGACCAGACATGCAACGAGTAGGCAACAAGGCACTTGGGCGCGCCTAGGGGGGTAGGCGCGCCCAAGTACCTTGTGGGCACCTCGTGGCTCCGCTTGACCTATTTCCACCTCTATACATTCTCTAAAATCGGGAAACCAACAGAGAGCCACCCAAAATACTTTTTTCGCCACTGCAAGTTTCTTTTCTTCGGAGATCCCTTCTGGAGGCCTTTTCCGGTACTCTACCAGAGGGGGAATCAATCACGAAGGGCCTCTACATCAACCTTGCTGCCCTTCCGATGGTGTGTGAGTAGTTTACCACAGACCTACGGGTCCATAGCTAGTAGCTAGATGGCTTCTTCTCTCTCTTTGAACGTCAATACAATGTTCTCCTCGATGTTCTTGGAGATATATTCGATGTAATCTTCTTTTGCGGTGTGTTTGGTGGGATCCGATAATTGTGGGTTTATGATCAAATTATCTATGAATATTATTTGAGTCTTCTCTGAACTCTTTTATGCATGATTGTTATAGCTTTTTATTTCTCTCCTATCTATCCATTTGGTTTGGCCAACTAGATTGATTTATCATGCAGTGGGAGAGGTGCTTTGTAATGGGTTCAATCTTCCGGTGATCTATATCCCAGTGACAGAAAGGGACAAGACATGTATTTGTATTATTGCCATTAAGGATAAAACGATGGGGTTTATTCATATTGATTGAGTTTACTTTGTCTACATCATGTCATCTTGCTTAAGGTGTTACTCCGTTCTGTATGAACTTAGTACTCTAGATGCATGTTGGATAGCGGTCAATGTGTGGAGTAATAGTAGTAGATGCAGGCAGGGGTCGGTCTACTTGTATCGGACGTGATGCCTATATACATGATCATTGCCTTGGATATCATCATAACTATGCGCTTTTCTATCAATTGCCAACAATAAATTTTTGCCCATCGTATGTTTTTTGTTTGAGAGAGAAGCCTCTAGTGAAAACTATGGCCTCCGGGTCTATCTTTATCATATATAAAATCCAAAAATACCTTGCTGCAATTTATTTACCATTATTTTATTTTGTGTTTTTGTTTATCTATCTACCATTATCAGAATTGATCCTTGCAATTAACCACCAAGGGGATTGACAACCCCCTTGACCGTGTTCGGTGCAAGTATTTGTTCTTTTGTGTGTAGGTGCTGTTCACGAGGTCTTGCGTGGTTCTCCTACTAGATTGATAACCTTGGTTCTTAACTAAGGGAAATACTTATCTCTACTGTACTACACCATCCTCTCCTCTTTGAGGAAATCCCAACGCAGCTCACAAGTAGCAGTGAGGTGGTGAGGTTACCTGCACATAGGGGCGTGTAGAACAACCCAATGACACTAGAAAGATAGCATATTAACACAACTCTAAACCATAGCAAGCAGCTTTAAACATAGTACCACACTTAAACATAGCAGTTTTTAAGCAAAGCAGTACGATATAGTCGATACTAAACCAGCTAGAGCAACGAAGAGCTCTCCTAGACATTCATGGCAAAGGCCTCGTCGTGCCTCCTGCACTTGGTCACCACTTCAATGCCGTCGTCATTGAAGACGATGACCTTGAGCGTGTCTGGGGTCAGCAACCTGATGGTCACCATGTACCCGATCTTGATCTGGTGGACAGCGGTGAAGGTGGCCCAACCCTGATCGCGGGTCACCCTGCCGTTCATCAGCCTCAAAGTGACCCTCCATGAGCAGCCGGTGTTCGTCTTGAGCTTAAACTCCGTCGGCACAGCCGGGAAGTGCTTGGTGAAGTCTAGGGGCATTGGTATGCACTCGAGCTTCGGGATAAGGATCACCTTGCAGAAGTGAGTTGGCCCACCCTCCTCATGGTAGTGCCCGTAGTTCCGGCGATTGCCGCTGGGGGGCTCCTCCACCACGACCTCGTTGTTCATGGGCGACACCTCCTCGGTCGTGTGCGGCACCACCTCCAAGGGCGGCACCACCTCTTGCCCTTGTCATTGTTCTCCATCTCGATCTACGTTATGAACAACACAAAGTTCATGGCGTTATGAAGAGCACAAAGTTCAAAGGTTGATCGGCATTAAAACCTATCATCCAATTACCCAGGCTGACGATCACTACTTACCCACAATCGCACTCAGTTAACCCTCTCTCCTCTCTGTCTCTCACTCTTCCTCCTATCCATCGCCAAGAACTCCAACTCCAACCCCAACCCCAACCCCTTCCCTTGGGGCATTGGATGAAGGGCTTTCTTCCTCGGGTGCTCACTCAGTGACCACACCAAGTTCGAGAACACCATGGAAGCGTTCTCAAACTTCAGCAACATCGAAGACATGCAAAAGGAGGCAGATGTTGTGGTGGAGAAGGATGGTGGAGGAGTTGAAGACGTTGATTCCTGACCTAGGAAAGGGCACTATGTCAGTCGACATCCTTTGCGGGGCTATGAACCAGGGCGACTCCGGTGATGCTGGATAGAGGGCAAGGTGGGCCAAGTACAGGGTGTACAGGGCTCATCATGACCAGCGTGCCGTAGCGTACTGGAACAGGACTTTGGTGGCACCGGAGGTCATCGGTTTGGAGCATGAGGAGGAAGAAGAAGCGGTGGAGATGGTGGTCAGGGCGCCGGAGCCAAGCCATCGTACTTTGCCAGTCGATCTGGACTCAGGTGAGGATGACGAGACGGTGGTCCAGCCAGAGGACAAGAACAAGGCCATGGGTCCCCGCCGCTCCAACTGCCTCTAGGGTTGCCGAGGCTAAGATTAGAATCTACCGTGTAAGATTGACTCCAATCCCCATTACCCTTGTACTCAATCCGTATCAGAATCCTAAAAATCCATGGCTACTTAGTAATCATCATCAAGTTATGGTCAGTCATATGGTTATTTACCCCGATTCCCCATTCCCCTAAAATGAGGATCGAATTTAAGCGCAGATCGAATGCGAAACAGTAGGTTAGAAGGTGAAAATACGGCTTGTCGCCATCGCTGAAGTGCTGCGAGTGGTGTTACTGACGCCGGTGAAGTCCGGCCGGTGCTCGCCTTGCTGATCTCCGGTCTGCTTATCGCCACCGCCGTCGCCGATGTGAAAGTGGAAGAGTGGAGAGAGGGGGAGGGAGCGGTGAGGGAAGGTGAGGGTAATTATCTGGCGCTTTGGGAAACAACGCGACTTCTCGAGTGTGGCTCCTCGCGTGCAGCCGCCACCGCCCACATGCATCCTGTCATGGAGTTAACACGGCAGATGCCCTTGTGAAAGGACTTAGGTGCGAGGCCATGGCTACGGTGATTAATTTAAAGGGGTTGAGCAGGACGAGAGGCACGAGTTTACCCAGGTTCGGCCACTCACGGTGGAGGTAAAAGCCTACTCCTGCTCTTGTTGCTATTGCTTGAGTATTGATTACAAGGGAGCGGATTCGCTTGACCTAGCTATCGATTGATTGTAACTTAGCTTTACCCGCCGC
This sequence comes from Thinopyrum elongatum, assembly GCA_011799875.1. NCBI lineage: Eukaryota > Viridiplantae > Streptophyta > Magnoliopsida > Poales > Poaceae > Thinopyrum > Thinopyrum elongatum. Next base: position 200,717,483 of record CM022297.1, on the reverse strand, counting down.
AGGGACTCGCCTTAATATACACAGGTCGAGGCCCTGGGCTTACAAGAGTCCGGGTCGGGTCATACTCCGTGACCGACCCTGGTTCTAATTCGCCTTGCCTTGCTAGGCAAGTCGCCATCGGGCGGCTTATACTTCCGGGTCAATCTCCGTCTTCCGGCCTTGGGCCTCCATCCGGCTCACCACGTAAGTCACCTCCCTGGTTCCATGTCTTGGCTTCTTGGGCCTGTCTAAGGCTTTTTCTTTAAGTCGTCAACATCTTAACCCGGCCCTCCTAGGGCGGGTTATATCGTGGGGTTATATCCCCAACATTAGGCCCTAGATTGATTTGAACTTGTTCATGTCAATCTTCAATTCCTCTGGTTGGCGAGTCTTCTTTGATTCCTCTCAGTACTTGAACCTTGAACAGATCTTTGTAACCCGCCATAAGAAAAGATGACATCATGTTTAATAAATTCAGAAAAAACCTCATGATGTCACAACGGATCTTTCGCATTAATCAGCCATCCCGATAATCAAGGCGCCCTTTCTGGGGTGATAATGATGACGCCTCCTCGATCTTCGTGCATGCATGTTACTGTTCCTTCCTTTCACTCATAAATAGGCACGGGGGGCTACCTTTTTCACTTTTACCCCCGTCGCCTCCACGTCTTCTTCTTCCTCTCAACACCTGCCGCGACCGGAGCTCCGCCGCACCGGCCAAAACATGCCAGCCACTCCGTTGAGGCCGCTGCATCATCCTGTTGTGACCAGAGCTCAGTAGCACGCATCTGCTCTCATCCAGCACCTTCAGGTATCATTCTTTTCCTCCCTCAGAACTGCATTAGGTCATCCAAGTTCATAGAGTTCATCGGTGTTCACCTAGGTTCTTCCTGTTTCTTGAATAGAATTTGTATCTCAATCCAACAAACGGGGTAGGAGTAGCACGGTAGCAGTTTAGCCTTCATCTTGTATCCTGGGTAGATTGCTTCCTCTCTAGAATCAATACATAATCTGCTAGCTTTTCCGTCACTGCCCTTTTTAGGTCTACCAATTATTTTCCTTTTTGCACTGTTCGTAGATCCGTAAATATAGCTGTGAACTGTGAAACCTGTTTACCTCATACTTAGCAAAATTTCACAAACTTGGATCCATAGATAATTGACCCGCCCTTCACCTTTTGGGCGGCTTAACAATCAACTTGTAACTGGCCAAGAATTTCAAAAAACTGCTTCTTTCAATTAACCCGCCAACATGCTGCCGGCTTAAACTTTCATAACTTAACCCGCCAAATTCTCATAGCTTGATAGTCACTTCACTCCATGGCTAGGGCGGCTCATAATTTTTTAATGGCTCACTGTAATACATAGTCTTTTAACCATAACTAGTTCATTATTGCTGAAACATCATGTAATCACTTGGGCGGCTTACCATTGCAATTTTGACCCGCCATACCTTTATTCCTTGGTCGCAGCTTTTTAACCCAACCAATCATGACTAAGACTCCCACTTCTTGCGACTGGGTTGCTTCCAGAGTCTCCGAGCTCGTATTAAATGAGTATGTGGACATGGGGGTTTTGCCAGCTAAAGAAGTTATCCACTGCGGATTCCCGGTCCTGAAACTACTCCTCAACCCGGAGAGGGTGAAGTTGTCATTTTTTTGGATCACCTCCTCCGTGGCTTTTCACCACCCAGGTCAAAATTCTTCCGGGATGCTCTGCATTTTTACAATCTTCATCCTCAAGACATCGGACCCAACACCGTCTCCAACCTATGCCACTTTCAAATATTCTGTGAAGTGCTCCTTCAAGAAGAGCCCACTGTTGATCTCTTCAGTGATTTCTTTTATATCAACCGCCAGAGAGATGTCAGACGGACCCAGTCTTGAGCTTGGAGGTGTTTCCATCCAGAGGCGGAGAAACGTAACCTTTCCCTCAGCCGCACTGCCCAGCCACTGATGGCTCGTGTCAGTATTTCCCCGAAGAGAAAGGGATGATGCAGTACAGCTTCGGTAGGTATTTCCCTCAGTTATGAAACCAAGGTTATCGAACCAGTAGGAGAACCAAGCAACACTATGTAAACGGTACCTGCACACAAAGAACAAATACTTGCAACCCGACACGTAAGAGGGGTTGTCAATCCCTCTCGGGTAAAAGATAGATTGGTTTGTATGATTTTGGATAGATAGATCTCGCAATAAAATAAAATTAAATAAAGAAAGAAAAGTGCAGCAAGGTATTTTTGGGTTTTTAGAATAATAGATCTGAAAACAAAAGCAAATAAAAATAGATCTCAAAGCAAATATGATAAAGAATAGACCCGGGGGCCGTAGATTTCACTAGTGGCTTCTCTCGAGAAAAGTATCATACGGCGGGTAAACAAATTACTGTTGGGCAATTGATAGAACTTCAATAATTATGATGATATCCAGGCAATGATCATTATATAGGCATCACATCCAAGATTAGTAGACCGACTCCTGCCTGCATCTACTACTATTACTCCACACATCGACCGCTATCCAGCATGCATCTAGTGTATTAAGTTCATGGAAAAACGGAGTAATGCGATAAGAACGATGACATGATGTAGACAAGATCTATTCATGTAGGAATAGACCCCATCTTGTTATCCTTAATAGCAACGATCAATATGTGGCTTGCTGCCCCTTCTGTCACTGGGAAAGAACACCGCGCAACCGAACCCATCAGAAAGCACCTCTTCCCATGGCAAGAAAAATCAATCTAGTCGGCCTAACTAAACCAAAGATTTGAAGAAGAAATACGAGGCTATAAGTAATCATGCATATAAGAGATCAAAGAAACTCAAATAACTTTCATGGATAAATAGATCTGATCATAAACTCAAAGTTCATCGGATCCCAACAAACACACCGCAAAAAGAGTTACCTCAAATAGATCTCCAAGAGACCATTGTATTGAGAATCAAAAGAGAGAGAGGAAGCCATCTAGCTACTAACTACGGACCCATAGATCTACAATGAACTACTCACGCATCATCGGAGAGGCACCAATGAGGATGATGAACCCCTCCGTGATGGTGTCTAGATTGGATCTGGTAGTTCTGGAACTTGCGGCGGCTGGAATTGTGTTTCGTCGACTCCCCTAGGGTTTTTGGATTTTCGGGGTATTTATAGAGCAAAAGGCGATGCAAGAGGTGGCCAAGGTGGGCACAAACCACCAGGGCGCGCCTGGGCCCCCAGGCGCGCCCAGGAGGGCTGTGCTCCCCTCGGAGCCCCCCTCTGGTACTTCTTTGGCCCAACAGGTGTCTTCTGGTCCAGAAAAATTCTCCAAAAAGTTTCGCTGCGTTTGGACTCCGTTTGGTATTGATTTTCTACGAAGTAAAAAACAAGCAAAAATCAGCATCTAGCACTGGGCACTATGTCAATAGGTTAGTCCCAAAAAATGATATAAAGTTGCTATAAAATGATTGTAAAACATCCAAGAATGATAATATAACAGCATGGAACAAGCAAAAATTGTAGATATGTTGAAGACATATCAGCATCCCCAAGCTTAATTCCTACTCGTCCTCGAGTAGGTAAATGATAAAAATAGATTTTTTTTATGTGGAATGCTGCCTAACATGTTCATCACATATTCTTTTCTTGTGTAGCATGGACATTTGGACTTTTATATGATTCAAAGCAATAGTCTAGTTTTGACATGAAGATTTCAATACTCAAACATATTAACAAGCAACCATGTCTTTCAAAATATCAACACTAAAGCAAGTTATCCCTAGCCCATTATTCTCAATCATTGATCCATTCATGAAACACACTCGCATATTAGCTACACCCAATGCTCAGGTACGATCATAGTGCCCCTTAGTTGGTGCTTTATAAGAGAAGATGGAGACTCAAATAAAATTAAAAATTGCATAAAGTAAATAGAAAGGCCCTTCGTAGAGGGAAGTAGGGATTTGTAGAGGTGCTAGAGCTCAAAGTGGAAAAAATAGAGATAAAACATTTTGGGTGGCATGCTTTTCCTGTCAACGAAAATGATCGAGTAGTTCCCAATACTTTCCATGCTAGATATATCATAGGTGGTTCCCAAACAGAAAATAAAGTTTATTCCTTTTTCCACCATGATTTCACATTCCACGGCAAGCCGTATCCACAGGTGCCGTCCATACCAACACTTTCCAAGGAATTTATTATTTGACAACATAAAGTAAATTCATTTTTTCATTTTGGGACTGGGCATCCCTAATACCATTGTCGTACTCTCGTGCAATGACAAGTGAATAAACACTCATCTTGAGAATAACACATCTAGCATTGACAAAATATTAGCCACCCCCTACCGTTTCATGAGCGGTACGAGCACACAAAAAGGAAATTATTTTGAAAATTAGAGATGGCACATACAAATTTGCTTAGAACGGCACGGAAATACCGCATATAGGTAGGTATGGAGGACTCATATGGCACAACTGGGTTTAAGGATTTTGGATGCACAAGTAGTATACCTACTTAGTACAAGTGAAGGCTAGCAAAAGATTGAGAAGCATCCAACCAAGAAACAAAAAATCACATAAGCGAGCATTAAGCATAACTAACACTGAATAATGCACCACAAGTAGGATGTAATTTCATCGCATAACTATTGACTTTCGTGCTTGCATAGGGAATCACAAACCTTAACACCAATATTCTTATTAAAGCACAATTACTCATCAACATGACTCACATATCACTATCATCATATCGCAGAACTATTACAAAGAATCAAGTTTATTTTTTCCAATGATCTTCATGAAAGTTTTTATTATATCCCTCTTGAATATCTATCACTTTGGGACTAATTTCATATATTGCAATTGCTTTTGGCAAGCTCAAACAAGTTTAAGTGAAGAACATGAGCATAAAAGTTTTCATCTCTCAAAATAATATAAGTGCAGCATGAGAGAATTTCTTCAAAATTATTAAAGCACACCGTGCTCAAAAAGATATAAGTGAAGCACTAGAGCAATTCCATAGCTCAAAAAATTTAAGTGAAGCATAAAGAGCAATTCTAACAAATCATAGTATAATTTTGGCTCTCTCAAATAGGTGTGTCCAGCAAGGATACTTGTGACAAACTAAAAAGCAAAACAAGAAAAGACTCATATAATACAAGACGCTCCAAGCCAAACTCATGATATGTGACGAATAAAAATATAGCTCCAAGTAAAATACCGATGGTCGTTAGAAGAAAGAGGGGATGCCACTCGGGGCATCCCCAAGCTTAGTTGCTTGTTTCTCCTTGAATATTGCCTTGGGGTGCCATGGGGCATCCACAAGCTTAGGCTTTTCTTACTCCTTATTCCTTCATCCATCGTGATCTCACCCAAAACTTGAAAACTTCAATCACACAAAACTTAACAAAACCTTCATGAGATCCGTTTGTATAAGAAAACCAATCTTTACTTTAAGTACTATAGAAAACCCATTCAAATTTTGTTATTGCATTATATCTACTGTATTCTAACTTTACGATGGCTTATACCCCCGATACAATCCATAGATTCATCAAAATAAGCACACAATGCAAAGAAAACATAATCTGCAAAAAATAGAACAGTCCGTAAAGACTCAAATTTTACTCATAATTCTGTAACTCCAAAATTCTGAAAACTTAGGAAGATAGAGGCAATTCGTATATCAATCTTGTGTAAAAAACACAGAATTTTTCGTCGCTTATGTGAATCTAGAAAATTATTTTACTGGACGCAAAAGTTTCAATTTTTCAACAGGATCAAATCAACTATCACCAAAGCTATCCCAAAGGCTTTACTTGGCACACACACTAATTAAAACATAAAAAACACAATCATAACAGAGGCATAATTGTGCAAACACTCCAAAACAGAAAGAAAAAGGCAAAAATAAATTTTATTCATTGGGTTGCCTCCCAACAAGCGCTATCGTTTTATGCCCCTAGCTAGGCATAATGCATAGATCTAAGTATTGCCATCTTTAGTTTCCAACTCCTCAATCAAACACTTAGAATCCTTCAAAGATTTAGCATACAAATTTTCAATAACAATACTTCTAGGAACAAGTTTGAAAATTTCATTCTTGCAAGTAGGGCATTTTATCACTTCAACAAAATCGGGGTGAATACTAATCATCTTAAGATCTTCCATGTTACTATTAGAAGTTGCACCCTTGTTTTTAGTGACTTGAGTAATCTTGCCAAATTTTACTGGAGTTTTTTCAATAGTTTTAGCGGAAGTAAAAGCCATGCTTAGATTACTAAAAATTTCTTCCAACTTATCAATTCTAGCGGGGCTCTCCTCTATTCTCTCATTGAATGCAGGTTCTTTTTCTTTTAGTACTTTAAGAGCGTCTCCCGCTCTTGACCCAATTCTATTAGCAAGAATGTGCATCCTTTTATCTAATTTTCAATGTTTTCTTCAGTGAGCATTTTCTTTTCAATAGCATCTAGCCTTTCCGTAACATGCTCGAGAGTTAAAGTTGTTTCATTAATCATAAGAGGTGGTGAATCCACTAGATTTCCCATAGCATTAAAAGCATCTAGAGAAGGACACATCAAGAAATTCCCACCGGTAATTGTATCAACGATGAATCTATACCAAGTAGTGATGCCCACATAAAAACAACAAAGAAGAACAACGGTAGATTGCTTACGGATAGATCTATTATGAGCATTGCAAATCCTATACCAAGCATCTTTTAAATTCTCCCCTCCCCTTTGTTTGAAATTAAGAACCTCGTTCTAGGGGGTGCATGTAATAGAGGAAGAACTATCCATAACGACAAAAAGTGACGAAAATAATTGCACACAAAAACATATCTGACGAGAAAACAGCGAACGGAAAAGAGGGCGAATAAAACGACAAATTTTTGTGAAGTGGGGGAGATGAAAATGAGAGGCAAATGGCAAATAATGTAAATTGCAAGGAGATGAGATTTGTGATTAGGAACCTGATAGATGTTGATGATGTCTCCCGGGCAACGGCGCCAGAAATCGGCACATGGCCGGGAGACTATGTTGACTTGATCCACCATGGCGACGGTGCCAGAAATCCTTTCTTGATGGCTCGTATACGCGTCAGTATTTCCCCGAAGAGGAAGGGATGATGCAGTACAGCTTCGGTAGGTATTTCCCTCAGTTATGAAACCAAGGTTATCGAACCAGTAGGAGAACCAAGCAACACTATGTAAACGGTACCTGCACACAAAGAACAAATACTTGCAACCCGATGCGTAAGAGGGGTTGTCAATCCCTCTCGGGTAAAAGATAGATTGGTTTATACGATTTTGGATAGATAGATCTCGCAATAAAACAAAATAAAATAAATAAAGAAAAGGTGCAGCAAGGTATTTTTGGGTTTATAGAATAATAGATCTGAAAACAAAAGCAAATAAAAATAGATCTCAAAGCAAATATGATAAAGAATAGACCCGGGGGCCGTAGATTTCACTAGTGGCTTCTCTCGAGAAAAGTATCATACGACGGGTAAACAAATTACTGTTGGGCAATTGATAGAACTTCAAATAATTATGACGATATCCAGGCAATGATCATTATATAGGCATCACGTCCAAGATTAGTAGTCCGACTCCTGCCTGCATCTACTACTATTACTCCACACATCGACCGCTATCCAGCATGCATCTAGTGTATTAAGTTCATGGAAAAACAGAGTAATGCAATAAGAATGATGACTTGATGTAGACAAGATCTATTCATGTAGGAATAGACCCCATCTTGTTATCCTTAATAGCAACAATCAATACGTGTCTTGCTGCCCCTTCTATCACTCGGAAAGAACACCGCACGACCAAACCCATCAGAAAGCACCCCCTCCCATGGCAAGAAAAATCTGTCTAGTCGGCCTAACTAAACCAAAGATTTTAAGAAGAAATACGAGGCTATAAGTAATCATGCATATAAGAGATCAAAGAAACTCAAATAACTTTCATGGATAAATAGATCTGATCATAAACTCAAAGTTCATCGGATCCCAACAAACACACCGCAAAAAGAGTTACATCAAATAGCTCTCCAAGAGACCATTGTATTGAGAATCAAAAGAGAGAGAGGAAGCCATCTAGCTACTAACTACGGACCCGCAGGTCTACAATGAACTACTCACGCATCATCGGAGAAGCACCAATGAGGATGATGAACCCCTCTGTGATGGCGTCTAGATTGGATCTGGTGGTTCTGGAACATGCGGCGACTGGAATTGTGTTTCGTCGACTCCCCTATGGTTTTTGGATTTTCGGGGTTATTTATGGAGCAAAGAGGTGGTGCGGGAGGCGGCCGAGGTGGGCACAACCCACCAGGGCGTGCCTGGGCCCCCAGGCGCGCCAGGTAGGTTGTGCTCCCCTCGGAGCCCCCCTCTGGTACTTCTTTGGCCCAACAAGTGTCTTCTGGTCCAGAAAATTCTCCAAAAAGTTTTGCTGCGTTTGGACTCCGTTTGGTCTTGATTTTCTGTGAAGTAAAAAACAAGCAAAAAACAGCAACTGGCACTGGGCACTATGTCAATAGGTTAGTCCCAAAAAATGATATAAAGTTGCTATAAAATGATTATCAAACATCCAAGAATGATAATATAACAGCATGGAACAAGCAAAAATTATAGATACATTGGAGACGTATCAGCCACCCCAAGGACTGGAACTATACTTGGTTCTATTGCAGGGACACCACTCCAGCTGGAGAAAATCCCTTGCCGGGTTATCGCCCCTACCGGCTCAGCACCAGCAACGAGCTTCCGGGTCGATTGACCACCGTAGAACATGCCCCGTATGCACGCATGTTTTCAAAGATAAGAGCTTTAATAGCCAATGGCTTAACTGGAGTTGATCTGACCCGCTGCTGGGTCTCATCGAGGATTCTACCACTGAGCCGGCGCGGCGGCTTAATGTGCCAATATACTGGTGATTTGAAGGACCCGCAGCGCTACAACCAAAGACCTTTGACTGATAAAGAGATCAATGACACAGTCAAGACGGTACTTGGGGAATCTCTAGAAAACTGCAGTAAAGCAGGACAAAATCCCTTCTGCACTCTTAACCCGGCTCCTGCTGTAAGTATTTCGAGTAAATCTTCATCTTGTTTATCTCTCTCTCTTGTGCTTCATATCCTTTAAACTATTGCTCATGTATATATTCATATAGGCTGACTCTTCTTTCTGGAAGAAAAAAATACCAGCCGCCCTGTCGTGGGAAACCACGGACACCTATGGGGCCATCAGCCCCTTTTGGTTCGGCGGGGGGATGGACGCGTTGCACAAAGAGCGGAGAAGCGTCGTGCAGCACGGCAGAAATCACACGGGCAGTCTTTACCCAGGTTCGGGCCGCCGTGAGGCGTAAAACCCTACTCCTGCTTTGGTGGATTGATGGTGGATAATGGTGGTGAAACGTAGCACACTCGCCTGGCAAGGTTGCTCTGGAGGCGAGAGTGGCTACGCGCATATGGATATGCGAGGATCCAACCCTTTCTACGGTCGCCATGGGCCTCCTTTTATAGATTAAGGGGTCACCACAGTGGCAAATCAGTCTTTGCGTACTGATTAGATAGCTAACAGTGGTATCATATCTAACTCTGTAGGCTGACAGAGCGCATTAAATGTACCACTCTGTGTCACATCACAGCTTGCCCGGCAGGCCCTGCCGGTCAGTTTTGCCAGCTTCGCGCCTGGTTGCTTGACACATCTCAGGACTGGTGTCATATGGTGGTGTTTGCTGTAGGAAGTGGCTTCCATGTGGTAGAAAGCAGCCATTTAGTCACCTTGGAGCTTGACACCGCTTCGATTACTGACTTGCGTCGCTTGTGAGGTGGAGCGGTGGAGTAGCTTGCCTCCGCCAGTCCCGGCAGTCCTGCCAGGACGATCTGGGAGCTTGCTTCCGGGGCAAAACCCAACCTTGCCAGGCTCGCCTGCTCGGCAAGGTAGGTCCTTCCCTTAGCGATGCCTCGTTCCTCTGGCTCGCCTTGGCCTTCTTGACTTGCACCTGGATCCTTCAAAGGAATTGATCCTCCTTGTTTGGTTTGATCTTGGTCTTGCAATCTGGTCTCTAGCCTGTGCACAGTCCGTGCAATGGACCCAGGGTCCGTTGCACCGACAGGAGCCCCCGGGCTTGGCACGGGCGCGCCGCTGGGCGCCGCCGGGGTAGGCCCTAACCAGTGCATAGGCAGAAATGTAAGTGCAGCTCTGCCCCTTGAGATCTTCTTTGCTTCTTCATTAACTTGAGCTTGGGTCAGTTTCCGGTTTTCCCGCGCGTCGTGCAACGCTTAGGGGAAAAACTGAACCACGATCTATGGGCGGCCCACGCCCCACGATCACGGGGTAGGAAACTACCATCCCACTTGCCTCCTGCCCCAGAGCGCCTTCGCCACGTGTGCCGCATGCATTGCGCAGGGTAGGTGGTGGACGCAGAGGGCGTGGGAATTGGCGCCATGGCAGAAAGCTAGGCGTCGCCGAGTGGTGTAGAGGGCGGCCCTGATTCCCCGAGCCATTGGAGGCGCAAAGGGGAACCGCATTGGAGGAGCAGGGCGGACGCCTGCTGAGTGAGAGCCAGCCCCCTGCCTCGTTCTTCTATAAAAGGGGGCAGGAGTAGTGTGTCTGCTCACACTCCTTCCTTCTCCCTTTCTTCCAAGCTTCTCTTGCTTGCCATGGTGAGGGGGCGAGGGCGCGGTAGTACTCCGGTGGTGGTGACGAGAACTTCTGCTCGACAGCGTCTCCCCCCTCCTCTCGATGATGTGGGGGCGGAACCCGCTGTGAGAGGAGGCGGAAGGGGGCGTGGCCGAGGTCATCGTGGTGTGCGCGGCCGAGGAGGCCGGGGCAGCGCCTCAATTGCGCCCGCACCGAACGCTCTTCCTCCGATGGAAGGCCACGTCGGATATCAACACTTGGAGTTCGTCATCAGGCTGTACAAGCCTCCGCGCGGCCGCCTCTGTCTCCCTACTCCATTTTGCCAGGGTGATGGAGCTCGAACAGCCACGTGCGCTGAAGTTGCATATGAGGGGCTGTGGGAATGGCGGCATGCGGGTGGATGTTGACTTCCCTGCTCCTCATGTCATGTACCTCCGCCGTGGCTGGAAGACCTTTGCTCGAGCCCATAGCTTGTCGGAGGGGCACGTTCTCCAGTTTAAATTAATGGAGAGCGGCCTGCTTTCCGTCAAGGTCTTTGGGCGCTCGGGAGCTCGCTTAGGGTGCTGTGTGGAGAGCTCGACCGATGACGAAAGCTCCTCCTCGAGCGAAAGCGACGAGGAGGAGACTGACAGCGATGATGAAGGAAGCGGCCGGGAGGGCGACGACTCCGACTCCGGCTGAACGTCGCCCGCACCATCTTCATCAGGCGGCAGCACCATCATCTGCACCTGTGTTTTCTTCTCGGCAAGGTGGTTTGCCGGGAAGTTGGATGCAGAGGTGGTGATGGTGCCCCCCTGGCCCTTCCAGTAGTCCTCCAGCTGGACCTCGGCAGGCTTCCTCTCAGGCTGCAGCTCCGTTAGCCCTGCCGTGCCCTGCTGGCCTTGTTGGTGGTGGTCGACAGGTTGCCTCCGCCATGCTCTCCATCGACATCTTCGTCCACGCCCTCTTGCCCCTGTCGGGCATCCTCTCCTGGGGCCCGACAGGGTCAGGCTGGGCTTCTGCCCCGGCACTCCTCTTGCCCTCTTCGCCTTCTACCGCCGTGCCTAGGAGGAGAGGGACAAGAAAAGGCATTACGGGGCACTTATCTTTTTCAGTCTTAAATCTATAGGCACTTGCCAAATTTTAGTTCAAATAATGTAATCTCTTGTATCCATGTTTATGTTCCGTGAGACTTGTACTTGTTGATCAGCATATTAATGAAAAAGATAAGCTTGCCGGGCACTTGTGCATGTATGATATCCATGCAGAGGTGAAACACCTCCATACTTTCATGTAAACAAGTAGGTCCCGGTAAGCTACCTTGCTGGCACCCCATAGGACTGCTGCCGTGAGGCTGATCCTACCGGGCGCAGAACCTATTGGGAGAGACCAGCCCCCCGCCAACCCCTTTCAGCCAAAGGCTACTACGACCATCCTGACCGAAGCAGCGTTCGCGCCAGTAGATGGGAGCACCTTTGTTTCTGAGGCGGCGAGGTTTTCGTATGCACAAGTTCTACTCACGAAACATGTATGGATAAGAGATGGAACTTATCTGTTTTGGCTTGCCGGAGATCGTAGTGTTGGCTTATCTTCGCATCATCTTCCTAGGACTAAGTCCACGGCAGGAGCCTGCAGTTTATGCAAATGAAGATGATGCCAGATGCAATCTATCTACATGATCATGCAACCTATCTACATGAATCATGCAATGCTTATGAAATGCTTATGCATGCATGCAACTTGTCAGGGGCCCCCAGCGCTTCATTTATTTCTCTGTTGCTCAGGGTCTTTGCCTGGCTTTGTACAAGGGGTTACATGCAACTGAGGCAAGGCTTGTACAAAAGGGTGGCTACCGGGCAGGGCCCGATAGTACGGGTAGAACTTGCGGAGATGCTCAATATTCCATGATTTTTGCAATTGAATGCCATCTCCGGTCTCCAGACGGACTGCACCAGGTCTGGTGACTCGTACTACCCGGTAAGGGCCTTCCCACTTCAGCGATAGCTTGTTTGTACCCTTGGCGGACTGAACGTGCCTAAGGACAAGGTCACCTTCCTCAAAACACCGGGCATGAACCCTGCGGCTATGATAGTGACGCAGGGCTTGCTGATAGCATGCAGCACACGTAGCAGCCCGGAGACGGTTCTCCTCAAGAAGCACGGTGTCGTCATGCATGTGTTGTTCCTGCGCTACTTCATCGTAGGCAAGCACTCGAGGTGACCCATAAATGAGTTCCGTGGGGATAACTGCTTCTGCCCCATAGACTAGGGAGAAGGGAGTCTGCCCGGTAGCTCGGTTTGGTGTCGTTCTGAGGGACCAAAGAACCACCGGCAGCTCGTTGATCCATTGCCTGTCGTGCTCCTGCAGCTTATCAAACGTTCTTGTCTTGAGTCCTCACAGCACTTCAGCGTTCGCCCTCTCAGCTTGTCCATTGCTTCTGGGATGTGCGACAGATGCAAATGAGATCTTGCTTCCGAGGGCATGAACATATTGCATGAAGGCGCGGCTCGTGAACTGGGTGCCGTTATCGGTGTTGATCCGGGCAGGAACCCCGAAGCGGCACACCAATCCTTTCAAGAACTTGATAGCTGACTGAGCAGTCACCTTTCTCACGGCATTTACTTCCGGCCACTTTGTAAACTTGTCGATTGCAACAAACAAGAATTCAAAGCCCCCGACAGCTCGGGGGAAGGGGCCGAGGATATCGAGCCCCCAGACCGAAAACGGCCATGACAAAGGGATTGTCTGGAGTGCTTGGGCAGGCAGATGGATATTTTTGGAATGGAACTGACAGGCTTCACACTTGGTGATGAGCTCAACCGCATCTTGGAGGGCTGTGGGCCAATAGAATCCTTGTCGGAATGCTTTCCCAACCAAAGCCCTTGATCCAATATGGGAGCCAGACATGCCTTTGTGTATCTCTGCCAGCAGTTCCTTTCCTCCTTCCCGGCAAATGCACTTCAATTTCACACCGTTGGGCCTTCTTTTGTATAGTGTGTCATCGACAAACTGATACATACTGGCCCTCCGGGCTACTCTTTCAGCTTCTTCTTGCTCTTCGAGAAGTTCTCCGGTTTGGAGGAAATGGACTATGTGCCTTGCCCAAGTTGGAGCCTGAGGCTCGGCAACGAGGACTAGCGGCACCTCCTCATTCGTGGGGGTGCATCCCTTGATTGCGGGGAACAATGGCCCGGCAGGAGGGTGCAGCCCGGCAAGCGAAGGGGAGTTGTTTCCGGTAGGGTCCCTGCCAGGAGCCCCGAAAGGCTCTACCGGGAGAGGCTTACCGGAGTCCAATTTCCTCCTCTTTCGGGCCATTGTTGTCGGGGATACGGAAGGCTGAGTAAGATGGAGAACAAAAGTCCCTGGTTCCACAGGAAGCTTCTGCGCAGCACACTTTGACAGGTGATCAGCAATGTTGTTTTCCGCACGGGGTACGTGTTCTGTTTGCAACCCGTCAAAGCGCTCCTCCAATCTCCTCACTTCCCCAATGTATGCCTCCATCAATGGGCTTTGGTAATCCTTGTTGACTTGTCTCACCACCAGCTGTGAATCTCCTCGAATGATCAGCTTCTTGATTCCCAATTCTGTGGCAACTTTGAGCCCGGCAAGAAGCCCTTCATATTCTGCTGTATTGTTGGTGGCCTCCTCCTGGGGAAAGTGCATCTGGACGACGTACCTCAGGTGTTCTCCAGTGGGAGCCACGAGAAGCGCGCCAGCCCCTGCACCTTGTAGGGAGAAGACACTGTCGAAATACATGATCCATTCGTGGGGCGCTTCCTTGCCAGGGATAACTGCTTCCTATACTTCTTCATCAGGGGTTGGCGTCCATTCTGCAATAAACTCTGCCAACGCCCTGCTCTGGATTGTTGATGTGCTTTCAAACTTTAGGCCAAAGCTCGATAACTCCAATGCCCACTCCACTATACTGCCGGTGGCCTCTGGGTTTCAAAGTATCCTTTGCAACGGGAAGCGGGTGACAACCGTGATCTCATGGGTTTGGAAGTAGTGGCGCAGTTTCCTTGAGGCCATGACAAGGCCAAAGATCAACTTTTGCACGCCAGAATACCTGGATCTAGCCCCCTGCAACAGGGAGCTGACAAAGTATACTGGGCATCGCACCACCTTCTTCCTTGCCGTGTCCTTGGAGTTGCTTCACTGCCGTGCTCTTCTTTCTCCTGATCCGTATCTGGCCTTGCCGGGCCGCTCCCTTCCTCTTCCCCTGGTGGGATACTTGTTGAGGTGGCTGTTTCTTCTACTTCTCGCTGTGTTACAAGGGCCACACTAACCACTTGATTAGTTGCTGCCAGATATAGCAGTAACGGCTCTTGTGGTTTGGGTGCAACCAAAGTAGGCACAGAAGACAAGTAGGCCTTCAAATCCTGCAGCGCAGCATCTGCTTCCGGGGTCCACTTCATGGGTCCTGCCTTCTTCAAAATCTTGAAGAACGGCAAGGCGCGCTCGGCAGACTTGGAAATGAACCTGCTAAGTGCGGTAACGCATCCTGTCAAACACCTCACATCCTTAACTGTCTTGGGTGCCTGTATCTGCTCAATAGCCTTGATCTTATTGGGGTTGGCCTCTATCCCACAGTAGGACACAAAGAAACCAAGTAGCTTGCCGGAGGGAACGCCAAACACGCACTTCTCCGGATTCAGCTTCAAGTTGATCTTGCACAGATTAGCAAATGTCTCTTCTAAATCTTGAATGAGAGTTGATCTGTCCTTGGTCTTAACCACAATATCATCCATATAGGCTTCAATGTTCCTGTGCAACTGTGGTTTAAAGCCAATCTGGACTGCTCTTGCAAAAGTGGACCCAGCACTCTTCAACCCAAAAGGCATGCGCACAAAGCAGTACGTGCCGCATGGGGTGATGAATGAAGTCTTTTATTCGTCTTCCTTGGACATAAAAATCTGATGGTATCCAGAATATGCATCCAAAAAAGAGAGCAACTCACATCCTGAGGTAGAATCCACGATCTGGTCGATGCGCAGCAAGGGAAATGGGTCCTTCGGGCATGCCTTGTTTAGATCCGTAAAATCTATGCAAAGCCTCCATTTTCCGTTAGCCTTGGGCACAACCACTGGGTTTGCTAACCATGTTGGATGCAGTACTCCTCTGACCAAACCAGCTGCTTCAAGTTTCTTGATTTCCTCAGCAATGAACTGCTGCTGTTCCAAGGCCTGCTTCCAAACATTCTGCTTAACGGGCCGGGCATGTGGGCAGACAGCAAGGTGGTGCTCGATTACCTCCCTGGGAACACCGGGGATATCAGATGGTTGCCAGGCAAACAGATCGATATTCGCCCGCAGGAAGGCGACAAGCACGCTTTCCTATTTGTCATCAAGGGTGGCGCTAATAGTGAAATTACCATCAGCGCCAGCCAGCCCTACCGCGACCTTTTTCACTTGGGGTGGAGTAGCCTTGGATCTCTTGGTGTTGGAACTCTCTGGTGTGTCATCAACGGGCGCGACACATTCCACAGAGGTACGCTTCCCGGATTTCTTGCCAGTGCCTCTGCTATGCTTTTCCTTGGCGGGAACTATGGCTTCCGCGACCTCTGCCACGACCGCGTCCTGGTACATCCTATCCATGCAAATAATTGCGTCTTTCTTGTCCGATGGAACGGAAATGACGCCCATCGGCCCTGGCATCTTCAAGGTGTTGTAAGCATAGTGGGATGCTACCATGAATTTGGCCAGGGCCGGGCGCCCAAGGATCCCGTTGTACGGCAGAGGGAGGTCAACCACATCAAACACAACTTTCTCAGTCCTGTAGTTCGACTCCCCTCCAAATGTCACTAGCAACGTAACTTTTCCCTTAGGACGCCTCCTGCCGGGATTGATTCCTTGAAACGTGCATGTGGCCTTAAGTTCTTCCTCTAATATCTGGAGTTTGCTGATAACCTTTGGGGAAATCAGATTCAACCCGGCCCTGCCATCAACCAACATCTTTGTAATCTTGAGGTTGCGAATTGTTGGTGAGACCAACAACGGCAATCACCCTACCACAGTGATGCGGTCGGGGTGGTCATCTTCATCAAAGATGATGGGCGCGCGTGACCACTTGAGCGGCTTCCGAGAATCTACCGCTGTCTCCATGGCATTGACTTCACGCGCCCACTGTTTAAGTTGGCGGTGAGAGGAGTGCAAAGATGCACCCCCCCCCCCCCCCCCCGTCAATGCACAGGGCGTCAGTGGCCTTCTAGAATTCCTGCTCGCTGGTTTCCTCTTCATTCCCTCCATCACTCTCATTACTACAATCCTCCTCCTCTCGTCCCTTGGCGGGTTTTCCTTGGTTCTGAGGAGCCTTGCCAGGGCAATTTGCTTCACCACCCCGGCCCTTCCCGCCAGTGCCATTCTGACCTTTTTCCTTATCACGCTTCTCATACTCAGCCTTCTATCTCTTGACGAGCTGTTCCACTTGATAACACTCCTGGAGATCATGGCCCTTGGTCCGATGAATCTTACAGTATGGCCCATCACCTTTCCCAGCTTTCTCGGCAGTCGCCGCCTCCCGGCAGTCAGCGCATGCAGTAGCCTCCTTGCCGGGGGCTTCAGCCTTGGCCTTCTTGCCATTACTAAGCGTGCCTGACCCCTCAACAGCCATCACTATCTTATCCTTGTGCTTCTTGTTCTTCTTCTTCTTACTGATGGTTTCGTCGTCATCTTCTGAGTCGATGTCGACGCAGTCTTCTTCCCCAGGAAGTTTCCTCCCCTCCTCCACCCGAGCACACTTGTCCACCAAAGTGTAGCACTCCTTCACAGTCTTGGGCAACCGAACGTTCATCTTGGAACGTATCCTGCGGTTGCGCACGTTGGATTGGAAGGCAACTATCACGGCAGCTGGGTGGATATCTGGGATATTTCTATGGACTCGACTGAATCTCTGCAAGTACTTCCGCAAAGATTATCCTTCTTTCTGCTGGAGAAGCTGCAAGTCGCTGGGCCGCCCTGGTTCCTGATGGCCACCCGTGAAGGCACCAATGAACTCGTGGCATAGGTCAGCCTAGGTTGAAATGGAGTTCTCCGGCAGGTGCATCAGTCAAGACCTCACATTTGACTTGAGGGCCAAAGGGAAGTAGTTGGCGAACACCTTCTCGTCTCTTCCCCCAGCAGCTTGAACAGCGATGGTGTAGATGCTCAAGAACTCTGCCGGGTTTAGTCTCCCATCATACTTCTCGGGTATCTCTGGCTTGAACGTGCGAGTGGACGACCAACGGACTTGCTGCAGCTCACGGGTGAAGGCAGGGCACCCAACCTCGAAAGGCAGGCACCCGCTATCTCTGAGCGCGGGCTCGTCAATGTCGGGGCCATCGCACCCATTGGTCTGGTGGGAGTTGTCGTGGTGCCGCTTGTCGATGAAGCGCGCGCCTTCCCTTCGCCTGTCCTCTGGGGCACGCTGTCGGCCTTGACGCGCTCGAGGAACTGACGAGGCCATCGAGACGTCATCGGGCGCCTGGACTTGCGGCTCCCGAGCGGCTTGCCGTGGCGGGGATTGCACCATGAGGGTGGCCCCTCCCGCACGACCAGCCACACGAGCCGTTGTTGCTGCCTGGGGAGGCCGTGGCGGTCCAGCCCGCTGTGATCCTTCCGCCTCGGCAAAACCAATCAAACTTTGGATGGTAGCTCGCCACTCATCCATCTGGTCTGCCGCCGGCGGAAATCTCAACAGTAGTTGGGCTCGCGCCATGGCCTCAGAGGCGGTGCTTGGCATAGGTGATGATGATGTAGATCGTAGTATCGCTCGGCTCCTGACGTTGCCGGTGGCGACTGCGCCGCGCCCTTGCTGCTGTGAACCAGCCGTTTGGACGGCATGGTGACGCGGCAGAGGCGCCTGAGGGCCAGCGGCTCCATTGGGCACAGTAGCTGGGTCAGCCCGCCCCAGGGGTGGCACGTGCCCTGTGGTCGCGCCCGCAGCAGGGGCGGCCGAAGGGTTGCGATTCGCTCCAGAGCGAGCATCATCACTGCGGCTGTGCCCGTTGGCGAGGAGAAAGGGTTCAGGCGGAACGACCCCTCCATCCGAACCTCAAGGAGCATGGCCGTCGGGATGTTGCTGATGCTGTCCTTCCCTGGTACCTCCCGTTCCTGCTTCGGCCGTGGGGGAGGTGGCGACGGCGCCGCCTGCGTCAACTAGGTCCCCCGCAGCATCCACACCCTCGCGAGCCCCCGCATTCCCCGTGACGTCGGCGGTCACGGGCGGCGGAGCCTTCGAGGTGGACGGGTGATTTGCAGCTCCGGGCTTCCTCTTGGGCGCCATAGTCGATGACGCCATCGATGATGAAAATGTCGATGAAGATGATGCGTAGCGTACGCTCTCGGTTTCGCGCAAGTGATTCCCCTACCTAGCGCGCCAAAGATGTCGTGGGAAACCACGGCCACCTATGGGGCCATCAGCCCCTTTTGGTTCGGCGGGGGGATGGACATGTTGCACAAAGAGCGGAGAAGCATCGCGCAGCACAGCAGAGATCACACGGGCAGTCTTTACCCAGGTTCGGGCCGCCGTGAGGCGTAAAACCCTACTCCTGCTTTGGTGGATTGATGGTGGATAATGGTGGTGAAACGTAGCACACTTGCCCGGCAAGGTTGCTCTGGGGGCGAGAGTGGCTACGCGCGTATGGATATGCGAGGATCCAACCCTTTCTACGGTCGCCATGGGCCTCCTTTTATAGATTAAGGGGTCACCACAGTGGCAAATCAGTCTTTGCATACTGATTAGATAGCTAACAGTGCTATCATATCTAACTCTGTAGGCTGACAGAGCGCATTAAATGCGCCGCTCTGTGTCACATCATAGCTTGCCCGGCAGGCCCTGCCGGGCTGTTTTGCCAGCTTCGCGCCTGCTTGCTTGACACGTCTTAGGACGGGTGTCATATGGTGGTGTTTGCTGTAGGAAGTGGCTGCCATGTGGCAAAAAGCAGCCACTTAGGCACCTTGGAGCTTGACACCGCTTCGATTACTGACTTGCGTCGCTTGTGAGGTGGAGTGGCTTGCCTCCGCCAGTCCCGGCAGGCCTACCGGGACGATCTGGGAGCTTGCTTCCGGGGCAAAACCCAACCTTGCCAGGCTCTCCTGCCCGGCAAGGTAGGTCCTTCCCTTAGCGATGCCTCGTTCCTCTGGCTCGCCTTGGCCTTTTTGACTTGCACCTGGATCCTTTAAAGGAATTGATCCTCCTTGTTTGATTTGATCTTGGTCTTGCAATCTGGTCTCTGGCCTGTGCACAGTCCGTGCAATGGACCCAGGGTCTGTTGCACCGACACACCCCGCCCACTAAGAAGACTAAAACAGTGAAGTCTCATGGCACAGGTCGCCGTAAGAAGCAAACAATAGAAGAGCTTCTCGAGCTAGATGAGTCGGAGGTAGAACTTGACTCACTTGGTCTTCTTTTTATGCAACTTATTAATGCTGATTCCTCTCAGGACGAAGTGGAGACGAGCTATGCCAATGAAGCAGATGTAACTATTATCTCCTTCAACTAAGAACCCTTGCCAAGAAAGAAAACATGGCGGGTCATCCGAAAAGTAAGATTTTCTCATCCTCTTCCTTATTTGGACCCCAATTTTCTTTTGAAGAAATAGCAGCACGAGTCCAGGCGTCAGACCTGGAGTGGTGGCACTAGAGACCTCATGGCTGGCTTATCCAACATGTCGGCTCCCCAGAAACATCGCAATGAGGTGCCTCATAGCCCGACTCTATCCCTTCCACAAGCCGGTCTCATGCATCAACCTCTTAATCCTTCTGACTCAAATTATCAGGGAACGCCTCCGTCATCTGGCGACTCAACTGGAACACAACTTCCTGCCTTCATTGTCACCCACGGGTAAGTATTTTCATTTGTTGATAAAAACTTGTTGTCTCATACTCATAAACATGTACTCTTGTCAGAGGGGCAAAGCCAAAACTGGCAAGAAGCAAAAGGTGGGTGGCTCTTCCAAGCCTCCCGAAGCTTCTAAGTCGGAGAAGCAGACGTTGGAGACCCCTGAGGGCCCAATCCAAAACCTGAAGACCCTACCAGCCAGCAAAATGACCCGCCTCCACAAACTGAAACAGCACCTTCTGAGGTCATGGACACTGACGCTACCCCGGCAGATAACCATGACCCGCCAAGTTCCAAAATTTCTTCTCCTACCAAATCAATTGACAAGAGTCCTGCTACTGATGATGTTGACGATATTGCCGTCACCGGGTCAACTTTTAAAGCACCTGAGGTCTCCAGAGTATTAGCCAAGCACTTGTCTAAGGAAGAAATTCCTTCATTGGAGAAAGGCAAGGCCAAATTGGACCTGGAAAACTATTCCTCATTCAGCGCAGGTGAAGTGCGCACGGGCTATTTAAGCCACCTTCACACAAGCCGGGACATGGAGGCCGGGTTAGTCAATCTGATGAAGCAGAAGTATGAGGTATGAATATATTGAACCCCTATTTAGCCTTGCATATATATGCCCATATTAGCCCCCAAGTCTTAAGTATAGGAATAATATTGAATATGCTTGAGACTTGTGAAAATTTCCAAAGTGTAGCCCCCAAGGGCCGGCGTATCTTTCAAAAATGAGCCGGGTCTTTGAAAATAGTAACTTTGTAAAGAATCATGTGTAGCCCCCAAGGACCGACTTATCTTAATAAGATGTGCCGGGTCTTGCAATCACTTGTGAGAACAAAATATGTAGCCCCCAAGGGACGGCTTATCTTTGAGCCGGGTCATAATATAAATTGAAATGACCTACATTAGCCCCCAAGTGCCAAGTATATTGCTTGCAATGTGCTTGGGACTTGAATAATCTTATTATAACAAAGCTGCTCAATACTGATTTTGTACCCATTGTTTCAATTTTTTGTTTTCAGGAGACTTTAAGCCTGAAGGAGTCGCAACTTGGCGACTTAAAGAAAAATGTGGAACTTCAGCAAGCTAAAACCATCAAGGCCGAGTCAAAATTGAAGGCTTCATTGGAGCAAATTGAGAAGATCAAGGCAGGTTTTGATGCCGAAAGAGCCGCCTGGGACACAGAAAAAGCTGCGTTGTTGAAGAGAGCAGAAGATGCTGAAAAATAGCTAAAACTGGTTACTAAGGAACTTGCCGGCTTAAAACAGCACATATCTCAAATGACAGTCGCCATCTTTGGTAAGTCTAAGCTTGTACTCAATTGAAGCAATCTTGTAAACCAGTTAATGCATCGTAACTCGCCCGGCGACTCAAAATACTTGATTTCTAACCCGCCTGACGATTCATGTGCAAAAATCCTTTAACAGGTACCAGAAGCGCTAGCCTTGGTCAAAATATGATGTTGAAGCTAAAGGCCGTTTACTCATTGACAGAAAAGCTATACGCTGGAAGCCTGCGAGCACTCGTGGACATATCAAATTTCAAGAAGCCTCCAACACTTATGAAAACTGTGCTAGATCACCTATCCACAGTGCCAGGGAAGATTGAAGAGGTGAAGCTGTCAGCTGCCCACATAGGAGCCATCGTTGCTTTAAGCCGGGCGAAGGCGTGGCAATCAGAATTAGACCCGGCAGAGATGGCTAGCGGGTGTCCAGAATTTACCGACAATGGATCTGTTTTTGAGGAAGCCGACTTTGCCATATGTGTTAAAGATATGAGGCCTCTTGCATGTCAACTTGCACAAGAAGCGGATCTGTCAAAGTATCAGGCGAGTTATGACAGCAATAATGTTCACATGAAGCCACTGACGCATGAGATTGTGGACTTAACCCCTCAAAGGCATAAGCATATCTTCGCTCCTGATCTTGACCCTTCTCTTATTTTTAATGATGAGGCAATCTTTGAAGCGTTAACTGGCATCGACTGGACATCATGTGATCTCCAGATAGTAGACGATGAAGAGCCGGCATGGGATGACCCGGAGGCCTCCACCTCAAGGCACCATGATGACAGTAACCAGCCTGGTTAGAACCCAGACGGCGCTGAAGACGGCTCAAGGGAGTGATGTAACTCCAAAAACACTTAAGCGAAAAAACTTTTGGGCTCATCTCTGTGGCCTTGTAATAGTGTAGCTTAAAACAGTTATCTGTCCTGTCATGCCTTCGTGCATGTTTTTATCAATCTGTGCTTCAGCAACTGAACTTATGTGATCTTATCATATATATGCATAGTTGTTCTTGCAATATTGCCAAAAAAAATCTAAGGCCTTGTTATATCATCTGTCAAAGATCCATCAATCCGTGAACTGGCGACTTAAAGTCAGGATCCAAGGCGGGTTAAATAACCCAATGCCTTATGGTTTTATGTTGTAAACCATCCCCTTTATGGCTGTAATGAATTCAATCTATGAGCAATTTTTAACCCGGATCTTCTGTGGTCCAAGGGTTTACAGTCTTCATATGAGAAAAAATCCTGTAAAAACAAGAAACAGAGAATATATACATGTATATCTCAAATATTTATAAGCCGGCTTTGAAGGCACGACCAAAAGAGACCAGCCCTTGTTTTGTTTTTGAAAAAACTCAAGTTGTGCTTCAAGGAAGCTTGGCATGAAAGCCTTTCATCCCGTAAGCAGGCTCTCACGTGACATAAATACGTCGTTTTAACCTTAACTAATTCAGGGTCTTATTGAAAAGATTGACTATTAAGAGTACGAACGGGCCACATAGCGAAGAGACTATAGCAGACAGGTGAGTTTATCCTAGCTCTCTGTAAGCCGACTCTCACATGACATAAGCCGCCGTTTTAACCTTGACAAGCTCAGGGTCTCATTTAAAAGATTGATTGTCAAGAGTACGGCGGGTCACCTGGCAGAGTAGCAAGTTGCAAACAGGCAGGTTTAACTCAGATATGGCATGGAAGCCGATCAAGAGGGTATGAAAGCTAAACTCATTGAGTTGGAAGCCCCATAGTGACCTTTGGGCAATGTTTAGCCCATAATATGGCATGGAAGCCGATCAAAAGGGTAAGATAGCTATACTCATTGAGTAGGAAGCCCCCAAGTGACCTTATGACATGGCATGGAAGCCGATCAAGAGGGTAAGATAGCTATACTCATTTAGTAGGAAGCCCCCAAGTGACCTTATGACATGGCATGGAAGCCGATCAAGAGGGTAAGATAGCTATACTCATTGAGTAGGAAGCCCCCAAGTGACCATATGATCAACCAGTAAAGATTCATGTGAGATGAAATGACAGAGGCCCCGAATTTGGGGATGCCGGCTTTATTATATTGATCACAAAAAGATATATACATTGACAGAAGTATGTATAATGATGAGAGTCAATGACTCAAGTATAGTAAGGCCGAAGATGAGCAATGTTTCACGGCCTGTTAGTCTCCTCCTCAGAAGTTCGTGATTTCTTGTGCTCACGTATATCAATGAGATAATATGACCCATTATTGAGATTCTTGCTGACCACAAAAGGTCCTTCCCAAGGAGGTGATAGCTTATGCATGCCTGTCTGATCTTGAATCAGTCGGAGCACTAAGTCGCCCTCTTGAAACGCCCGAGTTTTAACTCTGCGGCTATGATAGCGACGCAGGTCTTGTTGATAAATCGTTGACCGGGCTGCTGCAAGATCAGGTTCTTCATCCAAAGCATCAAGTGCATTCTGATGTGCCGTCTTGTTATCAGCTTCAACGTAAGCCGCCACTCTGGGCGAGTCATGACATATATCACTTGGGAGAACCGCCTCTGTGCCATAAACCATGAAGAATGGCGTATAGCCTGTTGATCTGTTGGGGGTGGTTCTGATACTCCACAGGACCGAAGGAAGCTCTTCAACCCAACAACCTGGCATTCGTTCCAAAGGAACCATAAGTCGGGGCTTGATACCTCTCAAAAATTCTTGGTTAGCCCGTTCTGCTTGACCATTAGACTGTGGATGAGCCACTGAGGAAACATCAAGGTGGATATGCTCTCTTTGACAGAACTCCTTCATAGCACCCTTAGACAGATTGATGCCATTATCAGTGATGATACTATGAGGATAACCAAAGCGAAAGATCAGCTTTTTAACAAACTGAACTGCAGTCACCACCTCAAAATTGCTAACAGGCTCTGCCTCAATCCACTTGGTAAACTTGTCAACAACCACCAAAAGGTGGGTCTTCTTGTCTTTAGACCTTTTGAATGGTCCAACCATATCAAGCCCCAGACCGCGAAAGGCCAAGTGATCAGGATCATCCGCAATTCTTGAGCTGGCACATGAGCTTGTCTTGCGAACTTTTGACACCCATCACACTTGCTAACAATATCCTCTGCATTAGCATGAGCCGTCAACCAGTAACACCCATGACGAAAAACTTTGGCCACCAATGATTTTGATCCGGCATGATGACCGCAATAACCTACGTGGATCTCTTGTAAAATTTCACGACCCTCCTTAGGAGAGACACAACATTGGAACACGCCTGCCACACTGCGTCAATGTAACTCGCCATTGACAATAGTCATAGACTTAGATCGCATTGTGATCTGCCACGCCAAAGTTTCATCCTCGGGTAACTCGCCATGAGTCATATAAGCCAGATAAGGCAGCGTCCAGTCAGGAATAGCATGCAGAGCCACCACCAACTGTGCCTCCGGGTCAGGGATAGCAAGATCCTCTTCCAATGGTAACTTGACCGAAGGATTATGTAAAATATCAAGGAATATATTAGGGGGCACCGGCTTATGTTGAGATCCAAGCCGGGACAGTGCATCAGCCACCTTGTTCTTCCGTCGATCAAGGTGATCCACCTGATAGCCTTTAAAGTGACCAGCAATATTATCAACCACTCGGCAATAAGCCGCCAGGAGCGGGTCTTTAGAATCCCACTTGCCTGAGACCTGCTGTGCCACTAGGTCTGAGTCGCCCAGACATCTGACCCGGCTTAAATTCATCTCCTTAGCCATATGAAGCCCATGCAGCAACGCTTCATACTCAGCTGCATTGTTAGTACAAGGAAACATTAATCTTAAAATGTAACAGAACTTGTCACCTCGTGGGGAAGTCAAAATAACTCCAGCCCCCGAGCCCTCCAACTGCCTGGACCCATCAAAGTGGATAGTCCAATATGTGTTGTCAGGCTTCTCCTTAGGTGTCTGCAACTCTGTCCAATCATTTATGAAATCCACCAAAGCTTGAGACTTGATGACTGTTCTTGGCACATACTTCAGATTATGAGGTCCAAGTTCAATTGCCCACTTAGCAACCCGGCCTATGGCTTCTCTGTTTTGAATAATATCTCCTAAAGGAGCAGAGCTGACCACAGTAATAGGATGTCCAAGAAAATAATGTTTCAACTTGCGACTCACCATGAACACCCCAAACACCAGTTTCTGCCAATGTGGATATCGTTCTTTAGACTCAGTCAATACCTCACTGACATAATAAGCCGGCCGCCGAACTGGGTACTCTTTACCTGCCTCCTTGCGTTCCACAACAACTGCCACGCTGACTGCCTTATTATTAGCAGCCACGTACAGGAGCAAAGGCTCTTTGTCTATAGGAGCAGCCAAGATGGGCGGCTCAGCTAATTGTTTCTTGAGGGCCTCAAATGCTTGATTAGCCGCATCACTCCAGACAAAGTGGTATGTCTTCCTCATCATCTGATACAGAGGAATTGCCTTCTCTCCCAGGCAACTTATGAACCGACTTAAGGCCGCAATACGACCCGCTAGACGCTGGACGTCATTGACACACACCGGCTTAGAAAGCGAAGTGATGGCCTTTATCTTCTCCAGGTTAGCCTCAATGCCCCATTCTGAGACCAGAAACCCCAACAATTTACCTGCAGGCACACCAAAGACACACTTGGCTGGGTTAAGCATCATTTTGTAGACCCAGAGATTGTCAAAAGTTTCCTTCAAATCATCAAGTAGAGTCTCCTTCTTCCTTGACATGACCACAATATCATCCACATAAGCATGAACGTTGCGCCCAATCTGACTGTGAATTTTTTTTAACACAACGCTGATAAGTTGCCTGAGCACTCTTGAGTCCAAAAGGCATAGAAACATAGTAGAAATCCCCAAAAGGTGTGATAAAAGATGTCTTCTCTTGGTCTTTAACTGCCATCTTGATCTGATGATAACCAGAATAAGCATCCAGGAAGCATAAGCTCTCATAACCCGTCGTGGCATCAATGATCTGGTCGATACGGGGGAGAGAAAACGGATCAGTTGGACAAGCCTTGTTAAGATCTGTGTAGTCGACACACATACGCCATGTGCCATTTTTCTTAAGTACAAGCACAGGGTTAGCCAACCACTCAGGGTGAAAGACCTCCACGATAAACCCAGCTGCCAAGAGCCGGGCTACCTCTTCTCCAATAGCTTTACATCGCTCTTCATTGAAACAACAAAGGAACTGTTTGACCGGCTTAAACTTGGGAACCACATTAAGGTTGTGCTCAGTGAATTCTCTCGGCACACCCGGCACGTCAGAAGGTTTCCATGCAAAGATGTCCCGATTCTCACGGATGAACTCGGTGAGTGCGCTTTCCTATTTGGGATCCATATTAGCCCCCACAGTGAACTGCTAAGATGAGTCGCCAGGGACAAAATCCACCTGCTTAGTATCGTCAGCTGACTTAAACTTCAACAGAGGGTCCTGCTCAGTAGTAGGTTTTTTAAGAGGGGTCATATCAGCTGGGTCAACATTATCCTTATAAAACTTGAGTTCCTCAGTAGAACAAGCTGACTCTGCATAAGCCACATCTCCTTCCTCGCACTCCAGGGCGAGTTTGCGATTCCCATGAACGGTGATTGTCCCCTTCTGTCCCGGCATCTTAAGCTGTAAACAGACATAGCAAGGCCGAGCCATGAACTTAGCATAAGTCGGCCGTCTAAACAATGCATGATAAGGACTCTTGATCTTGACCACTTCAAACCATAGTGTCTCTGCCCTTTAATCATAGTCATCACCAAAGGCTACTTCCAGGGTAATTTTTTCCACCGGATACGCCGACTTACTAGGCACCACTCCATGGAAGACTATGGAGGATGGCTTGAGATCCTTGTTAGTTAAATTCATTCATCGAAACGTATCATAGTACAGAATGGTGATGCTGCTACCACCGTCCATAAGCACCTTAGTGAATTTATAGCCACCTACCAGAGGGGATACTACTAATGCCAGATGACCCGGATTATCAACCCGGGGCGGGTGATCCTCCTGACTCCATGTGATCGTATGCTCTGACCACCGTAGGTACTGAGGTATTGCCGGCTCAACAGCAATAGAGTCACTTATGAACCTTCCTGTCACGCTTACATGTGCTTGTAGTAAAGACATGATACTAACCCCCATTAAGCTATTTTGGATTACTCTGATACCCTGACTGATTACCCTGCTGCTGGTTACCCTGACCAGACTGTTGATTATGACCACCATGGTTACCTTGACCTTGACAGCCAGAATTTGAACCACCACCCCCAAAGCCGGACCCTTGAGAGCCGGACCCTTGAGAGCCGGATCCTGACCCGCCGGGCGGCCCATTATTATTGCCATGATGCTGACTGAGGCTATAATTCCTGAACTCTCGCATAACATAACAATCCTTCCAGGCGTGAGTGGATGGCCTATTGGGAAGACTGTGCTTTGGGCAGGGTACATTAAGCATTGCCTCAAGGTTGAAAGTTTTTGCCCCACCAAATGGCGGCTTACCATTACCATTGCGGCGCTGGTTTTTATGCCCAGTGTTGGTGTTAGCTACTAGATTTGACCCACCATCGGGGTGTCTCTGCTTACCACCATTACCCTGGTTGTTGCCATTATTCCCTGTTACATTCTACTGCTGACCCTTACCGTTTCCGTTCTTCTTGCCCTTGTTGGGTTTATCATCATCAGAACCAGGATCCTTTGTGTTATCAGAGTCTGCATACTTGGTGAGAGCCACCATGAGTTCTCCCATGTCATTGCAATAACGCTTAAGCCTCCCAAGCTTCTGCTTAAGGGGGACAAAGTGACAGTTCTTTTCTAAGATCAGAACCGCCTGACCCGCCGCAATACTATCAGACAAGTGAATAATAGCAGAGACCCGCTGGACCCAATGGTGGGCCGATTCGTCCTCATGCTGCATGCAGTGATCCAGATCAACAATCATCAGAGGCTACTTGCATGTTCCTTTAAAGTTTTTGATAAAATGTGCCTTCAACTCTGCCCATGAATTGATGGAATTGGGAGGTAAGCCCTTCAACCACATACGAGCCGGTCCTTCCAACATCATAGTGAAGTATTTGGCACAGACGGCATCATTGACATCCAACATCTCCATGGCTAACTCATAACTCTCAATCCAAGCCTCAGGAGGTTGATCAGCTGTATAATTGGGCACCTTGCGAGGGCCCTTAAAATCCTTGGGCAAGAGCTCGTTACATAAAGCTGGTACTAAACAAGGCACTCCAACAGACCTGGAGATTGCACTGGCTCACACTGAGGCCGAAGGGGTCACCGGGGGTTGCTGATAAGCCTTCGGGTGAGCCGCCTGAACATAAGTCCTCGGATTAAGGGGCGGGTTAAGATCACGGGGCGGGTTATGTCGCTGCTCACTGCTGGAGACTGCGGGCGACTCGACGCGCCGGCTGTAGCTATGGCTTGGGAGAGGAGTTGAATGTACCCGATCACGGCTATATGAATAAGCCGCCTGCTGCGCAACGGCCGTCCGAAGGAGCTCAACTGCGTTCCGGGTCTCCACCGCAACCGGTGACTCACCCTCGATCGGAATAGCTGCCAGCCGGGTTGCCGCTGCTAACATGTTATCCACCGGGTTAGAAAAAGTGCCCTGGCGGTGGCGTCAGAAAACGTTGCGGCGGTGTCTGATTGTGGGGTGGGTTAGGTGCCCGCTCCTCCCTCTGAGGCGGCTCAGGCTGGCGAGGTTGAGTCGCCGCCCGACTCCCTGGCACTTCCGGGTTTAACTGAGGATTCACTCTTGCATCTGGAGTGCTGGGACCTGCCCCAGGAGTGTCAAACAAATGCCTTGGGTCATATATTGGCGGTAGGAGACTCTAATGCCTTCTCTGGAACACTGCATTAGACACATTCTGCTCCAAACTTAAGCGCCAAGCATCCGCCTTGACATGTTCTGCCTCTGCGTCAATCTGAGCCTTCAGTGCGGCTGTTTGATTGTTTTCAGCCACGGTATCCTCTTGGACCTTGGTTATTTCATCACAAACCTTGGCAATCTCTGCGTTGCGCTCTAGTTGGTTTGCCATAGTGAACTCTGTTGCCAACAAAGCTGTCAAGGTACCCATGAGATCCAGTAACACTTGAGTCAGCGGCATGTCTGACCCGGATCCACCAGCCCTTGCCGCGGCCGGGTCAGAAGCTGTTGCAGCCGCCGTCGAAGAATTGAGAGCCGGCCCTGTGCCAGCCATAAAGATAGCAGCCCTACTCGGCGGCTCATAGGGGTCCGGAATACTGTCACCATCGGAATAGCCCCCAAGCCCGCCGTCTTGAAGCTGATAGATCGACTCCGTCTCTCCGGTTGAGGACTCATCAACTGAGTAGATGAGAGTCTCTCCCCCAGATGCAGAATCTTCTGCAAGCTCCTTGCCTTGCGCGAAACGAACGAAAACACGCTTCCGGCCGGGTTGAACCCTGGCGGGTTGCGGGCGTCGAGCCGGCTCGACGATGTCGGTGCAGATGTCTGGCTAAGGCTCTGATCCGCCAATCTTGCCGATGAAGACATGAATCCTGCCGAAGGGGACCCGATACCCGTACTCGATTGAGTCAGCCTCAGGGCCCCAGCCAGCATCGTCGATGTAGAGCTTGCCGTGGCGACTCTTGGTCATCCTGCCAATGGCGTATCCCTCGATCCCTGGGAAAGAGCCCTTCAAGACCTCGAAACCACCTTGCGCTGCCCCCACGGTGGGTGCCAACTGTCGTGGGGTTAACACGGCAGATGCCCTTGTGAAAGGACTTAGGTGCGAGGCCATGGCTACGATGATTAACTTAAAGGGGTTGAGCGGGACGAGAGACACGAGTTTACCCAGGTCCAGCCCCTCATGGTGGAGGTAAAAGCCTACTCCTGCTCTTGTTGCTATTGCTTGAGTATTGATTACAAGGGAGCGAAATTGCTTGACCTAGCTATCGATTGATTGTAACTTAGCTTTACCCGCCGCAGGGACTCGCCTTTATATACACAGGTCGAGGCCCTGGGCTTACAAGAGTCCGAGTCGGGTCATACTCCGTGACCGACCCTGGTTCTAAGTCGCCTTGCCTTGCTAGGCAAGTCGTCGTCGGGCAGCTTATACTTCCAGGTCAATCTCCGTCTTCTGGCCTTGGGCCTCCATCCGGCTCACCACGTAGGTCGCCTCCCTGGTTCCATGTCTTGGCTTCTTGGGCCTGTCTAAGGCTTTTTCTTTAAATTGCCAACATCTTAACCCGGCCCTCCTAGGGTGGGTTATATCGTCAGGTTATATCCCCAACACATCCCGCAGGCCTAGTGTCGTGGTTTAACACGGCCACCTATGGGGCCATCGGCCCCTTGTGGTTCGGCAAGGGGGGAGGGCGCGTTGCACAAAGAGCGGAGACCGTAGAGCAGCACGGCAGTGATGACACAGATAGTTTTTACCCAGGTTCGGGCCGCCTCGAGGCGTAAAACCCTACTCATGCTTTGGTGGATTGATGAAAGGAACGTGGTGGTGACGCAGCGCTCAAGCCCGGCAAGGTCGCCTTGGGACGAGAACAGCTATGCGCTTATGAGTGTACAAGGGTCCGAATCCTTTCTAAGGTTGCCACGGCCCTCCTTTTATAGGTCAAGGGGTTACCACAATGGCAAAACAATCATTATCCAGTGATTAGATAGCCACAGTGCTATCATACCTAACTCTGCAGATAGGACAGGATGCATTAAATGCACCACTTAGTGTCACATCGCGGGGGTAGCCCGGCAAGCCTTGCCATGCTATTCATCCACCTTCTCGCCTGCCTGCATGACACACCTCGGGACGGGTGTCATTCGGGGGTGATCTTCCTCAGAAATGGCTGCCACATGCCAAATAACAGCCACTTAATCACTTGGGAGCTTGACACCGCACCGATAGGTGACTTGCGTCGCTGTGAGGTGGAGCGGTGGCGTCTTGGCGGGATGATCCGTCCTCGGCGTCCCTGGCAAGCATGCCGTGGGAGTCTTGAGACTTGTCTTTGGGGTGACCTCGACCTTGCCAGGCTCGCCTGCCCGGCAAGGGAGGTTTTTCCTTAGTGATATCTTGCTTCTTTGGCTTGTCTTGGTCTTCTTGATCCACCCTTTGATTTCTCAAAGAGCTATATCTTCTACTTGGCCTCGTCTTGGATGCTGCAACCTTGCCCTTGAGCCTGTGTACAGTCCGGGCAACACACACCAGGGTTTGTTGCACCGATAGGAGCCCTGGGCCTGGTCTGAACGCGTTGCTGAGCATCGTCGGGTAGGCCCTATCTAGTACACAGGCGAAGAGTTTGTGGTAGTTCATCCTTTAGATTTTCTTTGCTTCTTCATTAACCTGTGCTTGAGTCAGTTTCCGGTCTTTCCGCACATCGCGTGATGCCAATCATGGTGGGGCCATTCCTGTAATGGCCCGTGAATGACTTTAACTCATGGGGGAGTAACTGCCAATTCACTTATCCCACCACTCCCTTATCCCTTGCGACGTATGATGCATGCATCGAGTGGGGTAGGTAACGAAGGCGCGTGGTGCGGGAAAGAGCGTCGTGGCAAAGGCCTAGTCTCCTTGGATTGGTGTAAGAGGGCGGCGATCGGATCCGGCTGTCGATGGTAGCTTGTACTGGTCGGATCGGAAGGAGCCCCTCAGGGATGAAGGATCAGCCTCTAGCCCCCAGCCTGCCTATAAAAGGGGGTGCGAGGAGGAGCAGAGGCGCCCATCCACGCACTTCTCCTCTTTTAGTTCTTGCCTTCTTCTTTGTTATGTCGAGGGAGGGAGACCGGGGCCAGGCCCCGGGCTCTAGCTTGGGGGTGACGATGCCGAATGCTCGTGATGATGCTTGGGGAGTGAGTCTGGTCCGGGGTTGTAGGAGATGCGGCGGTCGCGGACGTGGGCGTCGAATCTACTGCAGTGTGGGAGGCGTTGTGCTTCTCCAAAACGGTGGAGCGCTCATTTCCCCCACACAAGCCAGCCACCTGGAGAGGAGTACTTGCCCTTGCCGCAAGCCGTTGAGGCTTGTCATCCCGTCGGTGAGGCCCCTGAGGCTTCCGGTGCCCGCCTGTGGTGCGTGCTTGGGATCCTTGGTAATCCCAGCACTGCTCCTTCCAGGGGGGTCGGGATTGACGCTGAAGATGGTGGTGTCTTCCTGCCCACCAAGGTGGGGAGCGGCACTCCTCGCACGCCTCGGATGCCGCCACCTTCTGCCGCTTCTCCGGGGGAGGCAACGGGCCGAGGGGTCGGCGTCTTCCTGGAGCGATGGTGATGAGGTAAAAACGAGGGAAGACAGAGAAGGTGGGTGGCTGGCCGTCAGGTCGGAGTACGATGGCACCGACGCCTTCGTCTCGTATTGCTGGCCCGCTGCCTCGTCTTTCCGCTCTTCCCCTCCCTCCCTGGCGCCATCATCACCGGCCTCTTCCGGACGGTTGCCGGGGAGGGGATCGCTCTCTTGGTGCCTTCGCCTCCTCCAGTAGTTTTCCAGCTGGGCTCCGGCAGCCCTCCCCGCCGGCGCCTATGCCTCTTCGTCCCCCTCCTTCGCAACCTCGCCACTCCCGATCTTGTCAGGCTGCGCCCGGCAGGTCCTGATAGGGTCGGGCTGGGCTTCTGCTCGGGCACTCCTTTTGCCCTCTTCGCCTCTCACGGTAGTTCCTAGGAGGAGAGGGACAAGAAAGGGATTACGGGGCACTTATCTTTTTTCAGTCTAAAATGTGTAGGCACTTGCCAAACTTTAGTCTAGAATATGTAATCTTCTTTACCCATGTTCGTGTCCTGTAAGATCTGCACTTGCTTATTGCATATTAATGAAAAAAGACAAGCCTTGCTGGGTACTTGTGCATGTTCCACGCCCATGCAGAGGTGAGATGCCTCTATACGTTTAAGTAAACAAGTTTTCTCCGGCAAGCTATCTTGCCGGTGCCTTTCGTTTGTTGCCGCGGGGCTGGGCCTGCCGGGCACAAAACTATGGAAAGGGACCAACTCCTCGTCGAACCTCCTCCGTCAAAGGCCACTACAACCACCTTGACCAAAGCAACGTTCGGGACACAGGATGGGAGCACCTATGCTTCGAAGATGACGAGGTTTTCATATGCACAAGTTTTCACTTTACAGAACATGTATGGATAAGAAAGAACTTATCTGTTTGGCTTGTCGGGGACCGATATGTAGGCTTGTCTTCATTTCTTCTCTTCGGGATTGAGTCCACGGCAAGAATCCTATAGCTTAGTGTAGAGGAAAACAATGCTACATATGCCCTTATCTACATGATCATGCGATGCTCTTATCTACATGATCATGCGATGCTCATGTTATGCTTATGCATGCATGCAAGTTTTTGGGGGCCCCAGCGCTTCGTTTATTTATTTGTTGCTCAGGGTCTGCGCCTGGCTTTGTACAAAGGGTTACATGCAACATCGGTAAGGCTTGTACAAAATGGTGGCTGCCGGGCAGGGCCCGACAGCCGCGCCTTATGGGTAGAACTTATGGAGATGCTCAATGTTCCATGAGTTTTGCAACAGAATGCCATCTCCGGTCTCCAGATGGACTGCGCCAGGTCTGGTGACTCATACTACCCGGTAAGGGCCTTCCCACTTCGGCGTCAACTTGTTTGTACCCTTGGCGGACTGAACGCGCCTAAGGACAAGGTCGCCTTCCTCAAGGCTCTGGGCATGAATCCTGTGGCTGTGATAGCGGCGCAGGGCTTAATGGTAGCGTGCAGCACGCGTAGCAGCCTGGAGACGGTTCTTCTCAAGTAGCACAGCATCATCACGTCGGTGTTGTTCCTGCGCTACTTCATCGTAGGCAAGCACTCGAGGTGACCCGTATATGAGTTCCGTGGGGATCACTGCTTCTGCCCCATAGACTAGGGAGAAGGGAGTCTGGCCGGTAGCTCAATTTGGTGTCGTTCGGAGGGACCAAAGAACCACCAACAGCTCATCGATCCATCGCCTGCCACACTTCTGCAGCCTATCAAATGTTCTTGTCTTGAGTCCTCACAGCACTTCAGCGTTCGCCCTCTCAGCTTGTCTGTTGCTTCTGGGATGAGCAACAGAGGCAAATGAAACCTTGCTTCCGAGGGCATGAACGTATTGCATGAAGGCGTGGCTTGTGAATTGAGTGCCATTGTCAGTGATGACTCTGGCGGGTACTCCAAAACGGCACACCAATCCTTTCAAGAACTTGATAGCTGACTGTGCGGTCACCTTCATCACGGGCTCCACTTCCGGCCACTTTGTGAACTTATCGATGGCGACGTACAAGAACTCAAAGCCCCCGGTAGCACGGGGGAAGGGGCCCAAGATGTCGAGCCCCCAGACCGAAAAGGGCCATGACAAAGGGATCGTCTAGAGAGCTTGAGCAGGTTGATGGATATTCTTGGAGTGGAACTGGCAGGCTTCACATCTGGTGACTAGCTTAATTGCATCTTGGAGGGCTGTGGGCTAGTAGAATCCTTGCCGGAAAGCTTTTCCAACCATGGCCCTTGATCCAATATGGGAGCCGCACATGCCTTTGTGTATCTCTGCCAATAGTTCCTTTCCCTCTTCCCGGCAAATGCACTTCAATTTCACACCGTTGGGCCTTCTTCTGTATAGTGTGTCATCGATGAACTGATACATACTGGCCCTCCGGGCTACTCTTTTAGCTTCTTCTTGCTCTTTGGGAAGTTCCCCTGTTTGGAGGTAACAGACTATGTGTCGTGTCCAAGTTGGAGCCTGAGGCTCGATAACAAGGATCAGCGGCACATCCTCATTCATGGGAGCGCATGCCTCAACCGCGAGGATTGGTAGTTCGGCGGGAGGGTGTTGCTCACCAAGAGAAGTCGAGTTGTTCCCGCCAACCTCTTTGCCGGGGGCTTCTGGAAGCTCTGCCGGGAGAGGCTTGCCGGAGTCCAGTTTCCTCCTCTTTCTGGCCACTGTTGCCGGGGATATGGAGGGCTGAGTCAGGTGGAGAACAAAAGTCCCTGGTTCCATAGGAAGCTTTTGCACAGCGCACTTTGACAGATGATCAGTAATGCTATTTTCTGCACGGGGTACGTGCTCTGTTTGCAATCCGTCAAAGCGCTCCTCCAGCTTTCTCACTTCCTCCACGTATGCCTCCATCAATGGACTTTGATAACCCTTGTTCACTTGCCTCACCACAAGTTGCGAGTCTCCATGAATGATCAACTTCTTGATTCCCAGTTCTGTTGCGATCCTGAGCCCGGCAAGGAGTCCTTCATATTCTGCAGTGTTGTTGGTAGCCTTCTCCCGGGGGAAATGCATTTGAACCACGTACTTGAGGTGCTCCCCAGTGGGTGTGACGAGAAGCACGCCAGCTCCTGCACCTTGTAGGGAGAAGGCACCATCAAAGTACATGATCCATTCTTGGGGCGCTTCCTTGCCGGGGATAACTATCTCCGACGTCTCTTCATCTGGAGTTGGTGTCCATTCTGCAATAAACTCCGCCAATGCCCTGCTCTGAATAGTTGATGTGCTCTCAAACTTCAAACCAAAGTTTGATAACTCCAAAGCCCATTCCACTATTCTGCCAGTGGCCTCAGGGTTCCTCAGTGTGCATTGCAAGGGGAAGCGGGTAACAACCGTGATCTCGTGGGCTTGGAAGTAGTGGCGCAGTTTCCTTGAGGCCATGATGAGGCCAAAGATCAACTTTTGCATGCCAGAGTACCTTGATCTAGCCCCCTGCAGTAGGGAGGTGACAAAGTACACTGGCCGTTGCACCACCTTCTTCTTTGCCGTGACCCTGGAATTGTCTCCGCTGCCCTGCTCCTCTTTGTTCTGATCTGCACCTGATCTTGCCGGGATGAGTTCACTTTCCTCTCCGGAGGGGATGGTAGTCACAGCTGCTCCTTCATCTACTTCCCGCTGGGCCACCAGTGCTGCACTAACCACTTGATTGGTTGCCGCTAGGTACAACAGCAACGGCTCTTGTGGTTTAGGAGCGACTAGGGTGGGAACCGAGGAAAGGTAGGTCTTCAAATCTTGCAGTGCAGCGTCCGTCTCCGGGGTCCACTCCACGGGCCCTGCCTTCTTCAAGATTTTGAAGAATGGCAAGGCGCGTTCGGCAGATTTGGAAATGAACCTGCTCAGCGCAGCAACACATCCAGTGAAACGCCTCACATCTTTAACTGTCTTGTGTGCTTGAATCTGCTAGACCGCCTTGATCTTGTCTGGGTTGGCCTCTATCCCCCGGTGGGATACGAAGAAGCCAAGTAGCTTGCCGGAAGGAACACCAAACACACACTTCTCTGGGTTCAGCTTCATGTTGATCTTGCGTAGGTTTGCAAAGGTCTCTTCCAAGTCCTGAATGAGAGTTGATCTGTGCTTGGTTTTTACCACTATGTCATCCATGTAAGCTTCAATATTCCTATGCAGCTGGGACTCAAAACCAATTTGCACTACTCTTGCAAAAGTGGATCCAGCGCTCTTTAACCCAAAGGGCATCCATACAAAATAGTATGTGCCGCATGGGGTTATGAACGCGGTCTTCTCTTCATCTTCCTTGGACATGAAAATCTGGTGGTACCAGGAGTAGGCATCCAAGAAGGAAAGCAGGTCACATCCGGAGGTGGAATCCACAATCTGATCGATGCGCGGCAAGGGGAATGGGTCCTTCGAGAATGCTTTATTCTGATCTGTGAAATCTATGCAAAGCCTCCACTTCCCATTCGCCTTGCGCACTACCACTGGATTTGCCAACCATGTTGGATGCAATACTCCCCTGACCAAACCAGCTGCTTCAAGTTTCTTGATCTCCTCGGCAATGAACTGCTACCGCTCCAAGGCTTGCTTTCAGACCTTCTGCTTGACGGGCCGGGCATGAGGGCAGATAGCAAGGTGGTGCTCGATTACCTCCCTGGGAACACCGGGGATGTCAGATGGTTGCCAAGCAAACACAACGACATTCGCCCGTAGGAAGGCAACGAGCGTGCTTTCCTATTGTCGTCAAGGGTGGAGCTGATAGTATATGTACCATCAGCGCCAACCAGCCCTGTCGGGACCTTCTTCACAGCGGGTGCAGCAACCTTGGATCTCTTGCTAGTAGAACTCTCCGGCAAATCATCGACGGGTGGAGCACACTCCGGAGAGGCACGCTTCCCGGATTGCTTGCCGGCATCCTTGCTAGCTTTTCTCCCTGGCTTGTTTTCCTTGGCGGGAACTGCAGCTTCCACGGCCTCGGCAGCGACCGCGTCCCGGTACATCTTGTCCACGCATATAATTGCGTCGTTCTTGTCCGACGGGATAGAAATAACACCCATCGGTCCTAGCATCTTCAGGGTGTTGTAGGCATACTAGGATGCCGCCATGAACTTTGCCAGAGCAGGTTGTCCAAGTATCCCATTGTACGGCAATGGAAGCTCAACCACATCAAACACAATCTTCTCAGTCTGGTAGTTCAATTCACCTCCAAACGTCACTGGCAGCGTGATCTTCCCCTTTGGACGACTCCTGTCGGGGTTGATCCCTTGAAAGGTGCCGGTAACTTTGAGCTCTTCTTCTGCTATCTGCAGCTTGCTGATGACTTTGGGAGAAATCAGATTCAACCCAGCCCCACCGTCAACCAACATCTTTATGACCTTGAGGTAGCAGATCGTTGATGAAACCAACAACGGCAAGCACCCTACCGTGCTGCTGCGGTCAGGGTGATCCTCTTCATCAAAGATGATGGGTGTGCGGGACCACTTGAGTGGTTTCCGAGAATCTGCCGCTGGCTCCACAGCATTGACCTCACGTGCCCACTGTTTAAGCTAGCAGTGAGAGGAGTGCAAGGATGCACCTCCGTCAATGCACAGGGCATCAGTGGCCTTCTGGAACTCCTGCTCACTAGTTTCCTCTCCATCACCTTCATCGGTCTCGTCATCGCATTCCTTCTTCCCATGGCCTCTGGCAGACTTCCCTTGATGCCGAGGGACCTTGCCGGGGCGACTTCCTCTGCCACCTCGGCCCTTCCCACCAATGCCATCTTGGTCTCTCTCTTTGTCACCCTTCTCATACTCAGCCTTCTGCTTCTTGACGAGTTGCTCAACTTGATGACACTCTTGAAGATCATGGCCCTTGGTCCGATGGATCTTGTAGTACGGCCCGTCAGCCTTCCCAGCCTTCTCGGCCGCCGCAGCTTCCCGACAGTCATTGCACACGGAAACTTCCTTGCCGGGAGCTTCGGCCTTGGCCTTCTTGCCGGTACTAGGAACGTCAGACCCTTCGACAGCCAGAACCGTCTTCTCCTTGCGCTTCTTGTTGCGTTTCTTGTTCTTCTTCTTCTGATTGGCAGCATCGTCGTCATCCTCTGAGTCAATGTCGATGTCGTCTTCTTCTCTGGGGAGTCGCCTCCCCTCCTTTGTTCGGGCACACTTATCCGCCAAAGTGTATAGCTCATTCACAGTCTTGGGCAACCGGACGTTCATCTTGGAACGTAACCTGCGGTTGCGTACGTTGGACTGGAACGCAGCTATCACAGCTACCGGGTGGATGTCCAGAATGTTCCTGTGCACCCGACTGAATCACTGCATATACTTCCGCAAACTCTCTCCTTCCTTATGTGGGAGGAGCTGCAAGTCGCTGGGCCGCCCTGGTTCTTGATGGACGCCCGTGAAGGCGCCAACAAACTCAATGCACAAGTCAGCCCAGGTCGAGATGGAGTTCTCCGGTAAGTTCATCAACCACGACCTCACATTTGGCTTGAGTGCCAAAGGGAAGTAGTTGGCGAATACCTTCTCATCTCTTCCTCCGGCGGCTTGAACAGCGATGGTGTAGATGCTCAAGAACTCTATCGGGTTCAGTCTTCCATCATACTTTTCTAGTATCTCTGGCTTGAACGTGCGGGCAGATGGCCAACGGACTTGCCGCAGCTCATGAGTGAAGGCAGGACACCCAACCTCGAAGGGTAAGTATTCGTGTCCACCGGGCGCAGGCTCGTCGACATCGGTGCCATTGCGCCTGTCGGACTGGCGGTGGGTTTCGCGGCGCCATTCTATGGTGACGCGCACATCTTCCCTTCGCCTGTCTTCCAGGACACACCGCTGATCTCGACGGGTTCGAGGATCAGACAAAGCCATTGATACCTCATCGGGTTCTTGATTGCGTGGTTGTGGCTCTGGCTGCGCCCCTGCACTGGCTGCCGTGGAGGGGACTACATCGTAGGTGTGGCCCCTTCGGTGCGGCCAGCGGCTCGGGCCGTTGTTGCTGCTGATGGAGGCCGCGACGGGCCTGCCCGCTGTGATCCTCCCACCTCAGCAAAACCAATCAGGCTCTGAATGGTGACTCTCCACTCATCCATTTGATCAGCCGCTGGCGGAAATCTCAACAGGAGTATGGCCCGTGCCATGGCTTCCGAAGAGGTGCTTGGCATAGACGACGACGCAGATCATGACGTCGCCTGACTTCTGACGGTGCCGGTATTGGCGGCGCCGTGCTCTCGTCATCACGAGCCGGTCAACAGTGTGGCGTGGCGACGAGGCGGATGTGCTTGGGGATTGACGACCCCATTCGGTGCATCGTCTTGGCTAGCTTGCCCTGGGGATGGCGCATGCCCTGCAGCCGCACCCGCAGCGGGGGCAGCTAGAAGGTTGTGATTCGTACTAGAGCGAGCGCCATCGATGCGGCTGCGTCCCTCAGCGAGATGGAGAGGTGGAGATGGAATGTTCTCCCCACCCGCATCTTGGGGAGCATGGCCGCTAGGATGCTGTTGATGTTGTCTTCCTCCGGCGCCCCCTGCTCTCGCTTCGGCCGCAGGGGAACAGTGATGGCGCCGCCTGTGCTGGTCACGTCCCTCGGGACGTCCACGTCCCCGTGCGCCCCCGTAGCCCCCACGGCATCCGTGGCTGCATGCGAGGGGGCCTTCGAGGTGGACGGGTGAGCTGCAGCGCCGGACTTTTTCTTGGGCACCATGGATGATGAAGCCGTCGATGAAGAAGACAATGATGAAGATGACGCGCTGCTTACACCCTCGGGTTCGCACAAGCGCTCCCCCCTACCTGGCGCGCCAAAGATGTCGTGGTTCAACATGGCCACCTAAGGGGCCATCGGCACCTTGTGGTTCGGCAAGGGGGAAGGGCGCATTGCACAAAGAGCGAAGACCGTAGAGCAGCACGACAGTGATGACCTGGGCAGTTTTTACACAGGTTCGGGCCGCGGCAAGGCGTAAAACCCTACTCCTGCTTTGGTGGATTGATGAAAGGACCGTGGTGGAGACGCAGCGCTCAAGCCCGGCAAGGTCGCCTTGGGACGAGAACAGCTACGCGCGTATGAGTGTACAAGGGTCCGAATCCATTCTAAGGTTGCCACGGCCCTCCTTTTATAGGTCAAAGGGTTACCACAATGGCAAAACAATCATTATCCAGTGATTAGATAGCCACAGTGCTATCATACCTAACTCTGCAAACAGGACAGGATGCATTAAATGCACCGCTTAGTGTCACATCGCGGGGGTAGCCCGGCAAGCCTTGTCGTGCTATTCATCCACCTTCTCGCCTGCCTGCGTGACACGCCTCTGGGTGGGTGTCATTCGGGGGTGATCTTCCTCAGAAATGGCTGCCACGTGCCAAATAACATCCACTTAATCACTTGGGAGCTTGACACCGCACCGATAGGTGAGTTGCGTCGCCGTGAGGTGGAGCAGTGGCATCTTGGCGGGGTGATCCGCCCTCGGCGTCCCCGGCAAGCTTGCCGGGGGAGTCTTGAGACTTGTCTTTGGGGTGACCTCGACCTTGCCAGGATCGCCTGCCCGGCAAGGGAGGTTTTTCCTTAGTGATATCTTGCTTCTTTGGCTTGTCTTGGTCTTCTTGATCCGCCCTTTGATTTCTCAAAGAGCTATATCTTCTGCTTGGCCTTGTCTTGGATGCTGCAACGTTGCCCTTGAGCCTGTGTATAGTCTGGGCAACACACACCAGGGTTTGTTGTACCGACACCTAGCTCTGAAAAAACTGCCAATTTGGACATTCCTAGTGGGCCTGGCTGGGAGCTACTTTAAGTTTTGTGTGATGCATGCCCAACAGTGAACGCAAGCAACCAAACAACATATTTTCTTTTCCATGCGGGTCTGGTAGGCCTCTATGCGGGCTACCAAACACGTCCCTAGTTTTTTTACCTATAAAAAATCGAAAGAAAGAAGATGGCCCCCCTACCAACCCGACTGATAACCCACAAGTATAGGGGATTAATTGTAGCCTTTCTTGATAAGTAAGAGTGTCAAACCCAACGAGGAGCTAAAGGTAGAATATATATTCTCTTCAAGTTCTATCGACCACTGATACCACTCTACGCACACTTAATGTTTGCTTTACCTAGAACAAGTATGAAACTATAAGTACTTTGTAGGTGTAAAGGGATAGGTTTGCAAGAATAAAATTAGAAGTACTTGGCGGGAATAAAACTACGGGTAATTTGCAAGATAATAAAAGTTAGTTGTTTAGTAGAAAGCTTTTTGTAACACATGAGAAGGATTTTGTCCCTAGGCATGAGCTAACATACTTTCCGTACTTGGATCATTATTGCAATTTTATATGAGGTAGAGGCATGAGCTAACATACTTTTCGTACTTGGATCATATGCACGTATGATTGGAACTCTATCAAGCATCTACAACTACCAAAGATCATTAACGTAAAACCCAACCATAGCATTAAGTATCAAGTCCTCTTTACTTCCATACACAACAACCCCCTTACTCGGGTATAAGCTTCTGCCACTCTCGCCACCCACTATAAGCGAATTATGAACGTATTGCAACACCCTACAGTGGTAATCCCACATGCTTGCGTGACACATATGGCACCATAGGACAGCACCAAAATAAAACATACAACTCAAACCAATCACGATCATCAATCAACCAATAGGATAAAAACGAATCTACTGAAACATCATAGGATTGCCACACATCATTGGATAATAATATATAGTGTTAAGCACCCTGTTTAAGTAGAGATTACAACGGGGAGAAGAGGTGTTACACATCTGCATAGAGGGGGAGAGAGTTGGTGATGACGACGGCGAAGTTGTTGGTGTAGATCGTCGCCATAATGGTAGCTTCGGTGGTGTTCCGACGCCACCGAGAGAGAGGGGGAGAGAGGCCCCCTCCTTCTTCTTATTCCTTGGCATCTCCCCTAGATGGGAGGAGAGTTTCCCCTCTGGTCCATGGCCTCCATGGCTCCTAGAAGGCAGGAGCCCCTCCGAGATTGGATCTCTCTCTGTTCTCTTCTGTTTCGTGTTCCTATTTTCTGGCCAAAAATCGTTTATTAAATTCTCGGAGATCTGTAACTCCGATGCGGCAAAAAATTTGAGGGGTTTTTCTTATGGATATTATATTTCTTGCGGCAGAAGAAGGGATGCAACTGCCTTATAGGGGCGCCACAAGCCTGCCAGGCACGCCCTGGGTAGGGGGCGCGCCCTCTGGGCTTGTGGGCCC
The DNA here is from genome assembly GCA_011799875.1 of Thinopyrum elongatum. Lineage (NCBI taxonomy): Eukaryota > Viridiplantae > Streptophyta > Magnoliopsida > Poales > Poaceae > Thinopyrum > Thinopyrum elongatum. The sequence continues at coordinate 200,674,428 of CM022297.1, read as the reverse complement.
CTCGGGCATCGTCTCGTGTTAATTCTTTTTCCCAAAAATCACATATATTCCAAAATAAATCTACATAAATGTTTATCTTGTTTGGACTTTGTTTGATATGGATATTCTATGAAACAAAAATCATGCAACAAACAGAAACTGGCACTGGGCACTGGCTCAATATGTTAGTCCCAAAAATAATATAAAATGTTGCCAAAAGTATATGAAAGTTGTAGAATATTGGCATCAAACAATCAAAATTATAGATATGACGGAGACGTATCAGCATCCTCAAGCTTAATTCATGTTCGTCCTCGAGTAGATAAATGATAAAAAGATAACTTTTGATGTGGAATTCTACCTAACATAATCTTGATAATGTAATCTAATCATGGCATGAATATTAAGATACGAGTGATTCAAAGCAATAGTCTATAATTTCACATAAAGACATCATGATAGAGGCGAGGGTGTCCCGATCTTTCGATGAGATGATAGCTATCGTTTTTGGTGGAGTAGACTTAGACGATCCGACTACGAACGTGCGAGGACGTCGCGCCTTAGCAATCGCTAAACCAACTCCGAGAGGTTATTGACCACGCCGGAGCACAATCAACCTGACCACGAGGGTCTATCTCCTGCAAGCAAACGAAGAACAAGCAAGAAACTAAGATTGGCAATCTGGATATTGCGAATATAAGATGAAAGCTTTATTGATCAAGGTGGGGTTCTGTGACGTCTTGGTCTGGTCGTTGAACACAAACGAAGTACGCGAAGTTGCAGCTATGGCGAACTTTTAATCTAAACAAAACCCAAAGTCTAAACGGTGCCCTAAGGGCTGTATATATGGAGGAAGAGGAGGGGATTTCGTGGCCCTTGAAGGAGGGGTCCGAAACCAACCCTATCTCTTGTTTCCCCACACATACGGACTCTAAAAACAGCCTATACTCAAGTATTTCGAAATTACATGGGCCTGGCCCAATAATAAGGCGACGCAGCACCTATAATAGCCTCTGGACGAAATTTATGAAGTGACATCTTGTATATTTCGTCCAAGGCTTCCTGCACTCATTATGGTGGCTTCAAAGTCCTGAAATCATCACTTGTAACTCCGTTCTTGTTCCCCTTGTGCATGCCATCATCTCCATGCTTGAACTTGCTCCAAGGTTCCTCTTTCTTGTCCAAGCTAGGCCCTTCATTTGTAAGCAAAACAAATGTATCCAATTTAGGCAGCATCATATTCTCATGAACTTTAGAATCATTACCAAGAAACGAAAGTACCTGATATTTTAATTGGCGTGCGCGAGCTCTAGTAATTGGTCCAGTATGTATAGAAGCAGGGGCTGTGGGTGTAACAATGGTATTGATGTCCTCATCATCCTCCCCTTCTTGAAATGAAGTCGTCCTCGACGGAAGCTCATCTTCCTCACCCAAATAAGGCTTCAGATCTGCAATGTTAAAAGTGGGACTAACCCCAAAATCTGCAGGCAGCTCATGTTTATATGCATTATCATTTATTTTCTCTAACACCTTAAAAGGACCATCAGCACGTGGCATTAGCTTTGATTTGCGCAAATCAGGAAATCTATCCTTACGCAAATGTAACCAAACAAGATCTCCAGGTGCAAACACAACATGTTTTCTACCCTTATCTCCAGCAAGTTTATATTTAGCATTCATACGCTCAATGTTCTCCTTAGTTAACTCATGCATTTTTAAGATCAATTCAGCACGTTGTTTAGCATCAAAATTAACCTTCTCCGAAGATGGAAGAGGCAACAAATCAATTGGTGCACGAGGAAGGAAACCATACACAATTTCAAAAGGACACATCTTAGTAGTAGAATGCAATGAACGATTATAAGCAAATTCAATATGAGGCAAGTATTCTTCCCACATTTTCTTGTTATTCTTCAAAACAGCCCTAAGCATAGTAGACAATGTTCTATTGACTACTTCAGTTTGTCTATCAGTTTGGGGGTGACATGTAGTACTAAAAAGCAGTTTAGTCCCCAACTTAGCCCATAAACATCTCCAAAAGTGGCTAAGAAATTTAGTATCACGATCTGAAACAATAGTATTTGGCACACCATGCAAGCGTATAATTTCACGAAAGAACAAATCAGCAACATTAACAGCATCATCGCTTTTATGACATGGTATAAAGTGTGCCATTTTCGAGAACCTATCCACGACAACAAATATGCTATCCCTCCCCTTCTTTGTTCGAGGTAAACCTAAAACAAAGTCCATAGATATATCCTCCCAAGGAACACTAGGTACAGGCAAAGGCATATATAAACCATGAGGATTGAGTCGTGACTTAGCTTTTTGACATGTAGTGCAGCGAGCAATAAAACGCTCAACATCCCGTCTCATCTTTGGCCAAAAGAAATGTGTAGCAAGTATATCCTCCGTCTTCTTCACGCCAAAGTGTCCCATTAATCCTCCTCCATGCGCCTCCTGCAACAACAAAAGACAAACAGAGCTAGCTGGAATGCATAGCTTGTTAGCACGAAACACAAATCCATCGTTAACGACGAACTTGTTCCATGTTCTCCCTTCCTTACAATTCTGCAATACATCTTTAAATTCAGCATCATGCACATATTGATCTTTGATGGTCTCCAAACCAAATATTTTAAAGTCAAGTTGTGAAAGCATAGTTGATAGAGGCGAGGGTGTCCCGATCTTTCGATGAGATGATAGCTATCGTTTTTAGTGGAGTAGACTTTGACGATCCGACTACGAACGTGCGAGGACGTCGCGCCTTAGCAATCGCTAAACCAACTCCGAGAGGTTATTGACCACGCCGGAGCACAATCAACCTGACCACGAGGGTCTATCTCCTGCAAGCAAATGAAGAACAAGCAAGAAACTAAGATTTGCAATCTGGATATTGCGAATATAAGATGAAAGCTTTATTGATCAAGGTGGGGTTCTGTGACGTCTTGGTCTGGTCGTTGAACACAAACGAAGTACGCGAAGTTGCAGCTATGGCGAACTTTTAATCTAAACAAAACCCAAAGTCTAAACGGTGCCCTAAGGGCTGTATATATGGAGGAAGAGGAGGGGATTTCGTGGCCCTTGAAGGAGGGGTCCGAAACCAACCCTATCTCTTGTTTCCCCACACATACGGACTCTAAAAACAGCCTATACTCAAGTATTTCGAAATTACATGGGCGTGGCCCAATAATAAGGTGACGCAGCACCTATAATAGCCTCTGGACGAAATTTATGAAGTGACATCTTGTATATTTCGTCCAAGGCTTCCTGCACTCATTATGGTGGCTTCAAAGTCCTGAAATCATCACTTGTAACTCCGTTCTTGTTCCCCTTGTGCATGCCATCATCTCCATGCTTGAACTTGCTCCAAGGTTCCTCTTTCTTGTCCAAGCTAGGCCCTTCATTTGTAAGCAAAACAAATGTATCCAATTTAGGCAGCATCATATTCTCATGAACTTTAGAATCATTACCAAGAAACGAAAGTACCTGATATTTTAATTGGCGTGCGCGAGCTCTAGTAATTGGTCCAGTATGTATAGAAGCAGGGGCTGTGGGTGTAACAATGGTATTGATGTCCTCATCAGATAGCCTCTGGACGAAATTTATGAAGTGGCATCTTGATAGAGGCGAGGGTGTCCCGATCATTCGATGAGATGATAGCTATCGTTTTTGGTGGAGTAGACTTTGACGATCCGACTACGAACGTGCGAGGACGTCGCGCCTTAGCAATCGCTAAACCAACTCCGAGAGGTTATTGACCACGCTGGAGCACAATCAACCTGACCACGAGGGTCTATCTCCTGCAAGCAAACGAAGAACAAGCAAGAAACTAAGATTTGCAATCTGGATATTGCGAATATAAGATGAAAGCTTTATTGATCAAGGTGGGGTTCTGTGACGTCTTGGTCTGGTCGTTGAACACAAACGAAGTACGCGAAGTTGCAGCTATGGCGAACTTTTAATCTAAACAAAACCCAAAGTCTAAACGGTGCCCTAAGGGCTGTATATATGGAGGAAGAGGAGGGGATTTCGTGGCCCTTGAAGGAGGGGTCCGAAACCAACCCTATCTCTTGTTTCCCCACACATACGGACTCTAAAAACAGCCTATACTCAAGTATTGCGAAATTACATGGGCCTGGCCCAATAATAAGGTGACGCAGCACCTGTAATAGCCTCTGGACGAAATTTATGAAGTGACATCTTGTATATTTCGTCCAAGGCTTCCTGCACTCATTATGGTGGCTTCAAAGTCCTGAAATCATCACTTGTAACTCCGTTCTTGTTCCCCTTGTGCATGCCATCATCTCCATGCTTGAACTTGCTCCAAGGTTCCTCTTTCTTGTCCAAGCTAGGCCCTTCATTTGTAAGCAAAACAAATGTATCCAATTTAGGCAGCATCATATTCTCATGAACTTTAGAATCATTACCAAGAAACGAAAGTACCTGATATTTTAATTGGCGTGCGCGAGCTCTAGTAATTGGTCCAGTATGTATAGTAATAGAGGCGAGGGTGTCCCGATCTTTCGATGAGATGATAGCTATCGTTTTTGGTGGAGTAGACTTTGACGATCCGACTACGAACGTGCGAGGACGTCGCGCCTTAGCAATCGCTAAACCAACTCCGAGAGGTTATTGACCACGCCGGAGCACAATCAACCTGACCACGAGGGTCTATCTCCTGCAAGCAAACGAAGAACAAGCAAGAAACTAAGATTTGCAATCTGGATATTGCGAATATAAGATGAAAGCTTTATTGATCAAGGTGGGGTTCTGTGACGTCTTGGTCTGGTCGTTGAACACAAACGAAGTACGCGAAGTTGCAGCTATGGCGAACTTTTAATCTAAACAAAACCCAAAGTCTAAACGGTGCCCTAAGGGCTGTATATATGGGGGAAGAGGAGGGGATTTCGTGGCCCTTGAAGGAGGGGTCCGAAACCAACCCTATCTCTTGTTTCCCCACACATACGGACTCTAAAAACAGCCTATACTCAAGTATTTCGAAATTACATGGGCCTGGCCCAATAATAAGGTGACGCAGCACCTATAATAGCCTCTGGACGAAATTTATGAAGTGACATCTTGTATATTTCGTCCAAGGCTTCCTGCACTCATTATGGTGGCTTCAAAGTCCTGAAATCATCACTTGTAACTCCGTTCTTGTTCCCCTTTTGCATGCCATCATCTCCATGCTTGAACTTGCTCCAAGGTTCCTCTTTCTTGTCCAAGCTAGGCCCTTCATTTGTAAGCAAAACAAATGTATCCAATTTAGGCAGCATCATATTCTCATGAACTTTAGAATCATTACCAAGAAACGAAAGTACCTGATATTTTAATTGACGTGCGCGAGCTCTAGTAATTGGTCCAGTATGTATAGAAGCAGGGGCTGTGGGTGTAACAATGGTATTGATGTCCTCATCAGAGGCTATTATAGGTGCTGTGTCACCTTATTATTGGGCCAAGCCCATGTAATTTCGAAATACTTGAGTATAGGCTGTTTTTAGAGTCCGTATGTGTGGGAAACAAGAGATAGGGTTGGTTTCGGACCCCTCCTTCAAGGGCCACGAAATCCCCCCCCCTCTTCCTCCATATATACAGCCCTTAGGGCACCGTATAGACTTTGGGTTTTGTTTAGATTAAAAGTTCACCATAGCTGCAACTTCGCGTACTTCGTTTGTGTTCAACGACCAGACCAAGACGTCATGATAGAGGCGAGGGTGTCCCGATCTTTCGATGAGATGATAGCTATCGTTTTTGGTGGAGTAGACTTTGACGATCCGACTACGAACGTGCGAGGACGTCGCACCTTAGCAATCGCTAAACCAACTCCTAGAGGTTATTGACCACGCCGGAGCACAATCAACCTGACCACGAGGGTCTATCTCCTGCAAGCAAACGAAGAACAAGCAAGAAACTAAGATTTGCAATCTGGATATTGCGAATATAAGATGAAAGCTTTATTGATCAAGGTGGGGTTCTGTGACGTCTTGGTCTGGTCGTTGAACACAAACGAAGTACGCGAAGTTGCAGCTATGGCGAACTTTTAATCTAAACAAAACCCAAAGTCTAAACGGTGCCCTAAGGGCTGTATATATGGAGGAAGAGGAGGGGATTTCGTGGCCCTTGAAGGAGGGGTCCGAAACCAACCCTATCTCTTGTTTCCCCACACATACGGACTCTAAAAACAGCCTATACTCAAGTATTTCGAAATTACATGGGCCTGGCCCAATAATAAGGTGACGCAGCACCTATATTAGCCTCTGGACGAAATTTATGAAGTGACATCTTGTATATTTCGTCCAAGGCTTCCTGCACTCATTATGGTGGCTTCAAAGTCCTGAAATCATCACTTGTAACTCCGTTCTTGTTCCCCTTGTGCATGCCATCATCTCCATGCTTGAACTTGCTCCAAGGTTCCTCTTTCTTGTCCAAGCTAGGCCCTTCATTTGTAAGCAAAACAAATGTATCCAATTTAGGCAGCATCATATTCTCATGAACTTTAGAATCATTACCAAGAAACGAAAGTACCTGATATTTTAATTGGCGTGCGCGAGCTCTAGTAATTGGTCCAGTATGTATAGAAGCAGGGGCTGTGATAGAGGCGAGGGTGTCCCGATCTTTCGATGAGATGATAGCTATCGTTTTTGGTGGAGTAGACTTTGACGATCCGACTACGAACGTGCGAGGACGTCGCGCCTTAGCAATCGCTAAACCAACTCCGAGAGGTTATTGACCACGCCGGAGCACAATCAACCTGACCACGAGGGTCTATCTCCTGCAAGCAAACGAAGAACAAGCAAGAAACTAAGTTTTGCAATCTGGATATTGCGAATATAAGATGAAAGCTTTATTGATCAAGGTGGGGTTCTGTGACGTCTTGGTCTGGTCGTTGAACACAAACGAAGTACGCGAAGTTGCAGCTATGGCGAACTTTTAATCTAAACAAAACCCAAAGTCTAAACGGTGCCCTAAGGGCTGTATATATGGAGGAAGAGGAGGGGATTTCGTGGCCCTTGAAGGAGGGGTCCGAAACCAACCCTATCTCTTGTTTCCCCACACATACGGACTCTAAAAACAGCCTATACTCAAGTATTTCGAAATTACATGGGCCTGGCCCAATAATAAGGTGACGCAGCACCTATAATAGCCTCTGGACGAAATTTATGAAGTGACATCTTGTATATTTCGTCCAAGGCTTCCTGCACTCATTATGGTGGCTTCAAAGTCCTGAAATCATCACTTGTAACTCCGTTCTTGTTCCCCTTGTGCATGCCATCATCTCCATGCTTGAACATGCTCCAAGGTTCCTCTTTCTTGTCCAAGCTAGGCCCTTCATTTGTAAGCAAAACAAATGTATCCAATTTAGGCAGCATCATATTCTCATGAACTTTAGAATCATTACCAAGAAACGAAAGTACCTGATATTTTAATTGGCGTGCGCGAGCTCTAGTAATTGGTCCAGTATGTATAGAAGCAGGGGCTGTGGGTGTAACAATGGTATTGATGTCCTCATCATGGTGTCAAACACACGATGTAGATGTATGTGGAGCTGGGAAGGCTTATGATATGGTAGCAAAAAGGGTCAGCAATAATCAATTCAGAGATGCAATGTTGAATAAACTCTCAACGACGGTACCACTTGATAGAGGCGAGGGTGTCCCGATCTTTCGATGAGATGATAGCTATCGTTTTTGGTGGAGTAGACTTTGACGATCCGACTACGAACGTGCGAGGACGTCGCGCCTTAGCAATCGCTAAACCAACTCCGAGAGGTTATTGACCACGCCGGAGCACAATCAACCTGACCACGAGGGTCTATCTCCTGCAAGCAAACGAAGAACAAGCAAGAAACTAAGATTTGCAATCTGGATATTGCGAATATAAGATGAAAGCTTTATTGATCAAGGTGGGGTTTTGTTTAGATTAAAAGTTCGCCATAGCTGCAACTTCGCGTACTTCGTTTGTGTTCAACGACCTTTTTTTTTTTTTTGAAACTGGAACTATTTTTCTTCTGCGGGTAGCACGAAAATTGGGGAATCCGACTTGTTCACGACTCGTAGTATCGCGTGATCCGGAACTCTAAAATAAAGGAATAAATACTGGACTCGGACTAGGACTGGTGGCAGAGATGAATCTGGTGGAACTCGGACTGGTGATGGTATATGACGGTAGTATATGTGGGCTCGGATTGGTGGTGGTATATGGACTCGGATCGGTGGTGGTATATGGACTCGGATCGGTGGTGGTATATGGACTCAGAGAAATAGCAGATAAGCTGTGGTGGTATATGGTAGGGGCGATGATGATGGTGCGGCGGCGGCGTGACAACTTGTGAACAGAACTCGAAACTCTAAAGAACTAGACGCTAAGACCAGCAACTTGACACGACGATGCAACCGCAAATTCAACAAAACAAAAACCCTAAAAAGATTATGCAAAGGCTCAGATTGGTTCGGATATGATGAACTAACCCTAAATTTTTTTTTTGGCTTTTTCCTGGACTGTAGGTATGAAGAACAGACTCGATCTAAACTACGAAAAACTGTAAATCTCACCGAGCAACCTGGGAATCTGATACCACTTGATAGAGGCGAGGGTGTCCCGATCTTTCGATGAGATGATAGCTATCGTTTTTGGTGGAGTAGACTTTGACGATCCGACTACGAACGTGCGAGGACGTCGCGCCTTAGCAATCGCTAAACCAACTCCGAGAGGTTATTGACCACGCCGGAGCACAATCAACCTGACCACGAGGGTCTATCTCCTGCAAGCAAACGAAGAACAAGCAAGAAACTAAGATTTGCAATCTGGATATTGCGAATATAAGAAGAAAGCTTTATTGATCAAGGTGGGGTTCTGTGACGTCTTGGTCTGGTCGTTGAACACAAACGAAGTACGCGAAGTTGCAGCTATGGCGAACTTTTAATCTAAACAAAACCCAAAGTCTAAACGGTGCCCTAAGGGCTGTATATATGGAGGAAGAGGAGGGGATTTCGTGGCCCTTGAAGGAGGGGTCCGAAACCAACCCTATCTCTTGTTTCCCCACACATACGGACTCTAAAAACAGCCTATACTCAAGTATTTCGAAATTACATGGGCCTGGCCCAATAATAAGGTGACGCAGCACCTATAATAGCCTCTGGACGAAATTTATGAAGTGACATCTTGTATATTTCGTCCAAGGCTTCCTGCACTCATTATGGTGGCTTCAAAGTCCTGAAATCATCACTTGTAACTCCATTCTTGTTCCCCTTGTGCATGCCATCATCTCCATGCTTGAACTTGCTCCAAGGTTCCTCTTTCTTGTCCAAGCTAGGGCCTTCATTTGTAAGCAAAACAAATGTATCCAATTTAGGCAGCATCATATTCTCATGAACTTTAGAATCATTACCAAGAAACGAAAGTACCTGATAATTTAATTGGCGTGCGCGAGCTCTAGTAATTGGTCCAGTATGTATAGAAGCAGGGGCTGTGGGTGTAACAATGGTATTGATGTCCTCATCACTCAAGAGGAACACGCTTCGCTCGTCCGAACTGATTTGGAAGGGGGCGTTGTTGTTGTCGTTGCAGAGGTGCGACAGGTGCAGCCGGTGGTGGTTGGGGAAGACGCGTGAGCAATTCATTAAACTTGTTATCCAGCTTTGTCTCGAACGACTTCTCCATGCCATCTATCTTCTCCATGGCCTCTTCAAATCTGTTTAGCACATCTCCCACCTGGCCACTCATCATTTGCTGAAATTTATCATGCAACTCCTTGTTCGTCATGTTCTCCCAGTCAATCTCGTCGGCTTGTGATCCTGCCATGGTTAGCAGCAATAGAAACACACAAGAATATGATCGTACAGACTACTAGAAAGTGGTGGTGGTGGTGTGGTGTGGTGTCACAAATCCGTCAAGCAAATCTCAAATTCTTACCAGTTCTTACCCAGCAGCAGGTGGTGATCGGCAACCTTTGTAGTCAAAACTCTCAGAGCTTGGACAGAGCGATTGCCAGGTGGTGTCAAACGCACGATGTAGATGTATGTGGAGCTGGGAAGGCTTATGATATGGTAGCAAAAAGGGTCAGCAATAATCAATTCAGAGATGCAATGTTGAATAAACTCTCAACGACGGTACTGTGCTGGTCCTAGGCTAGACCGTGCTAGAGACGCGAGCCTAGAACACTAACAAAAATCACGGCGCTGCACGTAAACAAGGGAGGAGCACACTCTGAATTTTTTTGAAACTGGAACTATTTTTCTTCTGCGGGTAGCACGAAAATTGGCGAATGCGACTTGTTCACGACTCGTAGTATCGCGTGATCTGGAACTCTAAAATAAAGGAATAAATACTGGACTCGGACTAGGACTGGTGGCAGAGATGAATCTGGTGGAACTCGGACTGGTGATGGTATATGACGGTAGTATATGTGGGCTCGGATTGGTGGTGGTATATGGACTCGGATCGGTGGTGGTATATGGACTCGGATCGGTGGTGGTATATGGACTCAGAGAAATAGCAGATAAGCTGTGGTGGTATATGGTAGGGGCGATGATGATGGTGCGGCGGCGGCGTGTCAACTTGTGAACAGAACTCGAAACTCTAAAGAACTAGACGCTAAGACCAGCAACTTGACACGACGATGCAACCGCAAATTCAACAAAGCAAAAACCCTAAAAAGATTATGCAAAGGCTCAGATTGGTTCGGATATGATGAACTAACCCTAATTTTTTTTTGTGGCTTTTTTTTTGGACAATACGTAAGAAAATAAATCTAATCTAGGGAAAACTGGAAATTCTCACCGAGCAACCTGAAAACTGATACCACTTGATAGAGGCGAGGGGGTCCCGATCTTTCGATGAGATGGTAACTATCGATTTGGTGGAGCCGACTTTGACGATCCGACTACAAACGTGCACGACGTTGCGCCTTAGCAATCGCTAAACCAATCTCCTGAGGTTACTGACGATGCTGGAAGCACGATCAACCTGACCACGAAGGTCTATTCCTGCACGCAATCGAAGAACAAGCAAGAATATGATAATGCAATCTGAATATTGCGAATATAGATGAAGTATTGATAATGGTGGGGATCCGAAAGCGGTCTTGGTCTGGTCGTTGGACACAAACGAAGTACACGAAGTTGCAATGGCTAACTTTTAACTAAACAAATCCCAAAGTCTAAACGGTGCCCTAAGGGCTGTATATATGGAGGAAGAGGAGGGAATTTCGTGGCCCTTGAAGGAGGGGTCCGAAACCAACCCTATCTCTTGTTTCCCCACACATACGGACTCTAAAAACAGCCTATACTCAAGTATTTCGAAATTACATGGGCCTGGCCCAATAATATGGTGACGCAGCACCTATAATAGCCTCTGGACGAAATTTATGAAGTGACATCTTGTATATTTCGTCCAAGGCTTCCTGCACTCATTATGGTGGCTTCAAAGTCCTGAAATCATCACTTGTAACTCCGTTCTTGCTCCCCTTGTGCATGCCATCATCTCCATGCTTGAACTTGCTCCAAGGTTCCTCTTTCTTGTCCAAGCTAGGCCCTTCATTTGTAAGCAAAACAAATGTATCCAATTTAGACAGCATCATATTCTCATGAACTTTAGAATCATTACCAAGAAACGAAAGTACCTGATATTTTAATTGGCGTGCGCGAGCTCTAGTAATTGGTCCAGTATGTATAGAAGCAGGGGCTGTGGGTGTAACAATGGTATTGATGTCCTCAGCATCCTCCCCTTCTTGAAATGAAGTCGTCCTCGACGGAAGCTCATCTTCCTCACCCAAATAAGGCTTCAGATCTGCAATGTTAAAAGTGGGACTAACCCCAAAATCTGCAGGCAGCTCAAGTTTATATGCATTATCATTTATTTTCTCTAACACCTTAAAAGGACCATCAGCACGTGGCATTAGCTTTGATTTGCGCAAATCAGGAAATCTATCCTTACGCAAATGTAACCAAACAAGATCTCCAGGTGCAAACACAACATGTTTTCTACCCTTATCTCCAGCAAGTTTATATTTAGCATTCATACGCTCAATGTTCTCCTTAGTTAACTCATGCATTTTTAAGATCAATTCAGCACGTTGTTTAGCATCAAAATTAACCTTCTCCGAAGATGGAAGAGGCAACAAATCAATTGGTGCACGAGGAAGGAAACCATACACAATTTCAAAAGGACACATCTTAGTAGTAGAATGCAATGAACGATTATAAGCAAATTCAATATGAGGCAAGCATTCTTCCCACATTTTCTTGTTATTCTTCAATACAGCCCTAAGCATAGTAGACAATGTTCTATTGATTACTTCAGTTTATCCATCAGTTTGGGGGTGACATGTAGTACTAAAAAGCAGTTTAGTCCCCAACTTAGCCCATAAACATCTCCAAAAGTGGCTAAGAAATTTAGTATCACGATCTAAAACAATAGTATTTGGCACACCATGCAAGCGTATAATTTCACGAAAGAACAAATCAGCAACATTAACAGCATCATCGCTTTTATGACATGGTATAAAGTGTGCCATTTTCGAGAACCTATCCACGACAAAAAATATGCTATCCCTCCCCTTCTTTGTTCGAGGTAAACCTAAAACAAAGTCCATAGATATATCCTCCCAAGGAACACTAGGTACAGGCAAAGGCATATATAAACCATGAGGATTGAGTCGTGACTTAGCTTTTTGACATGTAGTGCAGCGAGCAACAAAACGCTCAACATCCCGTCTCATCTTTGGCCAAAAGAAATGTGTAGCAAGTATATCCTCCGTCTTCTTCACGCCAAAGTGTCCCATTAATCCTCCTCCATGCGCCTCCTGCAACAACAAAAGACGAACGGAGCTAGCTGGAATGCATAGCTTGTTAGCACGAAACACAAATCCATCGTTAACGACGAACTTGTTCCATGTTCTCCCTTCCTTACAATTCTGCAATACATCTTTAAATTCAGCATCATGAACATATTGATCTTTGATGGTCTCCAAACCAAATATTTTAAAGTCAAGTTGTGAAAGCATAGTATAACGACGAGACAATGCATCAGCAATAACATTTTCTTTACCCTTCTTGTGTTTAATGACATAAGGGAAAGTCTCAATAAATTCAACCCATTTAGCATGTCTACGGTTCAGTTTTGCTTGACTTTTAATGTGTTTCAAAGATTCATGATCAGAATGTATAACAAATTCTTTGGGCCATAAATAATGTTGCCATGTTTCTAAGGTCCGAACAAGAGCATATAATTCTTTATCATAAGTAGAATAGTTCAGACTAGGCCCACTCAATTTTTCAGAAAAGTATGCAACAGGTTTGCCATCTTGTAATAAAACACCTCCTAATCCAATTCCACTAGCCTCACATTCAAGCTCAAAAGTCTTATTAAAATCAGGAAGTTGGAGTAAAGGAGCATGTGTCAACTTATCTTTCAATACCGTGAAGGCTTCTTCCTGTGAGGTACCCCAAACAAAAGGCACATCCTTCTTTGTAAGCTCATTGAGAGGTGCAGCAATGGTGCTGAAATCTCTCACAAAACGCCTATAGAAACCAGCGAGTCCAAGAAAACTCCTCACTTGAGTGACCGTTTTGGGCTGTGGCCAACTCTCAATAGCTTCAATCTTGGCTTTATCAACTTCAATTCCCTGTTGAGTAACAACATAGCCAAGAAAAGATACTCGGTCGGTGCAAAAGGTGCACTTCCCAAGGTTACCAAACAAACGTGCATCACGTAAAGCAATAAAAACAGCACGTAAATGTTCCAAATGTTCCTCCAAAGATCTGCTATAAATCAGTATATCATCAAAATAGACTACCACAAATCGTCCAATGAAAGCACGTAAAACTTCGTTCATTAATCTTGATAGAGGCGAGGGTGTCCCGATCTTTCGATGAGATGATAGCTATCGTTTTTGGTGGAGTAGACTTTGACGATCCGACTACGAACGTGCGAGGACGTCGCGCCTTAGCAATTGCTAAACCAACTCCGAGAGGTTATTGACCACGCCGGAGCACAATCAACCTGACCACGAGGGTCTATCTCCTGCAAGCAAACGAAGAACAAGCAAGAAACTAAGATTTGCAATCTGGATATTGCGAATATAAGATGAAAGCTTTATTGATCAAGGTGGGGTTCTGTGACGTCTTGGTCTGGTCGTTGAACACAAACGAAGTACGCGAAGTTGCAGCTATGGCGAACTTTTAATCTAAACAAAACCCAAAGTCTAAACGGTGCCCTAAGGGCTGTATATATGGAGGAAGAGGAGGGGATTTCGTGGCCCTTGAAGGAGGGGTCCGAAACCAACCCTATCTCTTGTTTCCCCACACTTACGGACTCTAAAAACAGCCTATACTCAAGTATTTCGAAATTACATGGGCCTGGCCCAATAATAAGGTGACGCAGCACCTATAATAGCCTCTGGACGAAATTTATGAAGTGACATCTTGTATATTTCGTCCAAGGCTTCCTGCACTCATTATGGTGGCTTCAAAGTCCTGAAATCATCACTTGTAACTCCGTTCTTGTTCCCCTTGTGCATGCCATCATCTCCATGCTTGAACTTGCTCCAAGGTTCCTCTTTCTTGTCCAAGCTAGGCCCTTCATTTGTAAGCAAAACAAATGTATCCAATTTAGGCAGCATCATATTCTCATGAACTTTAGAATCATTACCAAGAAACGAAAGTACCTGATATTTTAATTGGCGTGCGCGAGCTCTAGTAATTGGTCCAGTATGTATAGAAGCAGGGGCTGTGGGTGTAACAATGGTATTGATGTCCTCATCATTAGGGCTATAAGTGATGCAAGGAATACAAGTCTGTCAACAAGGATTTCATTACCATGGCTTACACTAGAAGTTTGTCATTTGTATCCAGGAGTTTGAATGACTAGTGGGGAGGGCATATCAAAAAATGACATGTTGTGCAAGCTACATAGCTTTCAGAAATGAAGGAGTTAGATGCTCTAGCATCAAATAGAACTGATGCTGGATGGCAATTGACAAGGAGTGTACCAAGAACGACATCCGGATCATCATGAGCTTCAACAGCTGGGTGGGAGCTGGCTTGGCACTGATCATCTTGCCTGATGGCTTACCACGGCTAATAGACTTCTCAAACTAGGGTGGAGCATAACTGGCCTAAGAGCAGTCACGTGCATAGTGTCCTGGCTCTCCACATGTGACGCAAGTACATGAAATAGGATGTGGACCCACATTGGCAGGCGGTCCACCAATAGGCCTGGGTGGAGCATACGGCTGAACTGGACGAGGCACCACATAGGATGGCCTCGGTGCATATCCTGGTGGAAGAGCAGAGTTCGGAACACAAATCCAGCATGATGAGGACATCAATACCATTGTTACACCCACAACCCCTGCTTCTATACATACTGGACCAATTACTAGAGCTCGCGCACGCCAATTAAAATATCAGGTACTTTCGTTTCTTGGTAATGATTCTAAAGTTCATGAGAATATGATGCTGCCTAAATTGGATACATTTGTTTTGCTTACAAATGAAGGGCCTAGCTTGGACAAGAAAGAGGAACCTTGGAGCAAGTTCAAGCATGGAGATGATGGCATGCGCAAGGGGAACAAGAACGGAGTTACAAGTGATGATTTCAGGACTTTGAAGCCACCATAAGGAGTGCAGGAAGCCTTGGACGAAATATACAAGATGCCACTTCATAAATTTCGTCCAGAGGCTACTATAGGTGCTGCGTCACCTTATTATTGGGCCAGGCCCATGTAATTTCGAAATACTTGAGTATAGGCTGTTTTTAGAGTCCGTATGTGTGGGGAAACAAGAGATAGGGTTGGTTTCGGACCCCTCCTTCAAGGGCCACGAAATCCCCTCCTCTTCCTCCATATATACAGCCCTTAGGGCACCGTTTAGACTTTGGGTTTTGTTTAGATTAAAAGTTCGCCATAGCTGCAACTTCGCGTACTTCGTTTGTGTTCAACGACCAGACCAAGACGTCACAGAACCCCACCTTGATCAATAAAGCTTTCATCTTATATTCGCAATATCCAGATTATAAATCTTAGTTTCTTGCTTGTTCTTCGTTTGCTTGCAGGAGATAGACCCTCGTGGTCAGGTTGATTGTGCTCCGGCGTGGTCAATAACCTCTCGGAGTTGGTTTAGCGATTGCTAAGGCGCGACGTCCTCGCACGTTCGTAGTCGGATCGTCAAAGTCTACTCCACCAAAAACGATAGCTATCATCTCATCGAAAGATCGGGACACCCTCGCCTCTATCATGAAATCTCTCACAAAACGCCTATAGAAACCAGCGAGTCCAAGAAAACTCCTCACTTGAGTGACCGTTTTGGGCTGTGGCCAACTCTCAATAGCTTCAATCTTGGCTTTATCAACTTCAATTCCCTGTGGAGTAACAACATAGCCAAGAAAAGATACTCGGTCGGTGCAAAAGGTGCACTTCCCAAGGTTACCAAACAAACGTGCATCACGTAAAGCAATAAAAACAGCACGTAAATGTTCCAAATGTTCCTCCAAAGATCTGCTATAAATCAGTATATCATCAAAATAGACTACCACGAATCGTCCAATGAAAGCACGTAAAACTTCGTTCATTAATCTCATGAAAGTACTAGGTGCATTAGTTAACCCAAAAGGCATGACTAACCACTCATATAATCCAAACTTTGTTTTAAATGCTGTTTTCCATTCATCCCCCAATTTCATACGAATTTGATGGTATCCACTACGCAAATCAACTTTGGAGAATATTGTAGAGCCACTCAATTCATCAAGCATATCATCTAGTCTAGGAATAGGATGACGATAACGAATAGTAATATTATTAATGCCTCTACAATCAACACACAGACGCGATGTACCATCCTTTTTCGGCACTAGAATAATAGGAACAGCACAAGGACTAAGGGATTCGCGTATATAACCTTTGTCGAGCAACTCCTGTACTTGACGCATAATCTCCTTCGTCTCCTCTGGATTGGTACGGTATGGCGCACGGTTTGGCAACGAAGCACCGGGAATTAAGTCAATCTGATGCTCAATCCCGCGAATAGGTGGTAATCCCGGTGGCACGTCTTGTGGAAAGACGTCAGCGAACTCCTGCAAAATGTTAGTGACCGCAGGAGGCAAAGAGGAAGGCACGTCCTCGAATGAAAATAACGCCTCTTTGCACACAAAAGCATAGCAAACAGAATCGCTGAAATCTAGATCATCAATATCAGATTTGGTGGCAAGTAAGCATGCACTTTTCAATTTAATTTCAGAAGCAACACTAGATGGTTTATTATTAGGCTTCATTTGTTGCTCAAATTCTTTTGCCACAATCTGATTTTCACTCTTATTTTTCTCCTGTTTTGCTTTACTAGCTCTATTAATATCATCTTTCAAAATAGAATCAGGAGTCATAGGAAGCAAAGTAATATGTTTATCCTTATGTACAAGAGTATACTGATTGTTTCTACCATGGTGTACAGAATTTTTATCAAATTGCCATGGTCTACCAAGTAATAATGAACATGCTTGCATGGGTACCACATCACAATCAACATAATCAGCATATGTAGAGATACTAAAATGCACACGAACAGTACGTGTTACCTTAACCTTGCCGCTGTTGTTGAACCATTGGATATAGTAAGGATGTGGATGTGGTCTTGTGATAGAGGCGAGGGTGTCCCGATCTTTCGATGAGATGATAGCTATCGTTTTTGGTGGAGTAGACTTTGACGATCCGACTACGAACGTGCGAGGACGTCGCGCCTTAGCAATCGCTAAACCAACTCCGAGAGGTTATTGACCACGCCGGAGCACAATCAACCTGACCACGAGGGTCTATCTCCTGCAAGCAAACGAAGAACAAGCAAGAAACTAAGATTTGCAATCTGGATATTGGGAATATAAGATGAAAGCTTTATTGATCAAGGTGGGGTTCTGTGACGTCTTGGTCTGGTCGTTGAACACAAACGAAGTACGCGAAGTTGCAGCTATGGCGAACTTTTAATCTAAACAAAACCCAAAGTCTAAACGGTGCCCTAAGGGCTGTATATATGGAGGAAGAGGAGGGGATTTCGTGGCCCTTGAAGGAGGGGTCCGAAACCAACCCTATCTCTTGTTTCCCCACACATACGGACTCTAAAAACAGCCTATACTCAACTATTTCGAAATTACATGGGCCTGGCCCAATAATAAGGTGACGCAGCACCTATAATAGCCTCTGGACGAAATTTATGAAGTGACATCTTGTATATTTCGTCCAAGGCTTCCTGCACTCATTATGGTGGCTTCAAAGTCCTGAAATCATCACTTGTAACTCCGTTCTTGTTCCCCTTGTGCATGCCATCATCTCCATGCTTGAACTTGCTCCAAGGTTCCTCTTTCTTGTCCAAGCTAGGCCCTTCATTTGTAAGCAAAACAAATGTATCCAATTTAGGCAGCATCATATTCTCATGAACTTTAGAATCATTACCAAGAAACGAAAGTACCTGATATTTTAATTGGCGTGCGCGAGCTCTAGTAATTGGTCCAGTATGTATAGAAGCAGGGGCTGTGGGTGTAACAATGGTATTGATGTCCTCATCAGATAGCCTCTGGACGAAATTTATGAAGTGGCATCTTGATAGAGGCGAGGGTGTCCCGATCATTCGATGAGATGATAGCTATCGTTTTTGGTGGAGTAGACTTTGACGATCCGACTACGAACGTGCGAGGACGTCGCGCCTTAGCAATCGCTAAACCAACTCCGAGAGGTTATTGACCACGCTGGAGCACAATCAACCTGACCACGAGGGTCTATCTCCTGCAAGCAAACGAAGAACAAGCAAGAAACTAAGATTTGCAATCTGGATATTGCGAATATAAGATGAAAGCTTTATTGATCAAGGTGGGGTTCTGTGACGTCTTGGTCTGGTCGTTGAACACAAACGAAGTACGCGAAGTTGCAGCTATGGCGAACTTTTAATCTAAACAAAACCCAAAGTCTAAACGGTGCCCTAAGGGCTGTATATATGGAGGAAGAGGAGGGGATTTCGTGGCCCTTGAAGGAGGGGTCCGAAACCAACCCTATCTCTTGTTTCCCCACACATACGGACTCTAAAAACAGCCTATACTCAAGTATTTCGAAATTACATGGGCCTGGCCCAATAATAAGGTGACGCAGCACCTATATTAGCCTCTGGACGAAATTTATGAAGTGACATCTTGTATATTTCGTCCAAGGCTTCCTGCACTCATTATGGTGGCTTCAAAGTCCTGAAATCATCACTTGTAACTCCGTTCTTGTTCCCCTTGTGCATGCCATCATCTCCATGCTTGAACTTGCTCCAAGGTTCCTCTTTCTTGTCCAAGCTAGGCCCTTCATTTGTAAGCAAAACAAATGTATCCAATTTAGGCAGCATCATATTCTCATGAACTTTAGAATCATTACCAAGAAACGAAAGTACCTGATATTTTAATTGGCGTGCGCGAGCTCTAGTAATTGGTCCAGTATGTATAGAAGCAGGGGTTGTGGTTGTAACAATGGTATTGATGTCCTCATCAGATCTGCTATAAATCAGTATATCATCAAAATAGACTACCACAAATCGTCCAATGAAAGCACGTAAAACTTCGTTCATTAATCTCATGAAAGTACTAGGTGCATTAGTTAACCCAAAAGGCATGACTAACCACTCATATAATCCAAACTTTGTTTTAAATGCTGTTTTCCATTCATCCCCCAATTTCATACGAATTTGATGGTATCCACTACGCAAATCAACTTTGGAGAATATTGTAGAGCCACTCAATTCATCAAGCATATCATCTAGTCTAGGAATAGGATGACGATAACGAATAGTAATATTATTAATGCCTCTACAATCAACACACATACGCGATGTACCATCCTTTTTCGGCACTAGAATAATAGGAACAGCACAAGGACTAAGGGATTCGCGTATATAACCTTTGTCGAGCAACTCCTGTACTTGACGCATAATCTCCTTTGTCTCCTCTGGATTGGTACGGTATGGCGCACGGTTTGGCAACGAAGCACCGGGAATTAAGTCAATCTGATGCTCAATCTCGCGAATAGGTGGTAATCCCGGTGGCACGTCTTGTGGAAAGACGTCAGCGAACTCTTGCAAAATGTTAGTGACCGCAGGAGGCAAAGAGGAAGGCACGTCCTCGAATGAAAATAACGCCTCTTTGCACACAAAAGCATAGCAAACAGAATTGCTGAAATCTAGATCATCAATATCAGATTTGGTGGCAAGTAAGCATGCACTTTTCAATTTAATTTCAGAAGCAACACTAGATGGTTTATTATTAGGCTTCATTTGTTGCTCAAATTCTTTTGCCACAATCTGATTTTCACTCTTATTTTTCTCCTGTTTTGCTTTACTTGCTCTATTAATATCATCTTTCAAAATAGAATCAGGAGTCATAGGAAGCAAAGTAATATGTTTATCCTTATGAACAAGAGTATACTGATTGTTTCTACCATGGTGTACAGAATTTTTATCAAATTGCCATGGTCTACCAAGTAATAATGAACATGGTTGCATGGGTACCACATCACAATCAACATAATCAGCATATGTAGAGATACTAAAATGCACACGAACAGTACGTGTTACCTTAACCTTGCCGCTATTGTTGAACCATTGGATATAGTAAGGATGTGGATGTGGTCTTGTGGTGAGAGATAGCTTCTCCACCATCTCCATGCTAGCCAAGTTGTTGCAGCTCCCTCCATCTATGATGACGCGAACAGAACGTTCCTTCACAACTCCCTTTGTATGGAACAAATTATGCCTCTGATTTTGCTCAGCTTGTGTGACCTGCACACTCAAAACACGTTGAGCAACTAAACATTCATACCTGTCAGCGTCTTCAGGAGCCATGTATTGCGTCTCATGATCAGAATCATCTCCACCGTGTTCTTCACTTGTAATAAGAGCCAAAGTCTCCTCATCATAATCACTAGCGGACTCATACCCACCATCCTCAGTAGCAATCATAACACGCGGAGATTGGCATTCTCTCGCATAATGACCTCTTCCCTTACAACGACGACAAATTGTGTGCCCTGTTGATGCCATAGATGAAGAAGAGCTCTGGGCAGGCCCAGAAGGTGTACTCTTGGCAGATGGTGGTGGTGGTGAAAAAAAAGTGCAAAAAAAAAAAGAAAAAAAAATTCAGAGTGTGCTCCTCCCTTGTTTACGTGCAGCGCCGTGATTTTTGTTAGTGTTCTAGGCTCGCGTCTCTAGCACGGTCTAGCCTAGGACCAGCACAGTACCGTCGTTGAGAGTTTATTCAACATTGCATCTCTGAATTGATTATTGCTGACCCTTTTTGCTACCATATCATAAGCCTTCCCAGCTCCACATACATCTACATCGTGCGTTTGACACCACCTGGCAATCGCTCTGTCCAAGCTCTGAGAGTTTTGACTACAAAGGTTGCCGATCACCACCTGCTGCTGGGTAAGAACTGGTAAGAATTTGAGATTTGCTTGACGGATTTGTGACACCACACCACACCACCACCACTTTCTAGTAGTCTGTAGGATCATATTCTTGTGTGTTTCTATTGCTGCTAACCATGGCAGGATCACAAGCCGACGAGATTGACTGGGAGAACATGACGAACAAGGAGTTGCAGGATAAATTTCAGCAAATGATGAGTGGCCAGGTGGGAGATGTGCTAAACAGATTTGAAGAGGCCATGGAGAAGATAGATGGCATGGAGAAGTCGTTCGAGACAAAGCTGGATAACAAGTTTAATGAATTGCTCACGCGTCTTCCCCAACCACCACCGGCTGCACCTGTCGCACCTCTGCAACGACAACAACAACGCCCCCTTCCAAATCAGTTCGGACGAGCGAAGCGTGTTCCTCTTGAGGATGGCCAAACTTCTGGTGCTGCTGTACCTACTGTTGATGCTTCTTTGGCTCCTGCTCCTGCTGCTGCTGGTGCCGAGGAGGAGGATGATTACGCGGGCGATTATGAGGATGAGGTTGATCAAAATCATAACTACGTGCAACCACCAGCACCAGGTCGTCCACATGCAAATAATCGCAATGAGGACATCAATACCATTGTTACACCCACAGCCCCTGCTTCTATACATACTGGACCAATTACTAGAGCTCGCGCACGCCAATTAAAATATCAGGTACTTTCGTTTCTTGGTAATGATTCTAAAGTTCATGAGAATATGATGCTGCCTAAATTGGATACATTTGTTTTGCTTACAAATGAAGGGCCTAGCTTGGACAAGAAAGAGGAACCTTGGAGCAAGTTCAAGCATGGAGATGATGGCATGCACAAGGGGAACAAGAACGGAGTTACAAGTGATGATTTCAGGACTTTGAAGCCACCATAATGAGTGCTGGAAGCCTTGGACGAAATATACAAGATGTCACTTCATAAATTTCGTCCAGAGGCTATTATAGGTGCTGCGTCACCTTATTATTGGGCCAGGCCCATGTAATTTCGAAATACTTGAGTATAGGCTGTTTTTAGAGTCCGTATGTGTGGGGAAACAAGAGATAGGGTTGGTTTCGGACCCCTCCTTCAAGGGCCACGAAATCCCCTCCTCTTCCTCTATATATACAGCCCTTAGGGCACCGTTTAGACTTTGGGTTTTGTTTAGATTAAAAGTTCGCCATAGCTGCAACTTCGCGTACTTCGTTTGTGTTCAACGACCAGACCAAGACGTCACAGAACCCCACCTTGATCAATAAAGCTTTCATCTTATATTCGCAATATCCAGATTGCAAATCTTAGTTTCTTGCTTGTTCTTCGTTTGCTTGCAGGAGATAGACCCTCGTGGTCAGGTTGATTGTGCTCCGGCGTGGTCAATAACCTCTCGGAGTTGGTTTAGCGATTGCTAAGGCGCGACGTCCTCGCACGTTCGTAGTCGGATCGTCAAAGTCTACTCCACCAAAAACGATAGCTATCATCTCATCGAAAGATCGGGACACCCTCGCCTCTATTACTATACATACTGGACCAATTACTAGAGCTCGCGCACGCCAATTAAAATATCAGGTACTTTCGTTTCTTGGTAATGATTCTAAAGTTCATGAGAATATGATGCTGCCTAAATTGGATACATTTGTTTTGCTTACAAATGAAGGGCCTAGCTTGGACAAGAAAGAGGAACCTTGGAGCAAGTTCAAGCATGGAGATGATGGCATGCACAAGGGGAACAAGAACGGAGTTACAAGTGATGATTTCAGGACTTTGAAGCCACCATAATGAGTGCAGGAAGCCTTGGACGAAATATACAAGATGTCACTTCATAAATTTCGTCCAGAGGCTATTACAGGTGCTGCGTCACCTTATTATTGGGCCAGGCCCATGTAATTTCGCAATACTTGAGTATAGGCTGTTTTTAGAGTCCGTATGTGTGGGGAAACAAGAGATAGGGTTGGTTTCGGACCCCTCCTTCAAGGGCCACGAAATCCCCTCCTCTTCCTCCATATATACAGCCCTTAGGGCACCGTTTAGACTTTGGGTTTTGTTTAGATTAAAAGTTCGCCATAGCTGCAACTTCGCGTACTTCGTTTGTGTTCAACGACCAGACCAAGACGTCACAGAACCCCACCTTGATCAATAAAGCTTTCATCTTATATTCGCAATATCCAGATTGCAAATCTTAGTTTCTTGCTTGTTCTTCGTTTGCTTGCAGGAGATAGACCCTCGTGGTCAGGTTGATTGTGCTCCAGCGTGGTCAATAACCTCTCGGAGTTGGTTTAGCGATTGCTAAGGCGCGACGTCCTCGCACGTTCGTAGTCGGATCGTCAAAGTCTACTCCACCAAAAACGATAGCTATCATCTCATCGAATGATCGGGACACCCTCGCCTCTATCAAGATGCCACTTCATAAATTTCGTCCAGAGGCTATCTGATGAGGACATCAATACCATTGTTACACCCACAGCCCCTGCTTCTATACATACTGGACCAATTACTAGAGCTCGCGCACGCCAATTAAAATATCAGGTACTTTCGTTTCTTGGTAATGATTCTAAAGTTCATGAGAATATGATGCTGCCTAAATTGGATACATTTGTTTTGCTTACAAATGAAGGGCCTAGCTTGGACAAGAAAGAGGAACCTTGGAGCAAGTTCAAGCATGGAGATGATGGCATGCACAAGGGGAACAAGAACGGAGTTACAAGTGATGATTTCAGGACTTTGAAGCCACCATAATGAGTGCAGGAAGCCTTGGACGAAATATACAAGATGTCACTTCATAAATTTCGTCCAGAGGCTATTATAGGTGCTGCGTCACCTTATTATTGGGCCAGGCCCATGTAATTTCGAAATACTTGAGTATAGGCTGTTTTTTGAGTCCGTATGTGTGGGGAAACAAGAGATAGGGTTGGTTTCGGACCCCTCCTTCAAGGGCCACGAAATCCCCTCCTCTTCCTCCATATATACAGCCCTTAGGGCACCGTTTAGACTTTGGGATTTGTTTAGTTAAAAGTTAGCCATTGCAACTTCGTGTACTTCGTTTGTGTCCAACGACCAGACCAAGACCGCTTTCGGATCCCCACCATTATCAATACTTCATCTATATTCGCAATATCCAGATTGCAAATCTTAGTTTCTTGCTTGTTCTTCGTTTGCTTGCAGGAGATAGACCCTCGTGGTCAGGTTGATTGTGCTCCGGCGTGGTCAATAACCTCTCGGAGTTGGTTTAGCGATTGCTAAGGCGCGACGTCCTCGCACGTTCGTAGTCGGATCGTCAAAGTCTACTCCACCAAAAACGATAGCTATCATCTCATCGAAAGATCGGGACACCCTCACCTCTATCAAGTGGTATCAGATTTTCAGGTTGCTCGGTGAGATTTTACAGTTTTTCGTAGTTTAGATCGAGTCTGTTCTTCTGATGAGGACATCAATACCATTGTTACACCCACAGCCCCTGCTGCTATACATACTGGACCAATTACTAGAGCTCGCGCACGCCAATTAAATTATCAGGTACTTTCGTTTCTTGGTAATGATTCTAATGTTCATGAGAATATGATGCTGCCTAAATTGGATACATTTGTTTTGCTTACAAATGAAGGGCCTAGCTTGGACAAGAAAGAGGAACCTTGGAGCAAGTTCAAGCATGGAGATGATGGCATGCGTAAGGGGAACAAGAACGGAGTTACAAGTGATGATTTCAGGACTTTGAAGCCACCATAAGGAGTGCAGGAAGCCTTGGACGAAATATACAAGATGCCACTTCATAAATTTCGTCCAGAGGCTATTATAGGTGCTGCGTCACCTTATTATTGGGCCAGGCCCATGTAATTTCGAAATACTTGAGTATAGGCTATTTTTAGAGTCCGTATGTGTGGGGAAACAAGAGATAGGGTTGGTTTCGGACCCCTCCTTCAAGGGCCACGAAATCCCCCCTCTTCCTCCATATATACAGCCCTTAGGGCACCGTTTAGACTTTGGGTTTTGTTTAGATTAAAAGTTCGCCATAGCTGCAACTTCGCGTACTTCGTTTGTGTTCAACAACCAGACCAAGACGTCACAGAACCCCACCTCGATCAATAAAGCTTTCATCTTATATTCGCAATATCCAGATTGCAAATCTTAGTTTCTTGCTTGTTCTTCGTTTGCTTGCAGGAGATAGACCCTCGGGGTCAGGTTGATTGTGCTCCGGCGTGGTCAATAACCTCTCGGAGTTGGTTTAGCGATTGCTAAGGCGCGACGTCCTCGCACGTTCGTAGTCGGATCGTCAAAGTCTACTCCACCAAAAACGATAGATATCATCTCATCGAAAGATCGGGACACCCTCGCCTCTATCACCAAGTTGTTGCAGCTCCCTCCATCTATGATGACGCGAACAGAACGTTCCTTCACAACTCCCTTTGTATGGAACAAATTATGCCTCTGATTTTGCTCAGCTTGTGTGACCTGCACACTCAAAACACGTTGAGCAACTAAACATTCATACCTGTCAGCGTCTTCAGGAGCCATGTATTGCGTCTCATGATCAGAATCATCTCCACCGTGTTCTTCACTTGTAATAAGAGCCAAAGTCTCCTCATCATAATCACTAGCGGACTCATACCCACCATCCTCAGTAGCAATCATAACACGCGGAGATTGGCATTCTCTCGCATAATGACCTCTTCCCTTACAACGACGACAAATAATATCATGTGTGTGCCCTGTTGATGCCATAGATGAAGAAGAGCTCTGGGCAGGCCCAGAAGGTGTACTCTTGGCAGATGGTGGTGGTGGTGCCTGTTTTCTTGTATCTCGATTGGAATTGGCGGCTGAAGTCAGTGGTGCCGCAGTAGGACGTGTGGGAGTAGAGGAGGCACACGGTGTCCATGATGAAGATCGACCTGCAGAAAAATTAGTTCGCGCCAATGCCTGTCGATCCTGCACTTCACGTTCAGCTTTACAAGCAAGATGGAATAAACGAGTGATATTATTATACTCCTTATACTCTAGAATGGTCTGAATCTCTCTATTTAATCCACCCATGAAACGTGCAAGCATAGCTTCATTCTCCTCAACAATACCACATCTAATCATGCCAGTTTGTAATTCCTGATAATATTCTTCTACAGAATTTTTTCCTTGTCTTAAGCGCTGCAATTTTTGAAGTAATTCACGTTGATAATATGGTGGAACCCAACGAGTACGCATAGCAGTTTTCAAAGCAGCCCACGTGATAGAGGCGAGGGTGTCCCGATCTTTCGATGAGATGATAGCTATCGTTTTTGGTGGAGTAGACTTTGACGATCCGACTACGAACGTGCGAGGACGTCGCGCCTTAGCAATCGCTAAACCAACTCCGAGAGGTTATTGACCACCCCGGAGCACAATCAACCTGACCACGAGGGTCTATCTCCTGCAAGCAAACGAAGAACAAGCAAGAAACTAAGATTTGCAATCTGGATATTGCGAATATAAGATGAAAGCTTTATTGATCAAGGTGGGGTTCTGTGACGTCTTGGTCTGGTCGTTGAACACAAACGAAGTACGCGAAGTTGCAGCTATGGCGAACTTTTAATCTAAACAAAACCCAAAGTCTAAACGGTGCCCTAAGGGCTGTATATATGGAGGAAGAGGAGGGGATTTCGTGGCCCTTGAAGGAGGGGTCCGAAACCAACCCTATCTCTTGTTTCCCCACACATACGGACTCTAAAAACAGCCTATAATCAAGTATTTCGAAATTACATGGGCCTGGCCCAATAATAAGGTGACGCAGCACCTATAATAGCCTCTGGACGAAATTTATGAAGTGACATCTTGTATATTTCGTCCAAGGCTTCCTGCACTCATTATGGTGGCTTCAAAGTCCTGAAATCATCACTTGTAACTCCGTTCTTGTTCCCCTTGTGCATGCCATCATCTCCATGCTTGAACTTGCTCCAAGGTTCCTCTTTCTTGTCCAAGCTAGGCCCTTCATTTGTAAGCAAAACAAATGTATCCAATTTAGGCAGCATCATATTCTCAGGAACAGCACAAGGACTAAGGGATTCGCGTATATAACCTTTGTCGAGCAACTCCTGTACTTGACGCATAATCTCCTTCGTCTCCTCTGGATTGGTACGGTATGGCGCACGGTTTGGCAACGAAGCACCGGGAATTAAGTCAATCTGATGCTCAATCCCGCGAATAGGTTGTAATCCCGGTGGCACGTCTTGTGGAAAGACGTCAGCGAACTCCTGCAAAATGTTAGTGACCGCAGGAGGCAAAGAGGAAGGCACGTCCTCGAATGAAAATAACGCCTCTTTGCACACAAAAGCATAGCAAACAGAATTGCTGAAATCTAGATCATCAATATCAGATTTGGTGGCAAGTAAGCATGCACTTTTCAATTTAATTTCAGAAGCAACACTAGATGGTTTATTATTAGGCTTCATTTGTTGCGCAAATTCTTTTGCCACAATCTGATTTTCACTCTTATTTTTCTCCTGTTTTGCTTTACTAGCTCTATTAATATCATCTTTCAAAATAGAATCAGGAGTCATAGGAAGCAAAGTAATATGTTTATCCTTATGAACAAGAGTATACTGATTGTTTCTACCATGGTGTACAGAATTTTTATCAAATTGCCATGGTCTACCAAGTAATAATGAACATGCTTGCATGGGTACCACATCACAATCAACATAATCAGCATATGTAGAGATACTAAAATGCACACGAACAGTACGTGTTACCTTAACCTTGCCGCTGTTGTTGAACCATTGGATATAGTAAGGATGTGGATGTGGTCTTGTGGTGAGAGATAGCTTCTCCACCATCTCCATGCTAGCCAAGTTGTTGCAGCTCCCTCCATCTATGATGACGCGAACAGAACGTTCCTTCACAACTCCCTTTGTATGGAACAAATTATGCCTCTGATTTTGCTCAGCTTGTGCGACCTGCACACTCAAAACACGTTGAGCAACTAAACATTCATACCTGTCAGCGTCTTCAGGAGCCATGTATTGCGTCTCATGATCAGAATCATCTCCACTGTGTTCTTCACTTGTAATAAGAGCCAAAGTCTCCTCATCATAATCACTAGCAGACTCATACCCACCATCCTCAGTAGCAATCATAACACGCGGAGATTGGCATTCTCTCGCATAATGACCTCTTCCCTTACAACGACGACAAATAATATCATGTGTGTGCCCTGTTGATGCCATAGATGAAGAAGAGCTCTGGGCAGGCCCAGAAGGTGTACTCTTGGCAGATGGTGGTGGTGGTTCCTGTTTTCTTGTATCTCGGTTGGAATTGGCGGCTGAAGTCAGTGGTGCCGCAGTAGGACGTGTGGGAGTAGAGGAGGCACGCGGTGTCCATGATGAAGATCGACCTGCAGAAAAATTAGTTCGCGCCAATGCCTGTCGATCCTGCACTTCACGTTCAGCTTTACAAGCAAGATGGAATAAACGAGTGATATTATTATACTCCTTATACTCTAGAATGGTCTGAATCTCTCTATTTAATCCACCCATGAAACGTGCAAGCATAGCTTCATTCTCCTCAACAATCCCACATCTAATCATGCCAGTTTGTAATTCCTGATAATATTCTTCTACAGAATTTTTTCCTTGTCTTAAGCGCTGCAATTTTTGAAGTAATTCACGT
This sequence comes from Thinopyrum elongatum, assembly GCA_011799875.1. Classification (NCBI taxonomy): domain Eukaryota; kingdom Viridiplantae; phylum Streptophyta; class Magnoliopsida; order Poales; family Poaceae; genus Thinopyrum; species Thinopyrum elongatum. The sequence goes on along the minus strand of CM022297.1, from coordinate 200,645,377 downwards.
TGATAATATGGTGGAACCCAACGAGTACGCATAGCAGTTTTCAAAGCAGCCCACGTAGCTGGAATAGGATATAATCTACAATGTTCAGACCACCATACACATGCAAAACTAGTGAAAGCACAAACAGCAGCAGCAACACGTCGTTCCTCGGGATATTGTAAACATGTAAAACGTTGTTCAGTTTCTAACTCCCAAGTAAGATATATATCAGGAACATATCTACCCTCGAATGGTGGAATATTCAATTTTAATTTAGGAAGATGGTCATGATCTCGTACCTGAAGTGGTGGTGCAGACCTACCATTGCGATTATTTGCATGTGGACGACCTGGTACTGGTGGTTGCATGTAGTTATGATTTTGATCAACCTCATCCTCATAATCGCCCGCGTAATCATCCTCCTCCTCGGCACCAGCAGCAGCAGGAGCAGGAGCCAAAGAAGCATCAACAGTAGGTACAGCAGCACCAGAAGTTTGGCCATCCTCAAGAGGAACACGCTTCGCTCGTCCGAACTGATTTGGAAGGGGGCGTTGTTGTTGTCGTTGCAGAGGTGCGACAGGTGCAGCCGGTGGTGGTTGGGGAAGACGCGTGAGCAATTCATTAAACTTGTTATCCAGCTTTGTCTCGAACGACTTCTCCATGCCATCTATCTTCTCCATGGCCTCTTCAAATCTGTTTAGCACATCTCCCACCTGGCCACTCATCATTTGCTGAAATTTATCATGCAACTCCTTGTTCGTCATGTTCTCCCAGTCAATCTCGTCGGCTTGTGATCCTGCCATGGTTAGCAGCAATAGAAACACACAAGAATATGATCCTACAGACTACTAGAAAGTGGTGGTGGTGTGGTGTGGTGTCACAAATCCGTCAAGCAAATCTCAAATTCTTACCAGTTCTTACCCAGCAGCAGGTGGTGATCGGCAACCTTTGTAGTCAAAACTCTTAGAGCTTGGACAGAGCGATTGCCAGGTGGTGTCAAACGCATGATATAGATGTATGTGGAGCTGGGAAGGCTTATGATATGGTAGCAAAAAGGGTCAGCAATAGTCAATTCAGAGATGCAATGTTGAATAAACTCTCAATGACGGTACTGTGCTGGTCCTAGGCTAGACCGTGCTAGAGACGCGAGCCTAGAACACTAACAAAAATCATGGCGCTGCACGTAAACAAGGGAGTAGCACACTCTGAATTTTTTTCTTTTTTTTTGCACTTTTTTTTCTCTTTTTTTTTTTTGCTCCGCAACAATTTTTTTTCGAAAAAGTCTACAAATGGTCTAAAAACTGCCTAGCCAGAATTTTCCAGACTTAGTTTTTTTTTTTTAAACTGGAACTATTTTTCTTCTGCGGGTAGCGCGAAAATTGGGGAATCCGACTTGTTCACGACTCGTAGTATCGCGTGATCTGGAACTCTAAAATAAAGGAATAAATACTGGACTCGGACTAGGACTGGTGGCGGAGATGAATCTGGTGGAACTCGGACTGGTGATGGTATATGACGGTGGTGGTATATGGACTCGGATCGGTGGTGGTATATGGACTCGGATCGGTGGTGGTATATGGACTCAGAGAAATAGCAGATAAGCTGTGGTGGTATATGGTAGGGGCGATGATGATGGTGCGGCGGCGGCGTGACAACTTGTGAACAGAACTCGAAACTCTAAAGAACTAGACGCTAAGACCAGCAACTTGACACGACGATGCAACCGATAATTCAATAATGCAAACAATGAAAAGAAAATTGCAAAGGCTCAGACTGGCTTGGACAAAGGATGAATAGATATAACTTTTTTTTGTGGCTTTTTCTTGAACAATAGGTAAGAAAATAAATCTAATCTAGGGAAAACTGGAAATTCTCACCGAGCAACCTGAAAACTGATACCACTTGATAGAGGCGAGGGTGTCCCGATCTTTCGATGAGATGATAGCTATCGTTTTTGGTGGAGTAGACTTTGACGATCCGACTACGAACGTGCGAGGACGTCGCGCCTTAGCAATCGCTAAACCAACTCCGAGAGGTTATTGACCACGCCGGAGCACAATCAACCTGACCACGAGGGTCTATCTCCTGCAAGCAAACGAAGAACAAGCAAGAAACTAAGATTGGCAATCTGGATATTGCGAATATAAGATGAAAGCTTTATTGATCAAGGTGGGGTTCTGTGACGTCTTGGTCTGGTCGTTGAACACAAACGAAGTACGCGAAGTTGCAGCTATGGCGAACTTTTAATCTAAACAAAACCCAAAGTCTAAACGGTGCCCTAAGGGCTGTATATATGGAGGAAGAGGAGGTGATTTCGTGGCCCTTGAAGGAGGGATCCGAAACCAACCCTATCTCTTGTTTCCCCACACATACGGACTCTAAAAACAGCCTATACTCAAGTATTTCGAAATTACATGGGCCTGGCCCAATAATAAGGTGACGCAGCACCTATAATAGCCTCTGGACGAAATTTATGAAGTGACATCTTGTATATTTCGTCCAAGGCTTCCTGCACTCATTATGGTGGCTTCAAAGTCCTGAAATCATCACTTGTAACTCCGTTCTTGTTCCCCTTGTGCATGCCATTATCTCCATGCTTGAACTTGCTCCAAGGTTCCTCTTTCTTGTCCAAGCTAGGCCCTTCATTTGTAAGCAAAACAAATGTATCCAATTTAGGCAGCATCATATTCTCATGAACTTTAGAATCATTACCAAGAAACGAAAGTACCTGATATTTTAATTGGCGTGCGCGAGCTCTAGTAATTGGTCCAGTATGTATAGAAGCAGGGGCTGTGGGTGTAACAATGGTATTGATGTCCTCATCATCTTTTTTTTTTTTGCACTTTTTTTTTTGCTCCGCAACAATTTTTTTTCGAAAAAGTCTACAAATGGTCTAAAAACTGCCTAGCCAGAATTTTCCAGACTTAGTTTTTTTTTTTGAAACTGGAACTATTTTTCTTCTACGGGTAGCACGAAAATTGGGGAATCCGACTTGTTCACGACTCGCAGTATCGCGTGATCTGGAACTCTAAAATAAAGGAATAAATACTGGACTCGGACTAGGACTGGTGGCAGAGATGAATATGGTGGAACTCGGACTGGTGATGGTATATGACGGTAGTATATGTGGACTCGGATTGGTGGTGGTATATGGACTCGGATCGGTGGTGGTATATGGACTCAGAGAAATAGCAGATAAGCTGTGGTGGTATATGGTAGGGGCGATGATGATGGTGCGGCGGCAGCGTGACAACTTGTGAACAGAACTCGAAACTCTAAAGAACTAGACGCTAAGACCAGCAACTTGACACGACGATGCAACCGCAAATTCAACAAAGCAAAAACCCTAAAAAGATTATGCAAAGGCTCAGATTGGTTCGGATATGATGAACTAACCCTAATTTTTTTTTGTGGCTTTTTTTTTGGACAATACGTAAGAAAATAAATCTAATCTAGGGAAAACTGGAAATTCTCACCGAGCAACCTGAAAACTGATACCACTTGATAGAGGCGAGGGTGTCCCGATCTTTCGATGAGATGGTAACTATCGATTTGGTGGAGCCGACTTTGACGATCCGACTACAAACGTGCACGACGTTGCGCCTTAGCAATCGCTAAACCAATCTCCTGAGGTTACTGACGATGATGGAAGCACGATCAACCTGACCACGAAGGTCTATTCCTGCACGCAATCGAAGAACAAGCAAGAATATGATAATGCAATCTGAATATTGCGAATATAGATGAAGTATTGATAATGGTGGGGATCCGAAAGCGGTCTTGGTCTGGTCGTTGGACACAAACGAAGTACACGAAGTTGCAATGGCTAACTTTTAACTAAACAAATCCCAAAGTCTAAACGGTGCCCTAAGGGCTGTATATATGGAGGAAGAGGAGGGGATTTCGTGGCCCTTGAAGGAGGGGTCCGAAACCAACCCTATCTCTTGTTTCCCCACACATACGGACTCTAAAAACAGCCTATACTCAAGTATTTCGAAATTACATGGGCCTGGCCCAATAATAAGGTGACGCAGCACCTATAATAGCCTCTGGACGAAATTTATGAAGTGACATCTTGTATATTTCGTCCAAGGCTTCCTGCACTCATTATGGTGGCTTTAATGTCCTGAAATCATCACTTGTAACTCCGTTCTTGTTCCCCTTGTGCATGCCATCATCTCCATGCTTGAACTTGCTCCAAGGTTCCTCTTTCTTGTCCAAGCTAGGCCCTTCATTTGTAAGCAAAACAAATGTATCCAATTTAGGCAGCATCATATTCTCATGAACTTTAGAATCATTACCAAGAAACGAAAGTACCTGATATTTTAATTGGCGTGCGCGAGCTCTAGTAATTGGTCCAGTATGTATAGAAGCAGGGGCTGTGGGTGTAACAATGGTATTGATGTCCTCATCATCTTTTTTTCTTTTTTTTTTGCACTTTTTTTTTTGCTCCGCAACAATTTTTTTTCGAAAAAGTCTACAAATGGTCTAAAAACTGCCTAGCCAGAATTTTCCAGACTTAGTTTTTTTTTTTGAAACTGGAACTATTTTTCTTCTACGGGTAGCACGTAAATTGGGGAATCCGACTTGTTCACGACTCGCAGTATCGCGTGATCTGGAACTCTAAAATAAAGGAATAAATACTGGACTCGGACTAGGACTGGTGGCAGAGATGAATATGGTGGAACTTGGACTGGTGATGGTATATGACGGTAGTATATGTGGACTCGGATTGGTGGTGGTATATGGACTCGGATCGGTGGTGGTATATGGACTCAGAGAAATAGCAGATAAGCTGTGGTGGTATATGGTAGGGGCGATGATGATGGTGCGGCGGCGGCGTGACAACTTGTGAACAGAACTCGAAACTCTAAAGAACTAGACGCTAAGACCAGCAACTTGACACGACGATGCAACCGCAAATTCAACAAAGCAAAAACCCTAAAAAGATTATGCAAAGGCTCAGATTGGTTCGGATATGATGAACTAACCCTAATTTTTTTTTGTGGCTTTTTTTTTGGACAATACGTAAGAAAATAAATCTAATCTAGGGAAAACTGGAAATTCTCACCGAGCAACCTGAAAACTGATACCACTTGATAGAGGCGAGGGGGTCCCGATCTTTCGATGAGATGGTAACTATCGATTTGGTGGAGCCGACTTTGACGATCCGACTACAAACGTGCACGACGTTGCGCCTTAGCAATCGCTAAACCAATCTCCTGAGGTTACTGACGATGCTGGAAGCACGATCAACCTGACCACGAAGGTCTATTCCTGCACGCAATCGAAGAACAAGCAAGAATATGATAATGCAATCTGAATATTGCGAATATAGATGAAGTATTGATAATGGTGGGGATCCGAAAGCGGTCTTGGTCTGGTCGTTGGACACAAACGAAGTACACGAAGTTGCAATGGCTAACTTTTAACTAAACAAATCCCAAAGTCTAAACGGTGCCCTAAGGGCTGTATATATGGAGGAAGAGGAGGGGATTTCGTGGCCCTTGAAGAAGGGGTCCGAAACCAACCCTATCTCTTGTTTCCCCACACATACGGACTCTAAAAACAGCCTATACTCAAGTATTTCGAAATAACATGGGCCTGGCCCAATAATAAGGTGACGCAGCACCTATAATAGCCTCTGGACGAAATTTATGAAGTGGCATCTTGTATATTTCGTCCAAGGCTTCCTGCACTCCTTATGGTGGCTTCAAAGTCCTGAAATCATCACTTGTAACTCCGTTCTTGTTCCCCTTGTGCATGCCATCATCTCCATGCTTGAACTTGCTCCAAGGTTCCTCTTTCTTGTCCAAGCTAGGCCCTTCATTTGTAAGCAAAACAAATGTATCCAATTTAGGCAGCATCATATTCTCATGAACTTTAGAATCATTACCAAGAAACGAAAGTACCTGATATTTTAATTGGCGTGCGCGAGCTCTAGTAATTGGTCCAGTATGTATAGAAGCAGGGGCTGTGGGTGTAACAATGGTATTGATGTCCTCATCATCTTTTTTTCTTTTTTTTTTTGCACTTTTTTTTTTGCTCCGCAACAATTTTTTTTCGAAAAAGTCTACAAATGGTCTAAAAACTGCCTAGCCAGAATTTTCCAGACTCAGTTTTTTTTTTTTGAAACTGGAACTATTTTTCTTCTACGGGTAGCACGAAAATTGGGGAATCCGACTTGTTCACGACTCGCAGTATCGCGTGATCTGGAACTCTGAAATAAAGGAATAAATACTGGACTCGGACTAGGACTGGTGGCAGAGATGAATATGGTGGAACTCGGACTGGTGATGGTATATGACGGTAGTATATGTGGACTCGGATTGGTGGTGGTATATGGACTCGGATCGGTGGTGGTATATGGACTCAGAGAAATAGCAGATAAGCTGTGGTGGTATATGGTAGGGGCGATGATGATGGTGCGGCGGCGGCGTGACAACTTGTGAACAGAACTCGAAACTCTAAAGAACTAGACGCTAAGACCAGCAACTTGACACGACGATGCAACCGCAAATTCAACAAAGCAAAAACCCTAAAAAGATTATGCAAAGGCTCAGATTGGTTCGGATATGATGAACTAACCCTAATTTTTTTTGTGGCTTTTTTTTGGACAATACGTAAGAAAATAAGTCTAATCTAGGGAAAACTGGAAATTCTCACCGAGCAACCTGAAAACTGATACCACTTGATAGAGGCGAGGGTGTCCCGATCTTTCGATGAGATGGTAACTATCGATTTGGTGGAGCCGACTTTGACGATCCGACTACAAACGTGCACGACGTTGCGCCTTAGCAATCGCTAAACCAATCTCCTGAGGTTACTGACGATGCTGGAAGCACGATCAACCTGACCACGAAGGTCTATTCCTGCACGCAATCGAAGAACAAGCAAGAATATGATAATGCAATCTGAATATTGCGAATATAGATGAAGTATTGATAATGGTGGGGATCCGAAAGCGGTCTTGGTCTGGTCGTTGGACACAAACGAAGTACACGAAGTTGCAATGGCTAACTTTTAACTAAACAAATCCCAAAGTCTAAACGGTGCCCTAAGGGCTGTATATATGGAGGAAGAGGAGGGGATTTTGTGGCCCTTGAAGGAGGGGTCCGAAACCAACCCTATCTCTTGTTTCCCCACACATACGGACTCTAAAAACAGCCTATACTCAAGTATTTCAAAATTACATGGGCCTGGCCCAATAATAAGGTGACGCAGCACCTATAATAGCCTCTGGACGAAATTTATGAAGTGACATCTTGTATATTTCGTCCAAGGCTTCCTGCACTCATTATGGTGGCTTCAAAGTCCTGAAATCATCACTTGTAACTCCGTTCTTGTTCCCCTTGTGCATGCCATCATCTCCATGCTTGAACTTGCTCCAAGGTTCCTCTTTCTTGTCCAAGCTAGGCCCTTCATTTGTAAGCAAAACAAATGTATCCAATTTAGGCAGCATCATATTCTCATGAACTTTAGAATCATTACCAAGAAACGAAAGTACCTGATATTTTAATTGGCGTGCGCGAGCTCTAGTAATTGGTCCAGTATGTATAGAAGCAGGGGCTGTGGTTGTAACAATGGTATTGATGTCCTCATCACATCAATACTCAGGCATACCAACAAACAATCATGCCTTTCAGCATAAAAATGCTAAAGAACGCTATCCCTACAAAATCATATAGTCTTGTCATGCTCCATCTTCTTAACAAAAAGTATTTATCATGTAGACCCCGATGACAAGCCATGCAATTGGTTCATATATTTTAATGCGCTTTAGCTTTTTCAACCCCCACGCAATACATGAGCACAAGCCATGGACATAGCACAATGGGTGGAATAGAATGCGGTGATAGAGATTAATAAGGGCAAGTCAAAAAAGGAAGACAGTCTCACATCGACGCGGCTAATCAACGGGCTATGGAGATGCCGATCAATTGATGTCAATGCGAGGAGTAGGGATTGCCATGCAACGGATGCACTAAGAGCTATAAGTGTATGAAAGCTCGAACTGAAAACTAAGTGGGTGTGCATCCAACTTGCTTGCTTAGGAAGACCTTGGGTATTTGAAGAAGCCCATCATTGGAGTATACAAGCCAAGTTCTATAATGAAAAATTCCCACTAGTATATGAAAATGACAACATAGGAGACTCGCTATATGAAAAACATGGTGCTACTCTGAAACAGAAGTGTGGAAAAGGATAGTAACATTGCCCCTTCTCTCTTTTTCTCTCATTTTTTTTTGTTTTCTCCTTTTTTTTCTTTTTTTCTTTTTCTGTTGGGCTCTTTTTGGTCTCCCCTTTCTCTCTCTTTTTTCGTCTGGTTCCTCATCCCGAGTTGTGGGAAAATCATAGTCTCCATCATCCTTTCCTCACTGGGACAATGCTCAAATAATGATGATCATCACACTTTTATTTACTTACAACTCAATAGTACAACTCGGTACTAGACCAATATGACTCTATATGAATGCCTCTGGCAGTGTACTAGGATGCAATGATCTAGCGTAACAAACATATCAAAAAATGGACCAGCCATGAAAATATCATGCTAGCTATCTTACGATCATGCAAAGCAATATGACAATGAATGCTCAAGTCATGTATATGATGACGATGGAAGTTGCATGGCAATGTATCTCTGAGTGGCTATGGAAATGCCATGATAGGTAGGTATGGTGGCTGTTTGAGGAAGATATAAGGAGGCTTATGTGTGATAGAGCATACGGTACCGAAGAGGCTAGCAAATTGCGGAAAGTTGAGACTGTGTATAATCCATGGACTCACATTAGTCATAAAGAACTCACATACTTATTGCAAAAGTTTATTAGCCCTCTAAGAAAAGTACTACTACGCATGCCCCTAGGGGGATAGATTGGTAGGAAAAGACCATCACTTGTCCTCGACCGCCACTCATAAGGAAGACAATCAATAATAAAGCATGCTCCAACTTCTTAGCATAACTAGAGACTATATGTGCATGCTTCTGGGATCACAAACCTTAAAATAAATATTCTTACTAAACCACAATCATTCACTAGTACCTCCCACATATTACCATCTTAATATCGCAAAACTATTGCAAGGAATCAAACATATCATATTCAGTTATCTACAAGTTTTATGTAGGATTTTATGACTAACCATGTGAATGACCAATTCCTATTGACTCTCTAAATAGATATAAGTGAAGCATGAGAGCTTAATTCTTTCTACAAAAGACTTGCCCACGCTCTAACAAATATAAGTGAAGCAAAAGAGCATTCTACAAATAACAGTTTTCTATATGTAGAGAAACAGGCATCCAAACTTCAAATGATATAAGTGAAGCACATGAAGCACTCTATAAAGCCATACTCAAAAGATAAAAGTAAAGTGCATGAAACGTTCTATAAATCAACCAAGGACTATCTCATACCAGCATGGTGTATTATTAAAAGAAAAATAAAAAGCACACGATGCTCCAAGAATTTATGCATATCATGTGAACAAAACAAAAACCGATACATACCAATAATTGTCAGGGAAGAAAGATGGGATGCCTTCCGGGGTATCCCCAAGCTTAGACGCTTGAGTCTCCTTGAATATTTACTTGTGGTGCCTTGGGAATCCCCAACCTTGAACTCTTGCCTCTCCTTATTCTTCTCATATTGATACCTCCTCGATCTTCGAACACATCATCCACACAAAACTTAACCGAAATTTTTATTAGAGGGGTTAGTACATATAACATCAAACCCATCATGTCCTGCTGTAACATTATTGTATAATTATAATCAAACATTACCCACTATATGCTATCACAACTCTATGGCTCCCAAGTCAATGGGGCTCAACAAGATTTCAAACATAAGCAAATAAACAAATTATAACAACAATCTGTGAAAACGGGACAGTCTATAAAGATGCAAATGGTACATATACTTATGTAATTCAGAAAATTCTATGAAATTAGGAAAAGATAAAAAAATTGCATAGCAGTACTTTGTAAAAATTTCAGAACATTTTGATGTTCCGGTAAAAAATGTAAATTCACTCACTACAGCCAAAGTTTATGTTTTTGCACTACACATACCAAACAAGCAATTTAAACATCTTAAAGGTAAATCTTGGCACATTATTTTTATAATACAATAGATTTGTACATGGGCATAATTATTTTTGTTTAGAAACTTCCATGAAAAATTCTAGATTGTTTCCATGAGCATGAACACAAGTGTTCAAGGTCGACCCTCACTTCTCCAATGCATAACCTTCCAATCGCTTCTCTTTTTGAAAAAGTTTTTAGGTTCCCCTTTGTATTTTTTTTTAAACTTTTTTAAAAAGCACACAACAGAATAAAATGACTCCTTGAAACTTCCAGGTTGTCTCCCAGGCAGCACTTTCTTTAAAGCCATGAAGCTAGGCATTAAGTGCTTAAGTAATTGATCCACCCGGATCGCAAGGTATATCAAAGCCAATTTTTAATTAACAATGATTTATAATTTAGTATTGAGCACAAACCAACATATATCACATAATCACGAAGTCTAACTCTCTTCCTATGCATCGGCATGTCATAAAAGAAAAATTCATGCACATCAAGTAAAGGCCAATGCATAGTATAAACAGTTCCTTGCAATTTTATCGTATTGGAAACATAGAGAGGCGGAGATATAGTTCCTCTCTCGTAATAATTGAAGTAGGAGAAGCAAGCACATGCATATTATACTCATCAAAATCATCATGTGTAATGGTAAAACGCAACCCATCAATATAATCCTTAATAAGCGCAAACTTCTCCGATATAATGTACTTGGAAGAATTCAAAAAGATAATAGGACTATAATGTGTGGGTGCAATAGCAACAATTTGATTATTAATATAAGGAACTATAGCAAGTTCATCCCCATAAGAATCATTCATATTGGCATCATGGCCACAAGTATAGCAAGCATCAATTTCATCAAAAAGGGACATTTCAAATGAATCATAGCATTCATCCTTTGGTAAGCACGAAGGGAAAAAATAATGTATGAGTTGAAGAGTTACTCTCATTAGAAGGTGGGCACGGGTAGCTAGTCCGCTCTTCCTCCTTTTGTTCTTCGCTCTCCTCATCATCTTTTTCATCTAATGAGCTCACGGTTTCATCAATTTCTTCATCCATAGACTCCCGTAAAATGTTAGTCTCCTCTGAGATAGTGGGGACTTCCTCAATATATTCTTTAACATAAGCATTAGAAGCATAGTTTTCATAGCAATATTTAAGTATGGCAAAATTTACAGGTTTGTAAAGAGTAGCATCATACTTTTCAATCAAACAAGCAATTTTGGCACCCTTAAACGAAACAAATTCTTCAATTTGTTCAATATCTTAGTAATTATAAACACCTTTGGCATAAGAAGATAAGATTCCATTATCCTTAAACCCACATTGGAAGGGAAGGTGTTTTTAGTGTCTTTAGAACAACAAGTAAAATCATGTATTTCACATGAATTACAAGCATAGCAATGCAAACTATTAATTTGATGCCATAAAAGTTCCCCTTTTTTAGACAAGCGATGTCGTTCTCGCCACCCATTATAAGCGAATTATGAATGTATTGCAACACCCTACAGCGGTAATCCCACACGCTTGCGTGACACGGAGGGCGCCATAGAACATCACCAAAATAAAACATACAAATCAAACCAATCACGATCATCAATCAACCCATAGGACAAAAATGAATCAACTCAAAAATCATAGGATTGCCGCACATCATCTGATAATAATATATAGCATTAAGCACCATGTTTAAGTAGAGATTACAGTGGGGAGAAGAGGTGTTACACCGCTGCATAGAGGGGGAGAGAGTTGGTGATGACGGTGATGAAGTTGTTCGTGTAGATCGCCATCACGATGGTTGCCCTGGCGGCGTTCTGGCGCCTCCGGGAGAGAGGGGGAGAGAGCCCCCTCCTTATTCTTCTTCCTTGGCCTCCCCCAAGATGGGAGGAGAATTTCCCCTCTGGTCCATGGCCTCCATGTCTCCCGGAGGGTAGGAGCCCCTCCGAGATTGGATCTCTCTCTTTGTTCACTTCTATTTCGCGTTCCTGTTTTCTGACCGAAAACCGTTTCTGAAATTCCCAGAGATCCGTAACTCCGATTGGGCTGAAATTTTGAGGGGATTTTCTTCCGTATATTATCTTCCTTGCGGCAGAAGAAAGTTCCCAACCGCATTACAAGGGAGCCACAAGCCTGCCGGGCGCGCCCTCTGGGATTGTGGGCCCCTCGGGCATCGTCTCGTATTGATTCTTTTCCCCAAAATCACATTTATTCCAAAATAAATCTCTGTAAATTTTATCGCGTTTGGACTTCGTTTGATATGGATATTCTGTGAAACAAAAAACATGCAACAAATAGGAACTGGCACTGGGCACTGGATCACAGTGTTAGTCCCAAAAATAATATAGAATGTTGCCAAAAGTATATGAAAGTTGTAGAATATTGGCATGAAACAATCAAAAATTATAGGTACGATGGAGACGTATCACCGACCCGCTTTCCCCATGGTCTCGCTCGCCTCTCCCTTGCTTCCTTCGCTTCAAAGTCGATTTTGGTGTTTTGACCCTTTTGGCGAAGTTTAGCCCGATCTAACCCTATTTGAAAATATTTTGAGATTTGACCCTTTTTCCTATCGCTGGGGAGGCTGGTGGTAGGGTTGTACAGGCTACCTCCCATCGCCTTGGCGGTAGCCCACTCAGCCATGTCAGCTCTAGTAAATGACAGTCGTCTCCTCCCGTCCACTCTACCGCCCCGGACACTGGCGGTAGCCTATGCAACCCTACTGCCAGGGACCCCGAAGGTAGATGTTGAGCAGTTATAAACCCGTGGGGGCCGGGTCGCGGGGCCCACCCACGAACCCAGCCCCCATCTGCTCCCATGCGCGGCCGCAAGAACAGAGAGGAAACTCCCTCTCTCATCCCCTCCTGATAGAGGCGAGGGTGTCCCGATCTTTCAATGAGATGATATCTATCGATTTGGTGGAGCCGACTTTTACGATCCGACTACAAACATGCACGACGTTGCGCCTTAGCAATTGCTAAACCAATTTCCCGATGTTACTGGCGATGCTGGAAGCATGATCAGCCTGACCACGAAGGTCTATTCCTGCACGCAATCAAAGAACAAGCAAGAATATGATAATGCAATCTGAATATTGCGAATATAAATGAAGTATTGATAAAGGTGGGGATCCGAAAGCAGTCTTGGTCTGGTCGTTGGACACAAATGAAGTACATGAAGTTGCAATGGCTAACTTTTAACTAAACAAATCCCAAGCAAAAAGCTACTAGATCAATCTACTTATATAGGAGCAAAGGGTGGCGGCCAAGGAGGTGGGAGGACGTCCCAAGGCAGCCTAAAACTAACCCTAAGTTGTACAAGGCCCATGGGCCCAATTGGAGGTGATGCAATACCTTTGGACTTGTAGTTTGACTCGGATTCTGCTGGAGCATTAGATTGTTTTGACAATATCTCAATGCTCCGGATGAATTTGAAGGTGAATCCAATTGGGTTGGAAAGAGCACGAAATCTACTTTCCAAGGCAAAAAGAATCACCCAATTTGGAGTCCGTATGAAAGAGGTCTTCATGTTTTGAGTCAGGTATGTCTCTGCAGTCTGAATCTGAGTCCATAACGTGAGAGACTTGGACTACATCTTCTCTTGGCCCAAAAGTGACGTGAGGGGACTTTTTGAACAACACCTAAACTTCTCTTTTTCCCTTATCTTCATATGTGGATTGTACAATTGTCCCATACACCTGCAATTAGACATGGCACAAAAGTCTGGGAATTATTTTTGTCCTGGATAACATATATAAATTATTGCATAGTTTGCATTAGAAATCACCTCACAAATGTGCATGTATGCAATATTTTTGGTTGTATCCAAGGTATTCATGTCCTCATCATCCTCCCCTTCTTGAAAACAAAGCCGTCCTTGGCGTTGCTTAATCTGAAATATGGCTAACAAAAGAGACAAGGTGTACATATTGTATATGTATATGTCATCCATTTTTACTTCCCTTGGTTTTTGCACATATGACACATGTATACATGAGTAACTTTCATAGTTCATAAAATATAAAGCCAAACTATTATCCCAAGAAGTAGAAGACATGAAAATATTGCAACTCGCACTACAAAAAAAATACACTTCTGTGATGATACGTGTTTGTCACAGTAGGTCACGTTTTCTGTCATGCATGTACATCCATGACGATTTTATGACAGAATCAAGATAGTCATACCTGTGCTGTCGTAGAAGTGTTTCATGAAAATACCAAAATTATCATCATGGAAGTGTCCACTTCCATGACGATAAATGGCGCGTCATGGAAGTGCTTTCGTCAAGGGTAACCGGCGCATGGCATCCACCATAACGGGTCGCCGTTAAGCTATCAGGTTCCGGTTTGGATCCGATAACCCGTTAACAGCCAGGACCAATGGGGATTTTCCACGTGTAAAATTATCATTGGCCGGAGGAAACACGTGTCGGCTCCTCGATGGGCCAGATGTCGTCCATCCAATGGAGGAGACGTGCCTATGATACGTCGACATGTGGCAGGGCCCAACAGAGGCCCATATAGGTTAAAAAGGCCGGCCCAGTCAAAGGCCCGTAGTATTTACTCAGGCACTAGTGGGCCAGCCCACTAACGGCGTGCTTAAACATGGCCCATTTACGGCCCAAAGCCAGATCTGGCCCGTTATTTGTTCACCGAGTATTTGGGCCCAATTACGGCATACTGACATTTCGGCCTATTAGAGGCCCAATGTAGACATGGGCTCATTTCAGCCCGGTGTGTCTTTCGGCCTGGGAATGGCCCTTGCTGCCCATGGGCCATATATGGTCCGACGTGACATCCGGCCCACTAACGGCCCGTGATCAAGGTGGCAACAGTTCAGCCCAACGTGACTTTGGGCCTGTTAAAGGCCTATCGTATAATTCGGCCCGTTGATGCCTCTACTAAGCTTTCGGCATCTTAAAGGCCCATGATATCAGTGGGCCAACTAAGGCCCGAGATATGTTTTGTCCTAGTAAGTGCCCATCATATAACTGGGCCAATAATGGCCCCGCCTACATTTCAGCCAGCTAAAGGCCCGTGGACGACTATTGAAAATTGAGGCCCAACATGCATTTCAGCCTGCTAAAGGCCCATGGTATCTTCTGGGTCGTAACAGGCCAGAAGAATATTCAGCCTGTTAATGGCCCGAAGCTACATGGGCCCAACTAAGCGCTGGGTCCACTAAAGGCCCAACTAAACTTTGGGCCGAATGGAGGCCCGTGTAAGTTGTGGGCCTGGCGCAAAGTGTGAAGGCCCCAATGGCCTTTCAGGCCCAAGAAAGTTGCAGGCCGGCCAAATTGTGGCCCGCTAAAATGTAGGCCCGTTAGAGGCAAATGTTTCGGCCCGGTCGCCTACATCAGATTTTCGCCGTTTTTTCAGATAGCAAATGATGGCATATACGGTAACTAGTAGGAATTAAGAACAAACCTACTCTATACAATAAAGAAATTACGGCATAGTAACTTAGAATAAACCTACACTATACAATAAAGGATTTATGGTATATTACATCCACTGGGCATTGAAGTTCGCCACCAGTGATCATAAAGTGCAACGAAGAAGCAGATTACAAAAACTGGGCGCCATTGCAGCGTAACAAAATAATACTGAACCAAGACCACTTCCAGGACAGTTCAAGAAAGGCTAGCCTTGCGCGGGAGCTGCTGCGCAAGCTGCTGAGCAAGGCTGTGAGACTGGCCTAGCATGTCGGTCATAGCTTCTAGCTGTAGCTGTTTAGCAATGAGGTTCTCATTGGTGTTCTCCGCGATCTTCCTTAGAGATAGGACTTCAAGTCGAAGTTGAGTTGCAGAATGCCTTTCTTCTTGAACTTGGGACTAAAGAAGTCGAACTGATTCAGACAGTGAATTCTGTGAGCTTGTCTGACTACTAGTCTCAAGTAACTTGAACACTGCATCAAGACATGACTTTAGGGTTGTCTCACTATCTTCAAGATGTTTTGCCTTCTTTGCTGCAATATATGTTGGGTTTATCTCACAGCCTTCAGCAGACTTGTGCATGCCATCAGGCATATCACCCTGAAACAAGCAGAGAGATGAAAGGTTTTGCACGTGTATAAACAAAGATGGTAACTATGCTGTCAATTCCATCCAATTTCAAATTAGAAAAATAAAGAGTCAGTTCAAAATATCAATAGCATAATTTGGCATTGTTCATAATGCAGGCAGCTTCACCACACTAATGGATTACCATGTCAACAAAACAAACATAGATGAAGGGCAAAGACAATCATTGTATCTATCTTGGTTAATGTGCATGGCATGTTATTCATATCATCAGCCACATCAGTAAGATAAAACAGGAGATGACAAGGTGCAAACGTGGGCGGCTTCACCACACAGTGGATTATAGATCCACAAAAACAAGCATACATATAGGGAGTATTGAGTAATGTGCATGGTATGAATAAGGAATTTGGTTTTACAACTAAAACTTAGAACTTACAGTTGTTGCGAACATGCATTTTGATAGAAACATCAAACTAAACAGCAGTTGACGATAGGGAGTATGAGCAAATTAAACAGCAGTTGAGGATAAAGGCTTTAGAAGGACTGACTTACATTAACAGTTAACACCGACTCTATAATGCCCTTCTCCATGTCAAGGGAAGGATAACTCAAGAATTTCAGCACAGAAACTTCTTCATAAGCATTGCCTGTACTCTGCATTTTGTAGAGAGTAATTATAGATATGATAATACTGGAAGGGATAGAGGATAATGAAGATAAGATGCAGATCGATGCTACATAATCAACTACCAATCCCTGTAAGTACAAGCGTTACAGGACAAAATGTACTAACAAGAGCAATGGGCTACACTTCTGCACTAGCATTGTCTGTGTATTCAACTTTTTGGTAAGATTAAATATAGATATGATATTTTTTAGTAAATGGTGGGCGAGGGAGATAAGATGCAGAATGCTACAATGAACCAATCCCTCCTTCCCATAATATAAGAGTGTTTTGTACATTGGTGTACTGTACAAGACGCTCTTATATTATGGGATGGAGGGAGTAGCCGTTAATGTAAGTACAGTGATAGACGGCGTTCAGTCCTTACAAGAGGACTGCAAAGCTAAACCTCTTCAAAAGCATTGGGTTGATTCTAAATTTATGTAAGAGTCGATACGGATCTTATAATGTCCACCAAATGGAGGATACCGAGGCTAACATGTGCAGTGATGCTACATAATCAACCAGCTATGAAAGTAAGTATGGTCATACAGGGCAAGAGGTACTCACAAGAGCAATGCAGTGTGCAGTATAGTTGCGAGATTCTGTGGTCCCTTGAGAATGAGTGTTCTTCTGCAAACAGTTTTCGTACAAGTGAGACGATAAGGCACATGCCGAAATGTAGTTCAAATTGTGATGTGATATCATAGACAGTACCTTACGCTATAGACGAGACCAATGTGTAACAAGATTATTCTAGTCACTGTCCGATAAATGTAGCACCGGAGACTTTACAGCAATTTCATTTAGAGGCTTGCCATCGAAGTGCGCTTGCCTTGGGTAGGAACGATACTTCATCAACGAGTGCTTGAAAAGCGCAACCAACCCTTGCTCGTCTTGACTATCCAGTTTGGTCCTCGCCTATTTAAAAGAATGAAATCTTGTGTCTTCTGTTAGTAGAAACATATGCACTAATTACCATGAATAACATTAGTACATTACTTACACGTAAGTTGAGGAGGAAGATTGGAAATTGTTCTGTGTCTGTGGTATAATCTTTCCATGAAGGAAAGATGCGCACAAAGTTCCTAACAACAATATAAGCTTCGTCTTCTAAACTAGGAAGAAGTGGAACAGGGGTCCTATTTGCTGCAATTGGGGCTCGCTCTCGTTCGAAAAGGGATTTTGCAACTGGATTTGGTGTACTCTATGCTGGAATGGGGGTTTTGCATCATAGAGCTGGTGCTATGTCAACTGGCATCATCATACTGTTTGCTGCAGTTGGGGTGTGCTGAGTTGGGGCATCACAAATGACTAGTGTAGTAGGGCTAGAGTCTGCTAGAGTTGAGGCCGTGTTTTGTGGGTCTGGTGATATTGCAACTACACCTAATGGGCTATTTGATTTATCAGGTGTCACTACCTTTTCCAAATACTTTGTTCGTGCTCCTCCACGATCAGCAATCGCCCTCTTCCTTTTGAACGTCTGATACACAAGAACAACATTTGAATGGATAAATATGGTATGATGAAAGATGGAATATATACTGAAAATGGATAGGCAGGGCGTATTCACATGCACGATGTGTGAACTAAGCTAATGGTAGTGCAACAAAGTAGAAGCAATGCAAAGCATCAGTTGCAAGATATGTGCTACCAATATAACCTTGGAAAGTTAGAGCAAGCACCTTAATGGGTGAATAAGATAGGGCATCTGCCTCTGACTCCTCCACTAGGGAGCTACATTGACTTAGGTCTCCCTCTAGCTTAGAATCATTGTTAGGATCATATTCTAAGGACGAATCTGTAGGTGGAGAGCGTTTGCATTACTTTGCATCCAGACTTGATTTCAGTCCCTTAATGCCAAGTTTGATAGCCATGGCATTGTTCTGCTTTATTCTTTTCATGCGCGCAAGCTCATAATCATTATGATGTTGCTCAGTATCTGAGATTCATGAAAACATAAAAAGTATTCAGATTATCTATGGAATGCATTGTGGATTCAACTCGGAGAGTGTCTCCCTACAAACCCCTACGTATACAAAGTTCATCCCCCAGCCGTGCTGACCAGACCACACACAGAAATACAAACCTCTTATGTCTCTATAACAGGCGGACACACATTTCAAAACTGAAGTAGGAACATTAGAATCATATCAAATTCGTATTTGAACAAATAAACTAAGGAATTATGAGTGGCATAATGTTTAGCTTCAAGGGTGAAGTGCTGGTAGTGCAAAAAAAAGCAAGTAGGTAGATTATATTCCATGTAAAAGATCGTAGTCTATGTAAAAGGTGGATATGGCACTTTCTTTCTATATAATGCAGTGTTCGTTGCGCACACATGATGGAAGAGATCACACAGAGAAATACTATTCACTCATGTATGCGGTTCCAGTATTTTGAAACAGGGTGGTCCACCCCAAAAGAATATTGACAACAAATATGACAAGGCAAGCATAGAGATAGTGAATCAATCATTACTTGTGAGCTTACTAGGACAAGTATGCAGAATTGTAACTGCAGTAAGAGACCGTCCAAAATCTGAATCAAGAAGTTGGTCTAGCACATATTGTTTGCAACTAATCGACATGAATAATTGGATATCATATCGAATGAGTAAGAAAGACAAGTAAAATTGTCAACAAACCTGGCCTGTAGTAGTAATCTGGGTCAATGTCACTATGACCAACAATCCAACATGACTAGTGTCTGTTCCTAGGGCCGGAATTTTGAAACCCTATGAACTTTACAGGTACTAAAGATTACTAAAATATCTGAACCATTAAGTGTACGTAGCACTCAGTATACAACAAACCCTAATGATAGTCCTGCCTAATGAGTAATGAATCAATTAGAAAATGGGTGATGAGGAGTGGCTGCTGAGTGTTGAGGACGTATCTCAGGATAAATCGGGTTGGCTTAGTGGGTGCTGCACGCCTGAGCCCTGAACGGACTGGGAAGGTAGGCACGGTGGCGAGCCCGGGCAGCGGTGACGCTGTTGGGCGAGCGGCTCCTGACCTCCTGTTAGTCCGGCGTCTCCTCCTAGAGTCATGCCGTCTGGTGACGGCAAGTCACCGGTGACGAAGGCGGCTGGGGGCGAGTAGAGATCGGAAGCGCAGCAGAACATAGGGGAATCGGGGTCTAGGCCGACCCAAAATCCCAGGGTGGGCCACGGCCCACCGTGGGCACCCTGTAGATCCACACCCCAGCGACGTACATGCATTTTTGAAACTAAATTAGGAACATTTAGCTGACCAATTAAACGACTCTGTTTTAATAATATCAGATTCGTATTTGAACAACTAAGCTTGTTTGGCTTGATGGGTGGAGCGGTGCTATTATGACACGAAGCACGTAGGCTGATCGTATAGTGATCATAAAAGGGGGGAAACCCTAAGCATGATCAATTAAACCCTATTATGACTGTGCCATGGCGGATTTGAAGCTGCAAACCGCAGAAATGCTATTTAGCAACCATTGTTAGCTTCGAACTAAGAACTAAATTTTAAGAGCTGAAAAGAAAGTACAGTAACCAAGTTACGATCTATTTTCTGGTTGAGATCAAAAAGTTGAGCAGATATGAAGTAGTACCACCTCTCTTGCGGCGGCATGTAGGCATCGGGGGTGCAATGGCTGTCGGTGGTGTTGAAGCAGATCTGTGATGGTAGACGGGTGCATCAGGGGATAAGTCCTGTTGAGGTGGATGAGAAGGTCGTGGGAGCGGCCCCGGCAAGGAGGACGACGGCGCCGATGAAGCGAGAGGACGTGATGCAAGGCTCCTGGCCCGTCGCCGTGGATGAGAAATGTCCATCTCTAGCAGTGGACGACGTGGTCTTGGTAGGCGCTCCGGCATGGTGGAGGACAGCGGCGATGGATGGGGTGGAGGACGGCGGCGATGGATGGGGTGGCGGACGGAGGAGGCTGGTGTGGGGATGGTGTTCTAGCGCGGATGTTGTATGAATGGAAAAATTGAGGGAGAGGTACGGGGAACCATGTTTTTGGGATGCGCCTGTCTGAAATATGGGAAAGTTACGAACTTAGCCCTCGTTTAAAATTTGGACGTCTCGTCGGTTGGGGATAGGACGGTAATCTCGCATCTCCCCCAATATTTTCCCAGAGCGATTTCGGGCGAGGAGAGGGTGTTTTGGCGCCCACGGTTGGTGCCCACGGTGTATGGACGGGGCTCACAGGTAGGGCGGTTGTGTCACGTCTGAGTGAAGTTACAAACCTACCCCTATTAAAATATTTGCCTACATCGCTTTCGGCCGAGTCGAGTTTGTTTTGCCGGCCACCGTGTATGAATGGGGAAATGGAGGGAGAGATAGAGGTCTTTCAGACGAGCTTGAATCAAATGTGTTTTGGCACCCACGTTTGGCGCCCACCATGTCTGAATAGGCTCAGAGGCAGTCGTGTCACGTCTAATTGAAGTTACTAACCTACCCCTATTGAGAGCAGTGGAAATCAGGCCGATGGATTGTCCGTGTAAGGGGTAGACAGTAATTTCTATCTCGCAAACACTGGCTTAGGGCAGCCGACGTGGGAGTGGATATTTTGCCGCTTCTTTCAAATTTTGGGACAATAAGCATTCACGTTTACCCTGGCAACTAAATTCGAATCCATTTTGAATTCTTATATGAATCTTTATAAATCATTCTATGTTTTTTTTATATCTTCAAAAGCACAACAAAGATGTATTCCACTATCATATATGAATATGATTTACAAATGCCGATACTCGAATTCAGAAGGTATAATCCAGTTTAAGGTGAATTCGAATATTTGAAACCACTTTATGTCCAACTTAAGTGTAACATGTATGACCCACGCAGCATATAGTGTACTCCCATTTAGATATGTACACAAGACAAAATATTGAGTCAATCAACCAATAATGTACAAAACTAACAGACATATAAACACTTATAGAGTATATAGACCAATAATATCAACTAACATACATAAGCCAGGCCGCTGTACTTTTTTTGCTAGAAGAGCATCATTTTTTTAGCAAAGCTAGTACAGCATCTTGGCCCTTTCAGATGTGTGCCACTTAAGGACCATCTACACTACTATTATTGTTGAATGCATATTCAACCCGGTTGGCGTATTTGTAGGTCTGGCATAGCAATCAAAATGAAATGTCTCCGAGTCTTATCAATTAATACAGACTCTTGCTCAAAAAAAAATTCAAACCAAAAAACAAAAAACAATTATTACATGATCTCTAGAACAAATGGTTTGATTGATTACATGAACAAACAACACAAAGGTTATTCAATGATGGAAAAAACATTTCACCTATGATTTACCAAGTGGGAATTTAATTTCCTTTTTTCCTTCAGGACCTTAACAATGCGGTCAGTCTCAGCTTGCTTAATTTTGAAATCCACCAAATATGTAATGGTTGTCTTGAGTACTGCTTGTGATTGTGTTGTTTGCTTCCTCAACATGTCAACTTCATCTCTAAGTGCAGAAGCAGAATCTCTTTCTACCAATAGTTTAGCCTCTAGAGCATCAGCAGTTGGCAATTCATGATGCACGATTGGGCCGGTGCCACTGCTGTGGGATGATACAACGTCCATGGGGCTAACCTGTTTTGCCATTAAAGTTCCGATTGGATTCCGGAAAGTTGAAGTTAGCAAAACATCTCAACTGGGAGTTAGAACAGCAAACCAGTTAAATAAACAAGGAATTAAAGAGTTTTGATTGGATGCTGAAAAGTATTTATTAACATCATTGTAACCGGTTGCAGCAGCAAAGCAGTTAAATAAACAAGTTTGCAAAAGGTACCTGTTGTGGCATTGGAGTTTCTCTTGGATCCTGAAAAATTGAGTAGCCAGTAACGTGATTAGAGCAACCAGTTGCAGCAGCAAAGCAGTTAAACAAACAAGTTTTGCAAAAGGAACCTATTGTGGCATTGGAGTTTCTCTTGGATCCTGCAAAGTTGAGTAGTCAGTAACTTGATTAGAGCAACAAGTTACAGCAGCAAACCTGTTACACAAATATATTTTTGAAAATGTACCTGTTGTGCAATTGGACTTCCAATTGGATCCTGAAAACTTGAAGTTGGTAAGATGATTACAGCAACAAGTTACAGCAGCAAACTAGGTAAAGAAGGAAGTTTTTGAAAACATACCTGTTGTGTCAACGGAGTTTCAGTTGGATCCTGCAAACTTGAATGTTAGCAATCATAAATAAAGTGTTGCAAGAGCCATAAGAAACTAACATCAAACTAGTAAAACTAACCAGTTTTGGCAACGTATTTAATTACACATGAACTAGTACAACTAACAAGTTCTTGGCAACGTATTAAAGTAAGAAGTCGGTACCATTTACCAGCAACACAGACATCTTTAAATATCTTTGATGTAAGCAAAATGATTCCAACATATATATATATAAGTTAAAAAGACGTTGTCCCTCATATAAACCTGACAGTTGTCTGTCTATGAACATGCAAACATTACTAGTGCTACAAGTGATAACAGCAAACCATTTAAACAAACAGGGTATCAGAACGTAAATTACACATGAATTTTGCTGCACCCTAGAAGTACATATGACCAGCTATCTACGTGCTTAAGTAGCTATTTAAGTTCAGGCAAACAGGTAATTCTTAATAGTAAGTATCAAACACACAGATAGGCGCAGTCTATAATAGGATTAACAGGCTATGGCATTATGTAATCAGTAGCAAACTAAATTAAGCCAAGCAACATAATTGAACAATTTTGCAATCAGTGGCTAACTAAAATTCCGAGAAGCAGATAACTGAACTTATGCTAGCTCTTTGTACAGGCACACTGCAACTTCTTTTTCGCTTACATGGTTCTACGAAGGAGTCCATCGCATCAATTGCTTGGATACGCAGTCCCAATACTTCTTTCTTCCCACACTGCATTGGTAAGTCGAATGGTTAATCTGATAAGATGGTGCGTTCTTGATATGTTATATGAGGACGGGTTGTCAGACTAGTTGTAGCAACACACATCACACTGGCTTTTACTGTATATTTCATGCGATTACATTTGGCATATCGAGATCTAAGCAATCTACAATAGGATGAAAAGACAAGCATCCTTCACATTATTGGCGAACTCGGTACATAGAAACAAGCAATTCAGCCATTATATGGGTAAATCAAAAGCGCCACTGGAATATTTTTCACTACCCCAATCATACACGCAAAAAGGGGCGACGCCACCATAGGGGCTGGTATGGGCGGCCGCCTCGGGTGGCTGGAAATTGTGCACCTAGTTTGAGTCGTCCAGGTTGGCCCAGGCTAGTTTTGTTCGTCCCAGCGCACGAGCTGGCAATGGAAAAAATGAAGAAAACCATTTCAATTAGGATGGGTCAATAACGTAAGTGCAAGGCAGGCCTATAGCAGGCTCGCAGCCCAAATGAGTGCCTCCCATATCGATCGACAGCAGGAAAAATCCCCAATTCGTTAGCTTCAGCCTCCAGTCTGGTTCGCTCCTAACCTAGCCATCGCTGGACAGACCGACACAGCACTTCCTCGCGCCCTCGTTGGATGCCGGTCGCCGGGCTTCAAGCGAATGGAAGGACAAGAAGATGAAGATCCAACCCTGGGTGTAGCATGCGTGGGAGGCAGCGGCGGCGGCACGGGCATGGCATCAAGCTTGCGCAAACGGACAGTCGCAACTTGCAAGAGCAGCATGTGCAACGAGCAGGTACATCACATCCCTGATTACATCTAATTCGACTATTCAATTTCTGGCCAATAGTTAAACCTGACGGTGTTGTAAAACTGCTTGTATGTAGGGAATATATAAGAAAATGAAACCAATTTCTGCTTATTTTATAACTCCCCCAATCAATACTAAACTGACTGAACTTGATGTGTCTGATCAATTTTTTGGTGCAAACATACAAGCTCATGTTGTTCTTGAGCATGAAGTGTCTAATGAACAGACTGCTAATGAAGGATTTGATGCAAACATTTTACATGCTCCTGGTGATGAACATATAGTGTCTAATGAGGGATCTAATGCAAGCATTTTGCAAGCTCCCATTGAAGGATTTAGTGTCAAATGATGATCTGCTATGTTGAGAGAGAGAGAGATTTGCAGGAATTGATGACAAGCAAATTATAGTACATTTTCATGGCATGAGGAAATGTTGAGGACATCTACCAAAAAGTCCCCGTATCATGACAACCTAGCATAAATACTTTTCTAATATGGTGTTTGAAACTATTGGCATACTTGTGCAGGATAGATATATTGATATGCAATTTGCGCACTGGTTATAGGCGCAATTACACTTGGATATTTTCGGCCAGAGAACGAATAATTCAAGCAGGTACAGTCCATGTTAGTAGTCCTTGTACACCATGTTGCATTTTGTGTTTTTTGGTGCTTACATCATTTAGTGTTTTATAATCTAGAACTACTTTGGATCATTAGCTGGTTTTCAAAGTGGATGTAGCTTCACATTTCTCAAGTTATGTTGATTTCCGGAGTGCAAGTGCCTTCGTATTTTTTAAGTTAAATTTTCGCCCTTGGTAACTTGAATTCGTGGATCTGCCACTATACACAAATCATACACGCAGGCCAGTACGAATTAAATGAAATGCAGGGACTTACGCTAGCTCATTGTACAGGCTCACTGCAACTCTGCTTGCGCTTGGGATGTTCCATGTATAAGTCCATGTGACCACTAGCTTGGATGTGCAGGCCTTGTGCTCCTTGCATCCCCCTCTGCATTTTTGACACGGCGAATGGTTGATCAAATGAGAGGAATCGACCTTGTTGTTGTACCGAAGGACAGGTACTTACAAGGTTATACAAGTGTGCAAGATGTGTACCAGATCCCGTAGCGCCGTCATGCTTCGCAAAAAAATGGTTTTGCTTGTTTCAGATGATATCTCCAGAAGAAATAAGAGTTAAAGTCAGATTTGCATAGGCATGTAAGCTAAGAAAGTAGTAAAAGGATATCCAAACATCGTCAGAACAGTGCACAAGGGAGTGATATGTGGACACCTAGTTCGGGCCGGCATTTGGGCATGCTCGCCTAGCTAGAGTGCGGGTCACTTCAGAGCCATTGAGGGTGATGCGCTGGCGTTGGCTGGCCGCGTATGGATGCAGATCTCGAGCGGCAGCCGAGTGCTACGATGCAGTGGATGAGGCCATTGGTGAAGCACCAACGGCATCGTGGGGGTGGAGGTGCGACGATGTTCTCGATGAAATGGCCCCGGTGAGGTGGGAGATGGCGTCGGTGAAGCGCACCTGATGCGGTGGAAGTCGGTGTCTGAGGCACGTCGGCTGCGGCGGCCGACGTTGTGGGTGGACCACCCGGTGCGGTGGACGAGGGGGTAGATGAGGTAGCTCTGGTGCAGTGGTGAAGCGCGACCGTCGTCTTCATCCTCATCATCCGGCACAGAGGTGGGGAAAGAGACGAGACGAAGGGCGATTCGAATTTTGCTTGGGTTGGCAGCGAATTAGGGATTTGAGAGCTCTGGGCGTGGAAGGGGACGGGGGAGAAGGGAGATTTTGTAGGGCTGGAATTGGGGCCGCTAGATATTTCAATCCGAAACATGGAAGCGCGAATTTTTTTTGTCGTTGTTCATTTTTTGGGGGGGAGGAGGGAGGGGGGTGCTAGCGTCCGTACGACACACGCGACCACCACGACACGACCCTGGTCTGCCTGGTGCGCCTACATTTGATAATGCAAACGAATCTTCTTTCATTGGCAAACGAATCTTGTACTTTGTATTACCATGCCCGTATTTTCCTTGCAAATAATTAGTCCTTCGAAACGAGATACTATGAATTAATTAATGAGGAGTTCTTTGAATTAGAGTGTGTTTGTCACATAGCGATCTCCAATTCTAACGTGGATTTCGCATTTTAGGGTATCCACGCTACTTTTTTAATACAAAATCATATATGTATAAGATGAACACCATGGTTGATAGAGGCGAGGGTGTCCCGATCTTTCGATGAGATGATATCTATCATTTTTGGTGGAGTAGACTTTGACGATCCGACTACGAACGTGCGAGGACGTCGCGCCTTAGCAATCGCTAAACCAACTCCGAGAGGTTATTGACCACGCCGGAGCACAATCAACCTGACCCCGAGGGTCTATCTCCTGCAAGCAAACGAAGAACATGCAAGAAACTAAGATTTGCAATCTGGATATTGCGAATATAAGATGAAAGCTTTATTGATCGAGGTAGGGTTCTGTGACGTCTTGGTCTGATCGTTGAACACAAACGAAGTACGCGAAGTTGCAGCTATGGCGAACTTTTAATCTAAACAAAACCCAAAGTCTAAACGGTGCCCTAAGGGCTGTATATATGGAGGAAGAGGGGGGGGGGATTTCGTGGCCCTTGAAGGAGGGGTCCGAAACCAACCCTATCTCTTGTTTCCCCACACATACGGACTTTAAAAATAGCCTATACTCAAGTATTTCGAAATTACATGGGCCTGGCCCAATAATAAGGTGACGCAGCACCTATAATAGCCTCTGGACGAAATTTATGAAGTGGCATCTTGTATATTTCGTCCAAGGCTTCCTGCACTCCTTATGGTGACTTCAAAGTCCTGAAATCATCACGTGTAACTCCGTTCTTGTTCCCCTTGCGCATGCCATCATCTCCATGCTTGAACTTGCTCCAAGGTTCCTCTTTCTTGTCCAAGCTAGGCCCTTCATTTGTAAGCAAAACAAATGTATCCAATTTAGGCAGCATCATATTCTCATGAACATTAGAATCATTACCAAGAAACGAAAGTACCTGATAATTTAATTGGCGTGCGCGAGCTCTAGTAATTGGTCCAGTATGTATAGCAGCAGGGGCTGTGGGTGTAACAATGGTATTGATGTCCTCATCAATGGTAGTGAGAAAATTTGGATGGATTCAAGCATATGACCACACACATAAAAAATACCACAACAATCGAGTCAAAATCAACCTTTCCAAACCTAGTATGGCAGGAATTCGAAATAAATACGGAAGCCATATGCATGGTCCTCAATTCAAATCTTACAATGTACACTAAATTAAAACATCAATATTAAGTCTAGTACTATCTACATTCAAATGTTGTCTCGGCACACACGCTACATACTTCCTCTATTGATCAATCTTCCTCTC
Source organism: Thinopyrum elongatum (assembly GCA_011799875.1). Classification (NCBI taxonomy): domain Eukaryota; kingdom Viridiplantae; phylum Streptophyta; class Magnoliopsida; order Poales; family Poaceae; genus Thinopyrum; species Thinopyrum elongatum. The sequence goes on along the minus strand of CM022297.1, from coordinate 200,617,501 downwards.
CTAACCACCTTACAAAGCTATTGGTTTCTGCATGTTCATTCTTTCTCTCCATGTTTCGATCTCTAACTCTCACACACCCGCCATTGCACTCCATGCCGAGCTCTCTCTCTCTCTCTCTCTCTCCCTCCCATCCTCTCTCGGTAGATACGTGCATTGCCTATCTAGACCCCCCTCCCTCCCTCTTGTGTGCACACACGCACATTGTCTATCTAGGTTACTCTTGAGAGACCATCTCACTCTTTCTTCCGCACAGCGGCCCACACTCGCTTAATCTCTCTCTCTCTCTCTCTCTCTCTCTCTCTCTCTCTCTATCTAAGTCTCGATTAACCTCACTTTCTCTCACACACAAACGATATATCTCCCTGTTCGGGCCTCGATTGACACACTCTATACTCTCTCACGCAGATTGTCTATCTAGATCAGTTTCTCCAAGCCGTTCCACTCATTCGACCTCATGGCGGCCCACGCTCGCTCAATCTCTCTCTCTCTCTCTCTATGCATGTCTCGATTGACCTCGCTCTTTCTCACACACAAACGACATATCTCCATGTTTGGGCCAAATTCGACATATTCATAGTGTATACTCTCACATGCACATTGTCTATCTAGGTCACTCTCTCCAACCCATCTCACTCTTTTGATCGCATGACAACCCACACTCGCTCAATCTCTCTCTCTTTATCTATGTATCGATTGACCTTGCTTCCTCCCACGCACAACCGATATGTGTACCTGTCTGTGACTGGATCATCTCTCAAGCTCTCTCTTACAGCCCTCACCCTTCCCAAAAGCTCAATCGGACAATATCTATCCACAACACATATATCTTTTCAATGAATGTCAGGGCACACTCACTTTGTCTCTCTATCTATGTCTCGATTGACCTCGCTTTCTCACACCGTCTCTTCCACACATTAAAGCTACCTCTCCATCCCTCGTAGAGCCGGAGCTATTTACATTGCGAGGGGGACTCCAACCTTCGATTAATTTGTGAAGGCATTTATTCCGGTGGGTTTAGATTATATTTTTGTAGCATTCGCCCCACAACTACTCCAAACACCGTTGCAACCCCCGCCCCTCCCCCAATTGTTCTCCCTCTGGATCGGTCACCGCTCTCTCGCACGCCCTTTCTAACCTTCCACGTCGCACCATGGTATTTTTGCAAAAAAACTCTGGTGTTCTCTTTAATTATTACAAATAAGCTACAAACTACACAGCCGGAGTCCACCTGTAATGGAACAAATTTTGACCCAGAAATTAAAGTGCTACAAACTACACACCGGGGGGCCCAACTATCATGGAGCAAATTTGGAACCATATCTACACCCCTATGTGTGCGAATAACTTTGAAAGATGGTCGTTGGATGAAGCCAATCCGACGGTGCAGAGATGGTAAATCCGAGCACCACTGGCCATTGGATATCTTCTACATTCCACCACGTTCTGCCACATGTACAATCTAGAAGACTGCATGGTTCAACTTAAGCATAATGCACAAACCTCAAAACACAAGCACTTCTCCTTTGTTCTAGAATCTTCTGTATCATAATTGCCCAATTTTATTTTTTTAAATGAATTGCCATTATTTGTTTTTACTTTATGCTCTACAATGCACAATTCCATGAATCTTAAAATAGATTAACTTTTTTGTAAAACTTATTGATTTTGAATGAGATGAACTATAAGAATTAAACGAACATCGACATCATGCATATATGAATCAAAGCTTACATGCTATGGAGTGGTATTTATTCATAATTTGGTAGCCAAATCTCATGCGTGCAATGCACGTGTACCTTACTAGTATAAATTAAAAATGAAAAAGGACGAGGATCGAACATGTGACCAGGGCCTTCAAGCTGCACGTCAATAGGCAACATAGTAGCAATGTTTGTTGTACTCCCCTTTGTTGATATAATTTTTTTATATTACCACAGCCTATTTAATGGACAACATGTTTTTATATTAACTTTAGTACATTAGTGGGACCGGCTCGTGAGCATGTACTATTCCACTTCACTTACTGGTGGGTTCCATGTCTGCTCTCTCTCTCTCTCTCTCTCCTCCCCTTCTATGTTTAGACGCACGGGCAAACACGAAGAACGCGCGGGCGGTGTGGCCGTTGACCGAATCTGGACGCGTTCACAAGTTACGGCACCAGTTTCACATAATCCCTACTCTTATAAAAAACAGAGTTGGTGATGATGGTGTGCTTGCCATCCTGCAATATAGGCCGTCCGATTTATATCTGACGAATAGGAAGGAAACTATGGCAATTTTGCTAAAATATACCCACACCCCTCTCCACATTTGCAAATAAGGCCTTCCCTCGTTCATCCTTTTCTCCCACAAGATAAACTACTCATACAAATGCATCTTGATGTTCCATGCAATGCACGGGCATCTTGCTAGTACTAGTAATAGTATTGGAGTATGTAACAAGTTTAGGAACAAAAGTGACCGTGATGGACAAGTTAGGCAAGTAGTATCTACTAACAATTAAATGCGTGGATAAATAGATGTATCGCCTATAGTGCTCGAACAAGGGGATTGCTCGCGCCCTACAAGTATTTGGAACTGGCTTCCCTAAAAATATATTTGGAATTGATGTGGTATTTAATATGAAATGTTTGCGATGAGAAGGAATATATGTCGCTTGATGACGTTTTATATTTAATTTGATACGGCTCTAGCAGAACATTCAATCGATCAAACCATAGATTTCATTCAGTCTGACTGGGACTTTACATTCATACCACGATCGAACTAAAATAAACGCAAATGATAAATCCCAAACGTTCGGATTTTAAGCATGGCAATCCGAACATTTTTCATGGCATATTTAGATCACGCGGCGGCAGCGGAGGCGTCTTGCGGCAGGAAGCGGCTCCTCTGCCGTGCTCTGTGTGTCACCGGGCCACTGACCGGCAGCGACGGCGGCGTCTTGCACTGTTGTTGGCATACTCCTGGATGTTGGCCCTAGCTTCAAGGAAGGCCAGAATGTTCTGGACTTCGGTCTCCAGGAGCCAGTCAACTGGCGGGAGGAGGCGACTGGCGTTGGTGCAAGGAAGTAGTCGACGGCGGCGATCCATGCCGCTGAGGGGGGCACTGGCACCGGCGCGGGGACATGCTTTGGCAACGGCGTGGCGGAGACATTCATGTCACGGGCACCGACATGGGCGCGCGCGTCAGTGCATGCGCAGGCGCATGCGCTGGAAAGTGCATGGGCGCGTGAAAGTCGGCGGGGACCTCATGGAACCCCATGGCTTCAAGCTCAGCGACAATGTGCGACTCCCATGCCATCAATGCCACGGGGATGGGCGCTGGCGTAGTCGGGGCGACGGGAGCTGGAACGGGAGTGGGGACAGGCGCGGCGTCTTTCCGCAAGGCCGGTTCAAGCTCGTCCCAAAGCGCCTTATGTTCTTGACACTCCGGCTGGGTGTCTTCCTCAGGAAACTGGAAGACTAAGGGTAGACCATCGTGATGCAGCATGGCGTACGGTGAGGTCAGGCTAGTTGGAGGTAGATGACAGGAGAATCCGAGAGGAAGAGAGAAGATTGTAGCGAGACCAGGGAGTGCGGGGGTGATTTAAACTGTGGCGCCGGCGCCATTAAAAGTGGGGGCAGTTGGGAGGAAGGTGGGCGGCAGAGCCTGGTCAAAGGGCTCGCCTCCCGGTGAGCCTGTGCAGCGGCCTGCTCGCACGCCTCCCGGTCAGCAGGCGCAGCGGTCTGCTCACACGCCTCCCGTCGACTCACACGCTTGCTCGGACGGCACCTGCCGATGAGAAGTGGGACTCGTGGCGGCACGTAGGTCTAATGCCCACGGTTTGAATAGTGAAACCGTTCGCGTTAACGTGACATGTCTTTGTTCCAAAATACCTTGGCTCTTCATTTGTGCAACTTTTCATAAGCAGCTTGTCTCTTGAACAAAAAAAATACGACAGCCTATTTGTGCCATATCACGTGACCATGCTCAGTTTCATGAATTTCAGGTCAGTTTTAGATTTTCTGGAATTTAAAATCCAGGATTTGAAACAATATCATAACCTGCATCATGAAATAAATTTTCAAGCCATACATCTTTACTGTTGTAGATGTTAATATTTCTTAAGAAAGGGTTTGGTCAAACATTTTGCTTAGTTAGAATTCAGACAAGTTATATTTGCAGAGTAAAAGGATAATCCCTCCGTACCAGTGCATTGCCTGATATAGTAACTCTATTAGGCACGAACAACGCACGAACAAAATCAACAAACGGAGCTCCATTCTGTGCTCATCCTGGTGTAGTACTATTAGTACTAGGCAATGGAGTTGATGGGTGACCTTGGGTAGCAGCGACCAAGGGAATTGAACCGTGCTCGGCATGGTAGGTAATGCGGGCTAGTTACTAAAGCATCCCTCCATTGTTCATCGGTTGTCATTATGGACCGGGGACATGAGGGGAATTTCCTAGGGCTGGAATTTTGGCCGCCAGATATTTCGACTAGAAACGCGGAGGCTCGAGTTGAGGCGCGAAGTTTAATATCGCGGTTCGTTTGGTTGTGGTTGGCTAATGTGCGTACCACGCACGCCACCCCCAGGACACGAGCCCGGGTCTGGCTGGTACGCCGTCTGGTGCTACCATTCGAGAATACAAAAGGAATCTTCTTTAAAATTGCCGAATGAATCTATATGTATTACAATGCCTGTATTTTCCTTGCAAATAACTGGTCATTCCAAAAGGCACGGTAATTGATTTATGACGAGTTCTTGAATTAGAGTGAGTTTGTGATATAGTGATCTCAATGTGGATGTATGACCATGCATGTATGACACGAATTCAAAACTAAAATGTAAGCCATGCATGGTCCTCAATTCAATATTTAAAATGCACAATAAATTGAAACATGAATATTAAGTCTAGTACTATGTACATGCAAATGTTGTGTTTAGGTCTCTCCATCGACACCCCCCCCCCCCCCCCCAACCACCACACATACTTCATGTATCGATCGATCTTCATTTATTTGTTAATAGAGCTATTGGTATCCGACACACACGCGCTCATTATTTCTCTTCAAGTGTCGATCTCCATTTATGTCACACCCGCCCACACACTCTCAATAAATGTATTTCTCACACACAACCTAGTCGTGCCCTCCATGACAAACCCTCCCTCTCTCTCTCTCAAGACACGTACATTGCCTTTGTAAAACACCTTCACCGTGCGCGCACACACAAAGTCTATCTAGGCCACTCTCGGTAACTATCTCCCTCCAGCCCTCACTGCAGCTTCGCCGCACGATATCTCGGTGTATCATCTTTAACATTCGAGTGTACGCTAGGCCACACTCACTCGATCTCTCCCTCTATAAATGACTCGATTGACCTCGCTTTCTCGCGTCGTCTCTCTCACACCTAGACACTCCCACTACACCTCTTGCATAGGCGGAGCTATGTAGATTGTCGGGGGGTAACCCCTCGACCTTAGATAAAATTGTGAAGCTCTGTTTAGGATTGTTTGGATTATATTTGTCCCCACCCTCCCAAACACCGATGGGTTGGCATCCCCCCCCCCCCCCCCCCCCCCCCGCGCGAGAGAATATCATGTGCCCCCACACCTTAGATGCTATATGGTGATACGAGTTCCTTGGAGCGTGTAGATCTGAGATATAGCGGCTCACAGATGTCTTAATATTTTTACAAGAAACCTTAATGAGTTTGGGAATTGCACACAATTAGTACCAAAACTACTCAGATGCCCTTGGATCCCATATCCAACGGCCTCGAAGCTCGTATCATTGTAGCATCTAAGATGAGGGAAGACCTCATATTCTCTTGTGTTTAAGAATATCACGTGCTACCACACCTTAGATGATGTGGTGATACAAGCTCCTCAGAGCCGTTGGATCTGAGATCCAACGACTCCTTGGTGGTTCAAATGTTTTTGCAGAAAAGCCCCCAAAAGTTTGGGCACAGCCCACAAGCACAAAGACTACTCATATGCCATTGGATCTCAGATCGAACGACCTCGAAGTCGTATCACCGTAGCATACAAGCTGCGAGAGCACCTGATGTTTTCTTGCATGGTGGAATATGAGGTGCTCCCACACCGTAGATTCTATGGTGATATGAGTTCCCGGGAGATCTAACGGCTCGTAGTAGGAGATTTGAATATTTTTGCAATATAGGCCTCAAGGAGTTTGGGAATTGCGCAGAAAGTACAAATACTACACACATGGCATTGGATCTCAGATCCAACGACCTAGATGCTCGTATCACCGTAGCGGCTAATTAAGCTGCGGGGAGCACCTAATATGAGCTACTGGGAGCCGTTGGATCCAAGATCCAGCGGCTCACACGAGGCCTGAATCATTTTTTTACAAAAAAACCCTTGGAGAGTTTGGAAATTGCGCATAATTACAAAGACTACTCCCAAGCCATTGGATCTTAGATCTAACGACGTAAAATCTCGTATCACCATAGCATCTAAGCTGCGGGGAGCATGTGATATTCTATGCTGCTGTCATTTTTGTTCCTAAACTTGCAAAATACGTGTAACTGGTGCCGTAACTTGTCTAACCGTGCAAAGTGTTTGTGCAAAAAAAAACATCCTACACTGAAATATCGGAACAACACACGGGAGGCCCACTTGTCATTGAACAAATTTGGACCTAAAACTAGCAAATCTGAAGGACAAGATTCGAACCGGCATCCTGGAGTACAAAGTGTACGTCGATAGCCTGAAACCGCAATGGTTGTTGGCTTTGTCGCATAACTTGATTATACAGTATTACGTTGAGTAGAGTAGAGGGAGTGGCTCATCAACAGGTGCATTAATGTTGACTGACTTACTGGTGGGTCACATGTCTGCCATCTCTCTCTCTCTCCTCTCCATCTAGTAGTACAACCTTTAGATGCACGGGCACACACGAAGAGCGCCGCGAGCTTGCCGTGGTGTTATTATAACTAAAAAAATGCTAGGAAAATAGATGAATCACCTAGAACAAGAGACATTGTGGCTGGTCGAGACGGAGCTAACCACACCTATCCTCCGTGCCACGTTAGCATGATGAAGTTGTGTGGCTAGTGGGGTGTTTTCGACCGACTGGCTGGGTCCCGAGGTCAAACCATAGGTAGTTTGATACAGTTTATTTTTACACGCACATTTTTCCTCCGTGCCGAGACGTGGCATACCCTACCGCGCGATTTCTGGGTCCTCCCGAGTGGTGCACGCATATTTTCTTCCTTGCCGAGACGTGGGACGCCCTACCGCATGTTTTCTGGGTCCTCCTCGGTCGTAGCGCCGAAGCAAGTAAATAAGTCGTCAAATCACAAAAGCCCACCTTGCTCGCCGAGTACATCAGTGAAGCGCGGTGGCTAGCTAGTTGGGCTAGTGCGACCGAGTAGCTAGGCCGCCGCCGCATTTGTTTTTTCACCCCTTTTTTCTCTCCTTGTCGGTAGGTAATTTTAAATATCCACCGCTGCGTTGCACTAGTCTTTGGGTGCGGCAGGCGCGGCAGGATTTTTATTTTTTTTATTGACGGGAGCAGGCGCGGCAGCAATTAGTCATGATGACTCCGCCTGTAAAACCCACTGCTCCGTGAAGTGAAAAGTCATCGACTGGTGTTTTCCCATGGTGAAAACCAAAATATTCACCCCGCTCCTCGGCTGGCTCCATCTGCCTTCCCGTAGATTGCATTGCCATTCAGCCGTTTCGCCCCCTTTACTTCCTCTCCCCATTGCTTCTGCTGGTTCCATGGTGGTGCACCAGATGACTGACTCTGAGGTGAGGCGCCTGACACAGGAGCTCCATGCCAAGGATGCGGAGCTCAAGGCCAAGGACGTGGAGCTGAGTGAGCTCAAGGAAGAGAGGAGTGCCATGCTCCTCCTTTATGTGCAGGAGTTCACGGAGCTTCAAAAGCGGCAGGCGTCCACCACAAAGATGCTCGAGGCGTCGGTGGCGTTGCCACAGAAAGCGGGAGATACGATAGGCGGTCAGGCGAGCCGGCTGGAGCGCGAGCGGGCCGATCGTAACGAGGTCCGGGATCTCCTCAACCACTTGGTGGACCATGTTTCCACGCACATGTTGTGGCTGCGCGATGCCTACCGTCGTGCCAGCGCGACCTTGCCGGCTGTCGGGCTAAACCCGTTCGACCACCCCGTCGACTTCAACGAGTTGCGGCTTCCTGACCTGGTCTCCTTCTACACCTATATCTCCGAGGAGTTGAGCCGTCTCCGCGCGATGGTGGGGGCGGAGCTGGACAAGGAGGGGTTGCGGGCGGCCGTCGCCATTGCCGGGCGAATCCTCTCAGGGCTTCATCACCGGAATCCATTCGTGCCATTGGACGCCGTCTTTGACGAGCTGGCTCCCATCGACCAGGAGCGGGCTCTGCGGGTGGTGGCACCCTGCATCACCAATGTCGTGCGCATCGAGAATCAGAGGGACTTCGATGGTGTTTAGGCGTCCTCTGCATGGGCATGGGCATGTCCATGTCTCGGCGCAACATGACAGTTGGATCAAACTCAGGCAGTGCAGATCAGTCACTGTAGCACAAAGCGCCTGGGTGTGTTTGGTTTCATTCTCATCTCAATATAGTTGTTCCCTCTTTGTGCATGCTCATCTCAGCACCCCTCTTCATGCATGTTCCTAGTGTATTTGTGTTAACCTACTACTGTGGACTCATGCACCCTTCATGCACTCTGCCAAACACCCAAAAGTGGGTCGAGAAGGGAACTTTTGCTCCCATGCACCCTTCATACACCCTGCCTAACACTGATTCATGCTTCATATGGTTCATGTTCCGTGGAGTACTGTAGCACCGTACTCTCCGTGTGTTGTAGACCTAGTTCTGTTAACATTGATCTCACCGCTCATTCTTGACCGGACAGTCAAAAAAGGGGTATGTTACATTACTGTTCATATAGTTGACATGCGCACAACATCATTTGTTATCGTCATATCTTACTACACTAGCAACAAGATTATATAGTACTGACGTATGAACCACTGCACATGCCTAGTAGTAGGAGTACTGTGTAAGTTCAAGTGGCTACTGTGTTTCGCACTCCTTCGTCGTAAGAGTGGAAACGCTTGATGTAATCTTTTTTTTTTCAAAAACAGTGGACACGCTCTACCGTGCGGATCCTCCTCGACGGTCGTCGGGAACCTTGCTACTCACTTTCGCTGACGTGTGGGACAGTCAGCATTGGGGTCCACTTTCCATGCACTAAATTACTTCATACTAGAGTCCACAACTGCACGGTAGACTACACCGGTCGAAGCGCCGCAGTAATGTCCAATGAGCCATCAAATCACAAAACCCCCACCTTTCCAGCAGTAAGTTGGACTGATGAAGCAACCATCATTTCACTCTTCTCCCTCATCTTCCTCTCTTGAAGAAAACCCCAACTCGCTTCTTCCTCATCTTGTTCCTCATTTGTTCCCCGACGCGCTTCTGCCATTGTTCTTCTCTCCCAAAGAAGGAAAGGTGAGCGCATCAATGGTGTTGCTTCTGGCCAAGGCCTGGTCTTGCAACCCCGAGACTGATCCTATAACTCCCTCTCTGTTCTTCTTTTGGGTTTGTGATTATGGTTTCTTTTCTTTTATTTCTATTTGACAATTTCTTGATGGACCCTGGAGCACCGGCCGAAGTGATGTCTATGGCTCTGGTCAAAACCGTCGAGGCTCAGGGTACGAAGAAGCGTAAGCACCCCGTCGAGACTACCGCAAACAAGCTCAAGGCCATCGCCCGATCCAAGCCCCCCTCTCCGGGATCCCTCATTAAGCAAGTCCAGGTAATATCTCTTCTTGACAATCTTTTTGGCAATCTTGATCGTGTTTTTTCATCTAACACGCAGTACTAGTACTAGTAGTACAACTTTCTAGGTGATCTTGCATGTGATTTTTGTGTGGCAAATGACGGTTCTAAATTTCTCTTTTGACCAAAACATGCGAGAGGTTGACATACATATGATCATTGCACATAACACTGATTTCTTATAGATTACTTTCAACTACTTTATGAACATCAATGCTACATGTAGGAAATGCAAGATTTTAGCTCTCATGCCTTTGAAGAGAGTATAGTAGCCTCAGTAACTTGTGTTATGGATATTGCAAGTAATCCCTCTGCTCTCATGCCTTTGAAGACATGTTCTAGTGTCTTTGATCACTCATTTATGTGCGTATATGTAGTCTTATATGGAGTAAAATATTGAAAATCATCTTATATTTCTGAACGGAGGTAGTAATAAAATATTTGGTTTCTGTTTTAATTAGAACCAGGTCCACAGTGGAGATGAAGTTCTCAAAGTCATGTCGTGTGAACTGGAAGACCTGAGGATGAGTTCTACTACTAAACTATTCAGCTACTGTGTCCTTGTCGCCACGTGTCGTGAACAAGTGTTTTCCGGTAGCATTGTTGTTAGGCGTGTTCTCGAGGGTGTACTTCACCACAACAATTTCCTAGTTGTGCCTTCGATTATGAAGTGTGTGGTTCTTGTAAAGCTTCCCGACAAATCTGATGTGGACTGTCTTCATTGTCATGTTTATGAGTGGAAAGACCACTCTGTTAGGTTCTCCAAGGTTGACGAGATGGTGATGGTGCCGGTAGACATCTCTCACGAAGTCCATGGCCTAGTCAGTTATGTGGGGTACATCCCGTAGGTCGGTGGCAAGAAATAGTCTGCGGAGTTTAATTAGTGCAACTTTGCTTATCTGTAGTAAGTACTATTGTTCAGTACTTGATTTGTGTGTGTGAACCCTGTATTGTTTAGTACTGCCGCTTTTGTTGTGTGGTGAGTCATGAGAATAATCTATGTTAATGTCTATCCACTCAATTCAGTCTGTATATTTTTGAAGTATCCAGATCATCTTTTTTGTGAGGACGGTTTATCAATTATGGTTACACTCCAATATCTGTATGCATTGCAGGGTTTATCGCACCCACCAGGATTTCCAGTCCCATGGATGTTCGGTCCATATGATTTGTCACGACCTTTGGACTGTCCTGCTTGTGGGAGTAAGCGGGGGCCCTGCATGCCACCCGTAATTGGACGATCAACCTTCAATTTAGAACTTGAACATAGTGATTTCCTGGTAAGGATTCACTCATGTCATATCAAGTAAATCTTATTGATTTACTGTCATGTTTTCTTACTTTTGCTGCAATTTTACGATGCAGGTTTTGCCATGTGACATTCGTTACAGAATAAACCTTTTGGTTTGCTCTATGGTGGTTATTTTTGCATGTTTCACTTCTTATGTCGGGTCAGTAACAAAGGCATTGTTCATCACTTATATTACTGGACACAATTGGATCAGTTTGTTGTCTGAGTACAATTTGAAGTCCTATGATGAAGTGTAGTTTGGTTTAACAAACACGCCACAATTAGTCCTTCCCGCGTTTAAAAGAAGTGAAGAAAAAGACTGGATCAAGGTCACGGAGCCTAGTGAAGTTAGAAAGCTGAAGTATGAAATCATAGCAGACCAGAGATGATCGCTGCTATCTCGCACATCGGTACCACCTTCAGCATCGGATCGAGCATCGGCACCTTCTCCGACGGCACTGGATCTAGCACTGACAGCGACAGCAGCTCAGTCTGATCCACCAGACGATTGGGCACCGACCGCGTCAGCGGATCAGGCTGATCTACCGGAGGATCAGGCACCGACACGGGCACCTGCTTTGACACCGGCACCAGCTCCACAAGGACCACCATCTCTGGCAGCAGCGGCGGCACTACCAGTCGCACCGACACGGGCACCAGCAACGGCTCCGGCACCTGCACCAACACTTGATGTTGCACTTGCATCTGCTCCAGCCTTTGCAACGGCAACGGAACCAGCACTTGCACCGGCAACAGACTGGGCTGCGGTTCGCACTGCATATACCAAAGTCCTTACAAAAACCGACATCTCCACCTTCTTGGTAAGCATTGGCAGCCCAAGTGCTTCGTTCTTTTTTCTTTCCATGTTGTTTCACATGATTCACTGTGTTGATCTAACTGTTTGTGTATGTCTTCTTGTTTGCAAACAAATAATTCCTAGAGCAACGAGGGAGTCCTTCAATAATCTGGGCGACTGTGGCCAAGTTTCTCTTACCATGCGCAACATTGGTGTGAATGAACCTGCTTAATATACCGTAAGTACAAAGGATGGTCGCATGATGATTGATGCTAAAGGATGGTCAAGGTTAAAAACTCTATCAAATCTTGCGGTAGGGGATGATGTCAAAATCGAACTTTCTCAGCAAGCAGAGCTGGTCCAAATCAACTTTGAAATTCTTCAGTAGCAGCATGCAACTGCCGAACTGATCTATCCTCCGAGAGCTTTTGATGTAATAATATGTCATGGTGAAACAAGTGTCCTGTGTGTATAAGTAGTACGATAGTATTATTTATCATGTAGGATATCGTGAAAGAATTGCAACTCTGATTGCTGGTTAGGAACTGTCGTTCGATTTCATTCTAATAGCTGTCGTGCTTTATTTAATTTTCTGTATTCGCCTTGCGACAGCATCTAAAATGGCATGATGTAATAATATGTACCGATCGCTTGCAATATGAAATGCGCTGAGTTAGAACACATGGGCCCCAAACATGCAGGCCCACCGACCTGTGGCCCAAAGTCTAGAACCGTCAGCCTATCTGAGTATTATATTCTCATCTGAACCCCCATATTATGTTATATATATTCCCCTTGATTTTTCTTATGTATAAACTTATGTGATTCTAGTTACTCCTGCCTTTCTACCTCCTTTCGCTGGTATGTGGGGCATCCAGTTAATCTTGCGGTAGGGGATATAAAAGATTTTTATATTTATTTACAGAGGGAGTATCTCTCTATCGAAAATATATTTATGTGTAACTAGTTACTCCTGCCTTTCTACTTCCTTTTGCTGATATGTGGGGCATCCGGCAATGGGGTCCACGTGCCATGCACCAAATTAGAGTGCCCAACTACACGGTAGACTCACCCCGGTCGTAGCGCCACAGTAATGCCCAATGAGCTGTCAAATCACAAAAGCCCCCACCTTTCCAGCAGTAGCAGTAAGCTGGACGGATGAAGCAGCAATATTTCACTGGGCCTCAATCCCCTTCTCCCTCTTCTGCTTGTTCAGAGAAAACCTCCTCTCGGTGATTGCGTAGGGTTTTCTCATGGAGAACCAGGTACGAATTCTTCATCCATCCCCGATAAATCCTAGTCCCTTGGTCGCGGGTAATCCTAGGATGGCAGGCGCCGCCGTTGATGCATTTTTCTTCCTACTAAATCTAGTGTGTTTCATTTGCAGTGCCCGAAGTGTGAGGACCCTACAGGTTTCTGCGCCCTCGGCGAGACGCCACACTTGTTTCTTCTCATCCTAACACAGGATTTTTAAACACGCATAGTATGTTCCTAGAATCCTCTTTTCTATCCAGGAGGGTGGGGGTTTTTGAACATACTGTCAACTAATTTGGAATTTTGGATTGCTATATTTGGATAAAAGGTACTAGTACCATGGTCAACACTGACGTGAAATAGGAAATTATTTCTAGATTTGGATAGCGAATACATTGTGTTCTCATATTATTTTTCCTGCAGTGCATTCCTTGCTCTGCCAGAACACATGTACTCAAGATGGTCGGCCTTGCCATAACTGAATACATCAGTTTAATGGTCACATTGAAGACAAGCCATGGATATAAGTTCTGAGTTGGGTTCATGAACCAAGAAGATTGCTGCTTTTTTTATGGTCGAACTTGGATAAACTTTCTCAAGTGTTACAGACTGAAAGTTGGCGCACAAATGTTGATGGAAATAGCAGAACCTGATCTCATCTTCACTGTGATCTTCCACCCCGACGTCGTTCCAGTAGTTCATCCATGTTAGTTTTGTATATGGTTCTTGCATGTTGCCTCGATTACTTCTTAATCCACCTATTCTGTCTAACTAATCACAATTTGACTTTAGAAGTAGCAATGATTTGTGATTCCCTTCTCTCACGAAGATGCTACTTCTAACTAATATTTCTTATAATTGGTGGCACGTGTAGGTTATTTCAAAGTTAAGCACACTGCTTGTTTGTTATTCTATAAGAACTCGACTGTTACTGATGGCACTGAAGTTGACTGGGACGACATCCACCAGTTCTTACACTTTATTGATCGTCTTGAGGTCCTTGTGGGGCGTTTCAATGGTGGAAGGCCACATGGGATATGTGTGCCACTGGTGCACACGTTGAACAGGTCCAACTGTGTCAAGAAACTTATGGTACGAGCTATTTTCTGTTATATATGTTATTCATAAACTCTTGCTTATACACAGTTTTACAGCTATGATCTTCTTGAAACAGAAACTGCCCAGTTCTATTATTCCTATACAGATGCCTGACCATGGTCGGGTCAGACTTGCGCTTGGTCACAACATGATGTTTATGTCGACCTACTCCATTTCCCTTGGAGGTGAAAAGATACTTATTCATGGGTGGTCTCAAATAATGAGGGCCCGTCCATCTTGGAGAATAGGACATAAGGTTATGCTCATGCTTTTCCATGGATCTAAAGCAAATATCCTGTTTATTGACCACATTGCGAGATGAAGCCGCCTTCAGAAGGTTGTGGATGCGCGGGGTGGCGCCTGGGCCTTGTCCTGGGGCTTGGTGGCCTCACCCTTGGTTAACTGTCGGCAAAGTAGCACTGTTTGAGGCATGCTTTGTATGGTTGAACCTGTATAAGTACTCATATTGCTTTTAGCTATGGTTGTTAAGTGCCCCTGCTGGTTTCAGTTAAGGTTGTTAAGTACTCATGCCGCTTTTATAGTCTGTCGTGTTTCTTCAGTCTCGTCTTCCTTCGGCCGTCAAAACCAAACCAGCGCCGGCGGGGCCGCCTGCTTCCGCCTCCCATGGCTGGCTGCACCTCAGCGCACGCATCGCTGCCCCACCATCTCCTAAATCATTAACACTGACGTCCGAGGCCTCGCCGTCATCCTCCGCGTGCTTTGGTGCGCTCACCACGGCGCCGCCCTCTCACGTTGTCAACATGTCAACAAACAAGAGGAATTGGGAGAGGACTGTACGTCGAGAGGATGACAGTAGGGACCCACCATGTCCATGGCCGTACGCAAGCAAGTTCCTCACTTTTTGTTATATACTCCATTGGCAGCGTATAGAAAAATAAAATGCTTCCTCCTGATGGTTTGCTGACATCTGGGACCCACGACATTGTCAGCGTATAGTCAATAGACAAGAGAACAGCACAAGATCAGCTGACACCTGGGACGTAGCTGCTCGAGCTGTATTTTTTTGTTATTGTTGAGATGGAGCAGGGTTTCAACTGGGCTGTGGCCCGTCTAGCCCAGGCTTCTATTTTTCGTTCACCACATGACCAGCCCAGCTATTTTTTCTTTGTGAAAATGGCTAGCCCAGTTTATTTTTTATGAAGAATACCCAATCCAGGCCTACTTATTTTTCTTCACCCTGCTGGGCTGCAACTCTTTCAAGATGGCTGCAAATTTTAAAAGTAATATGAAATGGGCTATAAATATAAAAAACACACGACAAATTGGTAATGACTTTCAAATTTCTGATTTTTTTCACATTTTCATATTCCAATTTCACTGGGCTAATTTAAATATACCTTCAAAGTACTTTAAATCTAGCTCGACATTTCAGTATTAAAAATAGTTTGGACCCCACTGAAATATGCGAAATTTAGTTTAAATTTTTAACCCTGGCCCTGGCCAACAAAAAAAGGATTGTAATAAATTGCATAAGAAGTTGCAATGAGCTGTAAATTATTAAAAAAATAGGGAATGGTCTGACTTGTGGGCCTATTAAGTTGACGCGTATGCAAGACTTTTTTACTTATTATATATGTCAACAAACGATTCTAGCAGACGTGACCGTTGGATGTCAATCCAACGGCTGTCGTGCTTCTTCAATCTCTGATCTTCTTGCTCCAGCCGCCAAATCTAGCGCCGGTGGGACCGCCTGCTCCCGCCTCCCGTGGCCGGCTGTGCTGCCGCGCAGGCCTCACCGCCCCCTACTACTCCCACCGCTGGCCAGACCATCCCTCTACTCACCCACATCCCTCCACTGTTGTGGCTTCGCCACCTCCGAGTCATTCCCTTCCTGGGTCTCGCCGTCGTCCTTCGCGTTAGTGTTCTCAGCACGGTGTGGTCAACGTTGTCAACAAACGACAACATTGGAAGAGGGATGTACATGGAGAGGCTGACAGTTGGGACCCACATGGTCCATGGCCGCACGCAAGCAAGTACTTCCTTATTACGCCAAAAAGAATAAATCCTCCCCATGACAGCTGGGACCCACCAGCTATATCTTGGCACGGAAGGAAGTGCCTCCTTATTAAGCGAAAAATAACGAGTGCTCCCCATGACAGTTAGGGCCCACCAGATTTGGAGGCTGACTTGTGGCCCTACTAAGTTGACGCGTACGCAGGGATTTGTCAACTTAGTCAACAAACGATTCTATCACCAGTGACCGTTAGATTGTTAACATCCAACGGTCGTCCTGCTTCTTCAACCTCTGATTTTCTTGCTCCAGCCGTCCAAACCACCATGTGCTCCTGCGTCCCATGGCCGGTTGTGCTACCGCGCAGGCCTCACCGCCCCCTACTACTCTCACTGCTGGTCAGGCCATCCCTCTATTCATCCACACCCCCTGTTATTCTGCGGCGACGGCAACCTCACACCGCAACCGAACCAGTCAACCCTCGTACTACCCTCCGCGTGTTCCCCGGCTCCTGGTCGTTCCCTTCCTAGGTCACGCCGTCGTCCACCACCTTGGTGCTCTCGGATGGTACAGCGTCGTCAACGCTGTCAACGAACGACAGCCATCAGAAGAGGACTGCACGTGGAGAGGCTGACAGCTGGGTCCATGGCCGCACGCAAGGAAGTGCCTCCTTATTACGCGCAAAATAATGATTCCTCCACCTGACAGCTCGGACCCACCGGAAGGGCCTCTGTATTTCACGAAAAAAACGTTCTCCTTGATAGCTGGGACCCACCGGCTTTATCTTCGCACGGAAGGAAGTGCCTTTTACCCCCTGACAGCTGGGACCCACCAGGTTGAAGCGAAGGTAGCGTTATTTGTCTGGCCGCGAACGTGTACGTACATAGTGGTCGATCTGTCTCTCTACAACGACGCACCATGGTCGAGTAAGGAGCGGCACGTGTTAAAGTAGAGGCGCCGATGTAGCATGTCACGTAGTCCCGTCTATATCGTGTACACGTACGTACAGCCATGTTGTAAGATAGTAAATATGGCTACGTACATACATACAGGTGGGATCTCTAATGCGTACAGCGATGTCGTCCTGTTCATCGGCAGCCAACCGGCTGGGTCGGAACGGAGTAAACAGCGTCGCGTGTTCATCGGGAGCCAACCGGCTTGGATAGAACAACCGAAACAAGGTCTGGCGTACCGCAGAACGGAGGAAACGGCCTTCTGTTCGACCGCGTACAGTCAAAACGGGGTCCTGTTCATCGGGAAGGGTCTGGTGTACCGCAAAACAGAGGAAACGGACTTCTGTTCAAGTGCCTACGGTCGAAACGAGATCGGGAGGGGTGTGGCGTACCGCAAAACGGAGGAAACAGACTTGTGTTGGAACGCCTATGGTCGAAACGGGGTCCTGTTCATCGGGAGGGGTGTGGCATACCGCAAAACGGGACTCCACGAGCTATTGTTCATCCACCGTCTACTGCCTCGCTCCAGCCTCCACGGGCTACTGTTCATCCACCGTCGACTTCCTCCTGCCTCCACCTGCTACTGTTCATCCACGGGGGTCCTGTTCATCCAGCCTCCACCGGCTACTATTCAACCAGCCCTCCACGGGGTCCTGTTCATCCACCCCAACCAGCTCGGGTGTGGCGGCCTCCTCGATCGGGGTCCTGTTCATCCAGCGGCAACGGCCTACTACTACTACCATGGGTTCCTGCTCATCCAACCCCCACCGGGAACTGTACATCCAACCCCCAACAACGGTCACTATTCATCAAGAGGCAGCAGGTTCGATCGGCTTCAGTTAGCGGCAGTAGCGAAGGAATTGCTCGAGTTCAGTTAACAGCCAAGGGATCGATCGCTCGGGTTAAGTAACGTAGCTAGTGCAATCGCTCGGGTTCAGTAACTGAGGGAAATACCTACCATAGCTGTGCTGCAATATCCCTTCCTCTTTGGGGAAATACCGACGTAGTTCAAGCGACATCAGGGTGCTCCGCCTAGCCACTCCCTCCGTCTTGGCTTCATCCTCCCTGCCTGGGAGGCGCTCTCCCGATCTTGTCGGGCTGCGTCCCTCTGGTCCTGGCGTAGGTGACCAAGGCATCGCCTAGGCGCTCCTTTTGCCCTTTTTGCACTCGAGATAAACCCTAGGAGGAGAGGGACAAGAAAGGCATTACGGAGCACTTTTCTTTTTTAATTAAAAAATGTAGGCATTTGTCGTGTTTGAATCAGATTTATGTATTCCCTCATCCATGTTTGCACTTGTATGATTTGTACTTGTTGCCTCACGCAAATCTTAAAAGAAAACTTGCCGAGAACTTATGCATGCTTTCGATGTTTGAAGGACTTGCCTTCAACACTCTTTTGCAAGTAAGGTTTCCGGCAAAGCCTCTTGCCAGCCTTTAACGCAGCTACTACTAATCTTCATCGAGTAGACTCGAAGTGAGTTAGGAGCGTGAACAGAGGCTGGTTCTTTACTGGTATTTTCTAATTGCAGCCGCAACGAATCCTGTCGAGTGGACACGAGGCAAGGACAGGAGCGCAAATGGTAGACACGGCAAGGTTTCCTCATGTGCAAGTTTCTCATATGTAGGCGCAACATGGAATGACAGGAAATTTTAGATGAAACAAACTTATCCCTCTTTGTTTGTACTTCTTATCACTTAGATAAGGAAGAGCTGCCGTTGGACCAAATACACGAGCCTGCTTCCACCACCCCCCCCCCCCCCCGCGGGAAAGTTGCTCGCGAGGGATCCTTTTGCCTTTGTCCGAAAAAGAAAGAGAGAAGGTAGCATGAAGCCCTAAACGGCATGATAGTCATCTTATCTAAAACCAGTGTAATCACACCAAAATCATGCTTGAGCAAACAAGAAAACATGCATGTAAGTTTTGTACAACACTAAGTTTTATTCAGCTATGCACAAGGCCTGCGCCTGGCTTTGTACAAAGGGTTACAAGCCTTGGAGACTATGCTTGTATAAAATGGATTGCCGGGGCAAGGCCCGGCAACCGCGCCTTATGGGTAGAACTTGCAAAGATGCTCAATATTCCATGAGTTTTGCACATGAATGCCATCTTCGGTCTCCAGACGGACTGCGCCAGGTCTGGTGACTCGTACTACCCGATAAGGGCCTTCCCACTTCGGTGTCAACTTGTTTGTACCCTTGGCAGACTGAACACGCCTAAGGACAAGGTCACCTTCCTCAAGCCTCCGAGCATGAACCTTGCGGCTATGGTAGCGGTGCAAGGCTTGCTGGTAGCGTGCAGCATGCACAGCCGCCCGAAGACAATCTTCCTCAAGGAGCATGGCATCGTCATGACGTAACTGCTTTTGCTCTACTTCATCATAGGCAAGTACTCGAGGTGACCCGTATATGAGTTCCGTGGGGAGCACCACTTCTACACCATAGACTAGGGAGAAAGGTGTCTAGCCGGTAGCTCGATTTGGCGTCGTTCTGAGCGACCAAAGAACTACCGGCAACTCATCAATCCAACTCCTACCGCACTTGTGCGGCCTGTCAAAAGTTCTTGTTTTGAGCCCATGCAACACTTCGACATTTGTTCTTTCTGCTTGCCCGTTACTCCTTGGGTGAGCAATGGATGCAAAGCACACTTTGCTTCTGAGGCTCTGAGTGTATTGCATGAAGGCGTGGCTCGTGAATTTGGTGCCATTGTCAGTGATGACCCTGTTTCGGACTCCGAACCAGCAAACCAATCCTTTGAAGAACTTGACGGTTGACTGCGCAGTCACCTTTCTCACCGGCTCCACTTCATGCCACTTTGTGAACTTGTCGATGGCAACGTACAAGAACTCAAAGCCCCCGGTAGAACGGGGGAAAGGGCCCAAAATATTGAGCCCCCGGACCGAGAATGGCTAGGAGAGAGGGATCATTTGGAGGGCTTGTGCTGGTTGATGTATGCTCTTTGAATGGAACTGGCATGCTTCACATCTTGTTACTAGCTCAGTTGCATCCTGGAGGGCAGTGGGCCAATAAAAGCCTTGCCGGAAAGCCTTCCCGGCAAGGGTTCTTGCTCCTATGTGGGAACCACATACACCCCCATGTATCTCTACCAACAACTTCTGCCCATCTTCCCGGGAAACGCACCTCAATTTTCAACCTGTTCGGTCGCTTTCTGCACAGGATGTTATCTACAAACTGGTACATACTTGACTGGCGGGCTACTTTTTCAGCTTGTTCTTGCTCTTTGGGAAGTTCTCCTGTTTGGAGAAAATGGACTATCTGTTGCGCCCATGTCGGAGCTTGAGGCTCGATGACAAGGACTAACGGCATCTCCTCGGCCGCGGGAGCGCTGATCTCATTGGCAGGAATCTATGACTCAGCCTGAGGTCGCTGCTCATCGGTAGGCATATCACAATTCCTGGCAACTACTTTACCGGCGGCTTCTGGGAGCTCTGCTGGAAAGTATTTGTTGGTGCTTATCTTCCTTCTCTTCTTGGCTCTCGTTGACGGGGTGACTGTGGGTTAAGTGGAGCACAAAAGTCCCTGGTTCCACAAGTAGCTTTTGAGCAGCACACTTTGACAACTGATCAGCGATGTTGTTTTCCGCATGAGGGATGTGCTCTATTTGCAGACCGTCAAAGTGTTCTTCCAACTTATCACTTCATTCACGTACGCTTCCATCAATGGGCTCTGGTAGTCCTTGTTCACCTGCTTCACTACAAGCTGTGAATCTCCGTGAATGATTAGCTTTTTGATTCCCAACTCTACCGCGATTCTGAGGCCGACAAGCATTCCCTCATATTCAGCGGTATTGTTGGTGGCCTCCTCCCGGGGGAAATGCATTTGAACTACATACTTGAGATACTCTCCTGTAGGTGTGATGAATAGCACTCCAGCACCGGCGCCTTGCAATGAGAAAGCACCGTCAAAGTACATGATCCAATTCTTTTCCGTCTCCTTCCTGGGGAGTACTGACTCCCGGATCTCATCATCCGGTGTTGATGTCCATTCTGCGATGAATTCAGCTAATGCTTTGCTCTGGATAGTCAATGTACTCTCAAACCTGAGCGCAAAGCTTGACAATTCCAATGCCCATTGCACTATCCTGCCGGTTGCCTCTGGATTCCTTAGAATGTGCTGTAGCGGGAAACGGGTAACCACAGTGATCTCATGTGCTTGAAAATAATGGCGCAACTTCCAGGAAGCCATGAGCAGGCCAAAGAGAAACTTTTGCATGCCCGAATACCTCGATCTAGCTCCTTGCAGAGCTGACAAAATATACTGGTCGTTGCATCACTTTCTTCTTTGATGTAACTTGTTGTTCAGCTATTTCATTTTGCACCACCTTCGTTTTGCCGGTGCCTGGGCTTGCCGGGCAAGGCACTGATTCATCATGGGGAGTTCTTGCCGTGGCTGCCTCTTCATTGCCGTGTTCCCTTTGCGCAACCAGCGTGGCGCTGACCACTTGATTCATTGTCGCCAAGTATAGCAGCAATGACTCATGTGGTTTAGGCGCGACTAGAGTTGGCGCAGAGGACAAGTACTGGACCCGCCTTTTTCAATATCTTGAAGAAAGGCAGGGCGCGCTCAGCAGACTTTGAAATAAACTTGCTTAAAGTCGCGATGCAACCAGCAAGATGCCTCACATCCTTGACCATCTTGGGTGCTTGGATTTGTTCAATAGCCTTGATCATGTCGGGGTTCACCTCGATCCCTTGCTGAGATATAAGGAATCCAAGGAGCTTGCTAGAGCGAACACCAAACACACACTTCTCGGAGTTGAGCTTCATATTGATCTTGCGTAAGTTGGAAAAGGTTTCCTCCAAATCTTGAATCAAAGTGGACTTGTCCTTGGTCTTGACCATGATATCATCCATATAGGCCTCTATGATCCTATGCAACTGTGGCTCGAAACCAATCTGAACCGTCTGAGGGAGTCCTGGATTAAGGGGTCCTCGGTCGTCCAGGCTATGTGACATGGGCCGGACTGATGGGCCGTGAAGATATAAAGTAGAAGGCCTTTTCCCGTGTCTGGATGGGACTCTCCCTTACGTGGACGGCAAGATTGGCGTCCGGATGTGTAATTTCCTTCCTGTAAACCGACTCTGTACAAACCCTAGCCCCCTCCGGTATCTATATAAACCAGAGGAGTTAGTCCGTAGAGGCTATCATAACAATCATAGGCTAGACATCTAGGGTTTAGCCATTACGATCTCGAGGTAGATCAACTCTTGTAACCCCCATACTCATCAAATACAATCAAGCAGGACGTAGGGTTTTACCTCCATTAAGAGGGCCCGAACCTGGGTAAACATCGTGTTCCCTTTGTCCCTTGTTACCTCCGATCCTCAGACGCATAGTTCGGGACCCCCTACCCGAGATCGGCCGGTTTTGACACCGACATTGGTGCTTTCATTGATAGTTCCTCTGTGTCGTCGACGGAAGGATCAATGGCTCGCCTTGTCATCAATGACAACATCACTTCTAGAGGAGCCCTAGCTCCGGGACAGATCCTCCAACTCGGCGGTTTTACCATGGGCGCCCGCTCGGCTGTTGAGCCGAAGGCGGCCCCCCAAATCGCCAAACATCATCTCTGCAATGGCCTCGAACACTCCAAAAAGATGGATCCGGCAGATGTCTCGTCCTTGAATGAACTGCTAGATCGCATCGCCGCCTTGGGGGTCGCAACAGACTATGATCGGATTGGGCTTAAACCCGATCAGAGGGAAATCAAGTCCCTGACGATCACCCATCTGGTATCTGTCGTGGAGGAACAAGCCGAGAATACTTCTTCTCCTAAGTTGGTAACAAACTATGTTCGGATTTCCGAGCCCTGCGAGCCGGATACCCATCATCGGGAAGAGACCACAGGTCCTCCGAACATAGAATCTGGCGTTAAGCCCAAAAGTCACCAGGGCCCTCCTGATCCTAGACCAGTGACCTCCGAGATTCTTCAAACTCCGGATCCGACGGCGGGTTGGGGTTCGGATTTTAGCCCACCCACCCACCACAAGCAATATTCCCCAAGCAATTCAGGTCCTCCAGTCATATGTGACCTAATGTATGTACGACAGCAACCTCGGGAAACGGTCCATCACTTCTGGGCCAGATTCCTCCTTGTTAAAAACAAGATTAAAGATTGCTGCGATGAGGACGCGGTCTCAGTTTTCTGCCGCAACTGTACGGATGAGGGAATCCTCAATGCCCTCAACCGCCGCCGCATACTGCACTTTGCAGATTTGGCACATATAGTACAGAAGTACTGCGCAATGGAAAGCGCCTGGAAAGCCCAGATGGCCCAGTGGGAACCTCCTGCCTTTAAGCAGCCCACTGGACGGGCAAAAAGGATGCACCCTTACGGGGCCCCCGCTCATCATCTCATTGACAAGAAAATAAAACCATTCACGGGACATAGAACTGTCCTTGATGAACTGCTCGGCAAACCGTGTCAGATACACACGGCGTCGAATACTGAACCAACACATAGCCTTCGGGCATGTTGGGTACTCCGGCAGGTGGCTAAGAGTGGCGAGGCCATCCTCACCAACACTACCTCGGAGAAGCACTCTTTGGAGGATGACGACCTTAATGTCTTTACGGTCTTTGAGACCTTTCCTTCAAATAATCGACGTAAAAGGGCACTCCGCGACCTCGCCGAAGTTAACCAGGTAGCCGCAATAAATCCTTGGAACGATATGGCAATAACCTTTACTGCTGACAACGAACCAAGGGCCAGATCAGTCCGAGCACCTGCCGCCTTGGTCTTAAACCCAATTGTAGACGGCTTTCAACTCACCAAGGTGCTCATGGACGGCGGCAGCGGATTAAACCTCATCTACGAAGACACGCTCGATAAAATGCAAATGGACAAGGGTCGCATCGAGCAAAGCATCACCACCTTTCGAGGGATTATCCCCAGTCGTGAAGCACGATCTTTGGGGAAAATTAAACTTGATGTAGTATTCGGCACGCCGGAGAACTACAGGTCCGAAGAGTTGCTCTTCCACGTGGCACCTTTCAATAGCGGATATCATGCCCTGCTGGGGCGAGATGCCTTTACACACTTCCAAGCCATACCCCATTACGGGTATATGAATCTCAAAATGCCAGGGCCTAATGGAGTTATCACCATCGCCAGTGATCTGGATATAGCGCTCTGCGCCGAAAACAAAATGGCATCCTTGGCCCTCGAGGCACTATCCGAAGCCCTAGCGGCCGAGGAGCTAACCACTCTGCGCTCCACAGTGGACAAAGATGATGTAATCCTCGATAAGAGGCCGAAGTCCACTTCTTTCAAACCAGTAGACGAAATAGTAAAATTTCAAGTACACCCGATGGATCCCAACAAGACAGCCTCCATTGGAGCACAACTGGATCCAGCGATCGACGCTGCACTAAGAGCATTCCTGTGCGAAAATTGGGATATATTCGCCTGGCACCCTTCGGACATGCCCGGGATCCCACGCAGACGGGCCGAACATAGCCTCAATATTATAAAGGGGTTCAAACCAGTCAAGCAAACGCTGCGGCAATTTTCTGAACCCAAACAACAGGCTATGGGGGAGGAGCTAGCTAAGCTTCTCGAAGCAGGGTTCATCAGGGAGATCAAACATCCGGACTGGCTAGCAAACCTGGTCATGGTACCGAAGAAGGATAAGTCCTGGTGCCTTTGTGTCGATTTCAAAGACCTTAATAAGGCCTGCCCTAAGGACCCCTTCCCGCTGCCTCGTATTGACCAAATCATTGACGCGACTGCAGGACACGATTCACTGTGTTTCCTCGACGCATACTCCGAATACCATCAAATTAAGATGAAGGAGTCCGACCAGCCCGCAACGGCATTCATTACCCCATACGAGCCTTTCTGCTTCAACACCATGCCGTTCGGACTCAAAAACGCTGGCGCTACTTACCAACGCATGATTCAAACATGTTTGGAGAAACAGATTGGCAAGACAATGGAGGCATACGTAGATGATGTAGTCGTCAAGACTAAGCACGTCGAATCATTAGTGGACGATCTATGCCTCACATTCGACAACCTCCGAACATATGACATACGGCTCAATCCGAAAAAATGTGTCTTCGGCGTTCCAGCCGGAAAACTACTCGGGTTCATTGTTTCCAATAGAGGAATCGAAGCAAACCCTGCAAAAATCCAAGCCCTGTCACAATTGGCAACCCCAACAGACCTAAAGCAGGTCCAAAAACTAGCTGGGTGCGTGGCAGCTTTGAGCCGCTTTATCTCCAGATTGGGAGAAAAGGCACTGCCACTTTATCGCCTACTCCGACGAACCGATCACTTTGAGTGGACGGATGCGGCAACGGCCGGATTGGAAGAAATAAAAGCTTTGCTAGCAAGCAACCCAATCCTCGCCGCACCAAACGTCGGCGAACCTATGTTGCTCTACATATCTGCAACCCACCAGGTGGTGAGCGCCGTGCTCGTCGTCGAACAAGAGGAAGAGGGACATAAATTCCCACTCCAAAAACCAGTATACTATGTATCAGCGGTCCTTACACCGTGCAAATCTTGATACCCACACTACCAAAAGATAGCGTATGCGGTCTTTATGGCATCCCGGAAACTGCGGCACTACTTTCAAGAGTGTTCGATCACGGTGGCATCCGAAGTACCACTCAATGATATCATAAATAATCGGGACACCACCGGCCGCATAGCCAAATGGGCCATCAAGCTCTTACCATTTGAAATAACATACAAGCCACGCCAAGCTATTAAATCTCAGGTGTTGGCCGACTTCGTCGCCGAATGGACGGAAGCCGAACTCCCTAAAGAATACAGCACATACTCCAACTGGGTAATGTACTTCGATGGCTCTAAAATGTTAGCCGGGCTTAGAGCCGGTGTCATCTTAACTTCCCCTACTGGGGACACAGTCCGCTATGTATTGCAAATAATGTACACAGACTCCAACAACACAGCCGAATACGAGGCACTACTGCACGGTCTCCGGATAGCCGTCTCCATGGGCATTCAACGCCTAGAAGTGCGTGGGGATTCGAACCTCGCAATATCCCAAATAAATGGAGATTTCAATGCAAAATATCCAAAGATGACGGCATACTGCTACGCCGTACTCAAAATATCAGCTCGGTTTGAGGGGCTCGAGTTTCATCACGTTGCTCGAGAAAGTAATCAGGCAGCGGACATCCTCGCTCGAATGGGCGCTAAACGCGACCCCGTCCCACCTAACACCTTTGTGGAAAGGCTCTTCAAGCCATTCGTGGTATGGCAGGATGAGAATGGCAATACTAGTCCGGAGCCGATCATACCCTCAGATGCCAAACACAATTCTGATATCGTCGGGGGCTCGGGCACCGAAATGACACCTTCCGCCCATGTAATCATGGCTGTCATTGCTCCATGGACCGAGCCCTTCCTAGCCTACCTTAATAGGCGGGAGCTCCCTGAGGACCAGAATGAGGCTCACCGCATAGTTCGACACTCGAAAGCCTACAAGGTTCATGAAGGAGAACTCTACAAGAAAAGTACTACCGGAGTTCTTCAAAGATGTATCTCCGAAGAGGAGGGACGGCAGCTCTTGGCCGAAATACATGCTGGTCTCGGTGGCCACCACGCCGCCGCTCGGGCCCTCGTAAGTAAGGCCTTTCGTACAGGTTTCTTTTGGCCTACAGCCCGAGCAGATGCACATGCTCTTGTACAGCGCTGCGTCGGATGCCAGCTTTTCGCCAATCAAAGTCACATGCCGCCCACCGCCTTAAAAACAATCCCCATTACCTGGCCTTTTGCGGTCTCGGGGCTAGATATGGTTGGACCCCTTAAAGGGGGAAGCCATAAGAAGAAATATTTGTTGGTTATGGTGGATAAATTCACTAAATGGATAGAGGCCAAACCAGTAAAAACGGCTGAAGCCGGACCGGTGATCGACTTTATATCCGGCGTTGTACACCGTTATGGTGTCCCTCATAGCATCATTACCGACAACGGCTCTAACTTCACAGCCGATGAGCTGAAAACTTGGTGTGCTAACTTGGGCATCAAGCTCGACTACGCCTCCGTATATCACCCTCAAACAAACGGTCAGGTCGAACGGGCTAATGGCCTGATAATGAGCGGCATCAAAACCCAGACTCGTGCGATCCCTACAGGAGTCAGATAAGTACTGGGTTGAGGAACTCGATTTCGTACTCTGGGGGCTGCGGACCACGCCCAATCGAACGACCGGATACACCCCCTTTTGTATGGTGTACGTCGCAGAAGCTGTTTTGCCCTGCGACATTATTCATGACTCACCTAGAGTGCGCATGTATGAAGAGAGAGAAGCCGAGCTCGATCGGCAGGACGACCTAGACGGCTTGGAGGAGGAGCGTGATGTTGCAAAAGCCCGTTCCGCATTCAATCAGCAGCAGGCTCGGAGGTACCAAAGCAGAGAAGTGCGGGCCAAGACTTATAATGTCGGCGAACTAGTTTTACGCCTCCCAGAGAAGAAGAAGGACAAGCTCAAACCAAAATGGGAGGGTCCCTTCATTATAGATGAAGTTCTAACTGGAGGAGCCTATCGCCTTCGAAATGCATCGAATAACCGCCTAGAGCTGAATCCATGGAAGGCTGCTTGGCTCCAAAGATTCTACGCATAAGTTTGGTCATACTTTTTTTCTCGTTCCTTTTTTTTCTCCTCTTCCTTTTGTTTTTGTTTTCTCGTTTCTATACGATTCCCAGGATGTGTTCGGATCAGCCGAACACTTGGAGGGTAAAACATCCTAAAATGTATACATCCCACCATGACTGGGGGCTTCTTTAACCGAAGCTTATTATTATTTCGAGCCTGGAGCTCAAAATTTAAATGTCGTTTGCTCATATACATCCTTTTTGCCATTATATGCACCTCTATGACTTAAGTTTTTGCCAAGCTGGGTTTCCTTGCTCCTGTGTTTATGCCCTACGTTCCCGATTGTTCGGCTAGGGCGTAAAGGGAGCACCTCTGCGATTGTTAAAACCGGGTCACCAGACATGTACCTCAGATGGGTGAAGCTGAAAGCTAGCGTTCTTAAGAGAATAAGTGGTCGGCAATCAAACGACAGGTTGTTACATTCTTGTGACCACTCCAAATACTGTGGGATAGTTTTTCCGTATAACGGACCAAAACCCCAGCACGCCTAATTACTGCATGCCAACCCAAGGAAAGGAACCCTTAACAGAACTATTTTCCTTGGAAGATGTTTCTTACATATGTAATATAACATACATCCTGAACTACAAATTTTTGTCTGTTCGAGCACAATGACTGGGTTGCCTCTTTTCCGGACATAGTGAATGTTTCTTTTCGTTCCTAATTGTATCCGGAAACACTCCACCATTTTAGGGTCCGGTGGATAAAGCCGAAAGCCTGCGATGACAAAACTTTTCATATGTTCGGATAAAGGTACAGGTTGATCATAACGTACTTTAATACATTGCATCAACTACCTATTCGGAATCTATTCCATCTATAAGGCTGTCTAACCTACAGTCTTCCTGCGAGTACTTCGTAGCTATCATTACTTGGTCATACACCAAAATCACTGGAATCTCTTTCCCGTCTGGTCCCTGTGGTCCCACCCGGGCCATATGATTTGGATCTAGCTTGGTAAAGCGTGTTTTCACCATGGCCCAGGCTTCTCGTGCACCTTCACGGCAGGCGGATGTCTTCCATAGCTCAAACTGGCATCGGGCACCTTTGAACAGGTTTGCCAAGCCCTCCATACTCTCTGGAGGGGTATCGGATGGCCATAATGCCTTCACCATACTCTTCATGGCTTTCCGGGCCCGAGCATGTACCGCGGACAGCTCCTTTAGCACGTCACCTTGAAATCCGGATACTTCTTATTCTGGCCTACCGGTTAACAGACCTGCGGCAAACAGGGTCATGATATTCCGAATTATGGATTCAACATGAGAACCTAGGGAGATTCTAAATAACAGAGGAGGACATACCGAATATACCGCCCTTCAGTTTTTCATTTTTTTCTCTGAGCGGCCGATAACTGAGCCTTCAAGCTCTCTATCTCTTCGGATTGTTTGTCCTTTTCCTCCTTGAGATTTTCCTCCCTGGATGCACCCGTTGCGCTCTTTTTCATCTCCGCCAGCTCGGCGGTAGTAGTGTTCAACTGCATTTGGTTTGTTTTCAGCTCCTGGGCTAGCGCCGTGTTCTTTTCTTCAAGGACCTGCAGGGTATATCGATCCTTAAATCGGATTGCCTCACCGCTTCAAGTCTCGGGGGCTACTGGCATATGACTATCTAAAATTGTATAAACGCTTACCTGTATGTCTTTTTAGAATAGCTGAGTGACTCCGGCAAGTCCGTCTCGAGCGGCTCGGATATATGCATCCACCGTGCTGAGTGCGGTAAATTCTTGCTCGGAAAAAGCCGGGGCACACATGGCTTCCTTTAATCGACGATGATTCATCACACTCTCCACTTCAGAATTAGTGACAGATACGTCGTCTGAATCCTCTTGAGGATTCGGATCTGGCATTGCCTCGGTTCTTGTCCTAGTTGGTGAGTCCGGCACCGGATTGGCGGACATTCGGCTAGCAGGGCGTTTGCCCACCGTCTGCCACGTGTTTCTCCTGACATCAAAGACACGAAGGAGACTTTAAACAATCCGGACTCATGCCTAGGCATGTATTAAGCGGACATACCTCTTGGAAGACTGTGGGGTTTCTGCAGCACCCCTAGTCCCCTTTCGTTTTGAACGGCTACCCTGCGTAGGGGCTGCCTTCGAGGAGGTACGGTCTGCCGAACGCCGATCCTGTTAAAAGTCCGCAACGGTGTAATAAGCAAAAGTGTAGATAAGGGTTTCCTTTCAAGAGCCCTCCGAATACTTACGATGCAGAAGGGATAGAGGCAGGGGTAGTCAGCGGTGATAGCCACTCTTAAGCCGTCAAGGCTCTCTTGATAGAATACCCCATCATCGAACTCTATGTATATGTCTGGATCCTCGTGAAAGCCAGGGTCTCCATCACGGTTATGATCCTCTGGCTGTGGAGCAGGACAGTGGACGTCCTCGATCATCTTCCTCCATGACTGTTTTTTGGTGACAAAGGGCAAAGTTGATTAGTGTCTGTGACAGCAATAAAAGTAGCGCAGACAATCGAAATCTTACCCATTCTACGGGGTTATACATGGAATAGCCCTCCTGGCAGTTTAAGCGGAGGAAGTCTTCTTTCTCACCCTTATACAGATCGGCCAGGATTGTGGCCAGTTCGGCTGGGGTATTCGGACCCTTTCGTCTGTAATGGGCAGTGTCATCTTCTCCATTATAACACCATAAGGGAGTTACTCTGGATTGAAGAGGCTGGACGCACCTCTTTATTGCAATAGCCATGACCTCAACTATCGAGTGCTCGGTATGGGCTAATAACCTGATCTTGTTAACCAACCTTTTTATTTCCTCACTGTCTTCCTCCTTGGGACTTCGGGGACGCCAGTTGGAATGCTTCTTTAAAGGAGCACTGGAAAATTCAGGAAGGCCGCGCCGAACTAGGTCCGGCAGTGGGACGTCATCTATATAAAACCATTCCGAAGCCCACTGAGCGTATACCTCCTTGGGAGTTCCTATGAGGTATCCGGATCCAGCTATACGCCATATTTCGGCACCGCCCACTTCAAAAATAGAGCCTCCCCGGTGGCGGGGAACAAGGCAAAAGAACTTCCTCCATAGTTCAAAATGGGCCTCGATGCCTAAGAACAGTTCGCAGAGGGCAACAAAACCTGAGATGTGCAGAATCGAACCTGGGGTAAGGTTGTGCAGTTGGATGCCGTAAAATTCCAATAGGCCCCTGAGAAAGGGATGGATTGGAAATCCTAGGCCCCGCAGCAGAAAGGGGACGAAGCACACCCTTTCCTCCTTATTGGGGTTGGGGAAATTCTCAGCCATCACGTCATTGCCAATTGAGGCCAATCCCGCTCGAACAGGGACTAGATCCGCGAGGGGAAGGTAGCCCTGCGTCTGGAGTCGACTCAGCTAAAGATGAGGCACGAAACAACTCTGCCAATCACCCTCTTGAGGGCCATGAGGACGCGAAGATGAGCCTGGAGCGCTGGCCATGTTGGAAAGCTTTGTTCGTAGCTAATCTCGACGGTCTTTCTTTTGTGTGATATGAGATGGCATTTGGGGATCTAGCTCTCCTTATATAGATGTCGTCCGTACATTGTGAGGGGCTTATTTGCCAAAAATCACAGGCTGCTCGTATTCACCTGGTGTGCGGAAATCGAAGCGACTGCAAAAAAAGAATCATAAAAGCAGCACATCGGGGTCAGAGCCGAACTGTCGTCAATCCGAAGTACAAATGAAGAACCCGCCTTGCAAAGCCGAAGACATAAGCCAGATACTACGTCGTCATTGAAGGCAAGCTCGGGGGCTACTGAGGGAGTCCTGGATTAAGGGGTCCTCGGGCGTCCGGGCTATGTGACATGGGCCGGACTGATGGGCCGTGAAGATATAAAGTAGAAGGCCTTTTCCCGTGTCTGGATGGGACTCTCCCTTACGTGGATGGCAAGATTGGCGTCCGGATGTGTAATTTCCTTCCTGTAAACTGACTCTGTACAAACCCTAGCCCCCTCCGATATCTATATAAACCAGAGGGGTTAGTCCGTAGAGGCTATCATAACAATCATAGGCTAGACATCTAGGGTTTAGCCATTACGATCTCGAGGTAGATCAACTCTTGTAACCCCCATACTCATCAAATACAATCAAGCAGGACGTAGGGTTTTACCTCCATTAAGAGGGCCCGAACCTGGGTAAACATCGTGTTCCCTTTGTCCCTTGTTACCTCCGGTCCTCAGACGCACAGTTTGGGACCCCCTACCCGAGATCGGCCGGTTTTGACACCGACACCGTCCTTGCAAACGTTGAACCCGCGTTCTTCAGTCCGAAAGGCATACATACAAAGCAGTACGTGCCACATGGAGTGATGAACGTTGTCTTTTCCTCATCTTCCTTGGACATGAATATTTGGTGATACCCAGAGTAAGTGTCAAGAAACTAGAGCAAATTACAGCCGGCAGTGGATTCCACAATCTGGTTGATGCGTGGCAAGGGGAAAGGATCCTTTGGACATGCTTTATTAAGATCGGTGTATGATGCGGAGCATCCTACGGACATCACCATGTCAAGAGTCCGTTCAGCAAGTGACACGTGCAACATCTACTTCACATACATAAAGGTTAATCATCTCCTTTACACGTGTTCACTTGACCCCTTCGAGGATGGTATACTACTTGACATCCCTCTCGTGTGCATGCATGGGTATTACCGGAGCTTCATTGACGACGAGGAGGAGTTCAAACGCAAGAGAACATCTACACCATCCAAGAAGGGAGAAGGAGGAGGAAGAGGGACCCTAAGACGCAAAACACCGGAGGCCTCGGACCACCCCGGGTGCCCGGCCTCCTACGCCCCGGGAGCCCGGACCCCCGGCCCCAAAGGGTGCAACCCCTCTGTCCACCCCAGGTGCCCGGGCTTTCACCCCCGGGTGCTCGCACCCCCAGGTGCCCGCACCCAGACCACCGAGTGCCGGCACCCCTACCCCCGCGGGTGCCCAGCCCCCTTCCAGGCGCCACCCCGGGTGCCCGGTCTTCTACTCCCCGATGACCCCAGGTGCGCGGCCTCTTTACCCCAGGTGCCCGGACATGTCCGGCTGTGCCTGCGTGCACTTAGGGCGAAATGACCCTTGTAACCCCATTTTTCCCCCCAATTCGTCCCTAGCCTATAAGTACTTCATATCTAGCTCATTTCCAGGGTTAGCAAAGTACTGGATAGACATTGAGAGAGCTTTGCTCATCTTCCCCTCCTCTTGGAGATCAAGACCCCTCTAGGGAAGAATCCTAGTGGATTATCAAGGCCTCCTCTTGGAGAAGATCATCACCAAGACCTCACCTCCTTTGGAGTGGGAAGAACTTTACCCTAGTGCTATTTTCCTTGGATTG
This sequence comes from Thinopyrum elongatum, assembly GCA_011799875.1. Classification (NCBI taxonomy): domain Eukaryota; kingdom Viridiplantae; phylum Streptophyta; class Magnoliopsida; order Poales; family Poaceae; genus Thinopyrum; species Thinopyrum elongatum. Next base: position 200,584,385 of record CM022297.1, on the reverse strand, counting down.
TTCTTGTACTCTTGTGGATCTCTTGTGTGCTACTCTAGTGGATGTGTAATTGGGTTTGTTTGAGTGATTTTTCCCTTGTGTTCTTGTGAGTTCATCCCTTTTCCCCCTCCATGTGTGAAAAGATCTCTCCTAGGGTTTCACCCTACAACATCTTGGTATCATGAGCAAGGTTGATTCATATCTTGGAGCCCCTACCCCCCATTTGCTAGCCTAATTTCGTTGCTTTTTGGTCCCAATTTGAAAATCCCCACAAAAATAGCCCCAAAAAATTTTCTTGCAATTTGTTAGATCTTGTGAGATTTTGTTGTTTTGGTCCATAGATTTGTTGTTTGGCAAGTGGATCTAGCCTTTCCCCAACCATCCCCACCTTTTCCACCACGAAATCCACCCAATTTTGCATTTTCCAAAAAAATCGCCCAAATCGACCACCTCGGGCACCCGGACTTCAACCCCCGGGCAAGTTTTTGCTCAACCCCCCTGACCACCCCGGGCGCCCGCACCCCTTACCCCCGGGCATCCGGACCCCCGCGCCACTTTCCTGCCCAACTCCCTGACCACCCCGGGCACCCGCACCTCCCTACCCCCGGGTGCCCGCACCCCCCAGTTTCAGCCCACTTCCGAAAACCGTTTTGGCCATAACTAATTCATTCAGAGTCCGATTTTCGTGTTCTTTAGCTCGTTTTGTAGCTATTGACATCCTCCATCCCAAAAAAATACTAACACCATCATTTGAGTTCCTCAAAATTTTGGAATTTTGGCATCTTTGCCTAGGCCCTCCACTATATCATCCGCAAAACCACCATAGCTTTCCACAACCTAACCCATTTTGCTCCATTTAGCATTTGTGGTTGCTTGAGTTGTGACTTGAGTCTCCTAAGGTGTTTCGGGTACTTAGGGATAGTTGCTCCTTCATCAACCACCACCACCACTTCCGTATTGCCAACTCCGAAACCTCCATCGCATTTCCGCTACCACCATTTGACATTTGACGTTTGAGATTTTGAGTTCGCGGTTTTTCCATTTCCTAAGGTGTTTCGGCTAGTTAGGCATGGTTCGATTTCGACATCACCGCCACTCATCATCGCCTCGGTCTTGACATCGACAACGACCACTTCATCTTCATACTAATCGTAAGCAAGGACGGTAACCTCGACGACATCATTGTACATTTCCTTGCCATAGCATTGATAACCCGAGCCATTTTGCGTCACTTACCTATCGAGACTAGCGAGTTGAGAATTGCCGGGCCACGCTCTTTGTGCAACTTAGTGATACGCTTACTCCGCATAGCTACTTTTAGCGTGCAAATCTTCTTGCCATCATCTTTGTACCATAAGTCTCTCCCGTGCATATCTTACATAATTGTCTCATACTTTGGCTCGCAAATCAAGCATTGTGGCATAGTCAAAAAAAGAGAAAGAAAAAGCTTTTAAGCAAAAGAGGAGATACAAAAGAGCTTGGAAGAAATAGAAATAGCATTGAGCCATTTTGCATATTGGATCATACACACATAGCATATTTGGGATTGAAGACGGCACATTACTCTCATAGGTTGGTGCACACGCGTATCTAGCCCATTTGAGCAATCGAGCTATTGTCTCTCTAGTATTCATGCAACAACAGCATTTTTGGTGGTCACACATTTTCCGCTCATTCCTTGGTTGCGCGGATCCCACTTATCTCTTCGTTTGTGTGTTTCAGAGTGGTATCCTCGGCTTTGATCTATTTGTTTTACTTGCAATTTTGTGAACCTTCTCAACATTATCGATATCTTGACTAACATTTGCTTGAAATTTTGTGCCACTCATCCTAACCAAACTCCTCGATAAGCCCTTACTTTTGTAGGTGTGAGAAACAAACCCGGTACCAATTCTACTATTGTAGCATTACCTTGAGTGATACTCGATACATCCTCAATCTTCGAAAAAGGTAACTTTGGTATTGTTCTCTCATTTCCTACTCACCTTAGCTCAAGACTTGTGATGGATAGGCAAAGCATATCATCTTCGGTCTTCGACCACATCGAGCAACTCGCCATCGACATACGACACTCTGAAGCAAGGAAAAGAGACTACATCAACAACAAGTTGGATGCACACATGCTTCAAGTACGAGACATGGTGGCCAACTACAAGTCTTCTTCCCCTTCGTCATCTTCAAGGCGGCAACGCTCAAGTTGCAAATCTTCTAAGCGCTCATCCGAGGCAAGCACACTTCAACCACATCCTCATCTCTGAGACGATGAGCACCATCGCATACATGGTCAAGCGCGACAACGTCACCATCAACACGATGACGCTCGAGATGCGCACACCGACAAGTCCCAACAAGCTCTACGTCACGCTACGGCCAAGCTTCATGAGCACAAGAGAAGACCGCGAGACGAGCACCACCAAGAGGAAGCTATGGCTACCACCACCACTTCGGCATCTTTGCCAAGTGTTATCAAGGCATCTTCACCTTCGGACGTACGACATCTTTGCCTACTTCCCACAAGTACGCCTACATCGACATCATCAAGTCCAAGGCAACCACCCACAAGCGAGGGCAACACTTCCATCTTCGGAAGCCCCTCAAGGAGAATGGTTGAGCATGGCAAATTCCCTTCGGCCATGGAGAAGAGCTACGAGGTGCCACATCATATGGGCCTCATACAAGACAATGACAAGACGGTCGAGCAAGGGCCATCCCCTTCGACCATGACGGCCAGCACGAACCTCTTCAACAACATGAAGACGGCGCCCCAATGGGACTCATACTCCGAGTCAAGCTATGAGACCGCTCATGAGACTTTCTCCTTGGTCTCGGAGGAGAGTGATGATTTTCTACTTCCTACGGCATTCATCTTTGGAGGTGTTATGGATGAGGAGGTTGAGCATGGGACTATCCTTCAACCAAGGCGGCGATAGGAGTTGAGCATGGAGACATTTGCACCTACATCTCTCTGACACCTATATATGACGAGATGCCCCAATTGCCATGTGAGGAGAGCCACCCCACCATGAGTGATATGAGTGACTACACCAAATATGACATTGAGTGCATTTCCTATGAGAGGATGAGTGTGACCACCACTAGCCCCACACACGAGAGCATGCCACACATCCTATGTGAGCTTGTGAGCCATTTGAGTGACTCCACCAACCATATGAGTGAGAGCATCCTACCGGGAGTGAGTGAGCCACAACACTTAGTGAGCGAGGTAGTTGAGAGGGCACGTTAGGCCACTATGATTTCTAACGACTTACTCTCTACTCCGAGTGTGTTTTTTACTTTGGTGCTAGATCTCCAACAAGATGAAGCACCAATACTCAACGAGTCCATACCCCTAGTGGGCAAACCGATGGCCATGATGGACGATGTTGCACCCCCCACATGGTACCATCAAGTTGATGAAGATATTGACCAAGTGTCAATTTTTGCAACTTCACCTACAACACATGAGCAGAGCTCTAAAGGTAACATAGGTGATGGTACTTCGCTTGTCCCACTAGTGGACTATCTTGAAAATGATTGCTTGCATGATGATGATCACCTTATGGATTCACCACATACTATGTCTTCTACATGCTTAGATGTGCCACCTATTTATGACGAATATGATGATGAGCATGTCGAATTGCCTAGTTGTGATGTTATGCTCCATAGGATATCATGTGAAAATTCTATCGGTCACGTCACGTTTGACAATCCATTAAACTTGTCATATGCTATGAGTGAGATTTCCCATATTGCATCATTACAATCTCAACATAGTAACTATGCATGCCCCATTAAAATAAATCCCATTTGCACTTATGGCATAGATGACAAGGTCATGGTTATTGGATTTTGCTTCTCTTGCGATGATATTGCTATGCTATCTTTGCAAAATTTGTGCAATTCATCTCATATGCCATGCCATGAACATGAATGTAGTTCGCATGATTCCATCCCTTGTGTGCACCATATGCATACCATTCATGACAATGCTCTAGATATTCCTAGTGATGCATTACACAATTTGAGTCTCCTTTATGCCATACACAATAATAAACCTTTCATGATGGATGACATATTTCTATATCACGCAACTCATTTATTTGAGAATTGGATATTTTGTGCTAACCAACACATGCACGTGCGCATCATAATGGATGATGTGTACATATACCATGCGCACACAATTTTTCCTTTGCCTTTGTTTTATGTAGGTATTCAAGAATACTTGTCAACCTCACAATCCCATGAGTTGACAAAACGAGCTCTTGAGCAACGATGATTTGGGATCCCATGGATTATCCTTACCACCATTACCTTCGCGCAAGGACTTCGCGCATTACTTTTACTTGGCTCTCACATGGCTATGGGTTATATACCACTTATCTCCTTATGCCCATTTTACCATGTTCACCTTGCATGATATGACTCTTTCCACGATTTTGCCATGCAATTGTGACCCTTGCTTACACTTACATATGATTCACCATTCTACTACTACTATGTGTATTTGCATGCTTGTTGGAGATCCTTGTTGCTATTGCCATGTTCTATGTGTGCCCCATGATATTGTGCATACTTTGCTCATATCTTGTTTTCATGCTTGCGATATGTCATGCGCATTGCATATGCCAACTATTTGCCAACATGCCATGATTGCCGTGATTACCTCTAGTATGTTGCATCTTCGCACTACTAGCTTGTATGACTTGATTTCCTCACACATGTTGCACAATTGCTTTTTCATTTGCATTGAGTGCCACAATATTTTCACCACACTCGATCAACATTATGCTTGGATTGTCTTACACTTTGGCTTGCACATTACACATTTCATATACATGATGCCTCATGTGTTTAGACATCTCATCTTCTTTTGTGTTGTGAATAATACCTATGCATACCATAGACCATTTGTTGAGCACTTAATGCATGCTTGCTATGACCATGAGGTAGATGCTTACTCTCTTGTCACACATATTAGCATCTCTACCTCCCAATTACATGCTTCTTTCCATGATGCCCTTGATTGTGCCAAATCCATATGCTTACATGACATGCCACAACCTTCTGTCACACCATATGATATGCATGATGACAGCACTTGTTCAGTGAATCACCACTTGAATGCTTGGTTTTGCACTAACGCTAACCACATTTGTTTTTCCAAGTGTTTGTTGATCTTGCTCCTTTTGAAGGAATCACTAGATGGTGCGACATTAGAGAGTGCCCATTTCTCGCTTCAAGACTATGAGTACTTGGTGAACGTTCACTTCTACACGGCGAAGCCATCTCTTTCCCATGGTGATTTGGTTTTCGATCTGAGGTCAGATCTTTCCCAAGGGGGAGGGGATGATGCGGAGCATCCTACGGACATCACCATGTCAAGAATCCATTCGGCAAGTGACACGTGCAACATCTACTTCACATACATAAAGGTCAATCATCTCCTTTACACGTGTTCACTTGACCCCTTCGAGGATGGTATACTACTTGACATCCCTCTTGTGTGCATGCATGGGTATTACCGGAGCTTCATTGACGACGAGGAGGAGTTCAAGCGCAAGAGAACATCTACAGCATAAAAGAAGGGAGAAGGAGGAGGAAGAGGGACCCCAAGACGCAAAACACCGGAGGCCTCAGACCACCCTGGGTGCCCGGCCTCCTACGCCCCGGGTGCCCGAACCCCCGGCCCCAAAGGGTGCGGCCCCTCTATCCACCCCGGGTGCCCGGGCTTTCACCTCCGGGTGCCCGCACCCCCGGGTGCCTGGCCCCCTCCCAGGCTCCACCCCGGGTGCCCGGCCCTCAACCCCTGGTGCCCGGTCTACTACTCCCCGATGACCCCGGGTGCCCGACCTCTTTACCCCGGGTGCCCAGACATGTCCGGCTGTGCCTGCGCGCACTTAGGGCGAAATGACCCTTGTAACCCTGTCCCCCCCCCCCCAATTCGTCCCTAGCCTATAAGTACTCCATATCTAGCTCATTTCTAGGGTTAGAAAAGTATTGGATAGACATTGAGAGAGCTTTGCTCATCTTCCCCTCCTCTTGGAGATCAAGACCCCTCTAGGGAAGAATCCTAGTGGATTATCAAGGCCTCCTCTTGAAGAAGATCATCACCAAGACCTTACCTCCTTTGGAGTGGGAAGAACTTTACCCTAGTGCTATTTTCCTTGGATTGTTCTTGTATTCTTGTGGATCTCTTGTGTGCTACTCTAGTGGATGTGTAATTGGGTTTGTTGGAGTGATTTTCCCCTTGTGTTCTTGTGAGTTCATCCCTTTTCCCCCCTCCAAGTGTGAAAAGATCTCTCCTAGGGTTTCACCCTACAATAGTCTAGTCAATGCAAAGCCTCCATTTCCCATTTGCCTTGCGTACGACAACCACATTTGCCAACCAAGTTGGGTGTAGGACTCGCCTGACCAGGCCAGCTGCCTCGAGTTTCTTAATTTCTTCTGCCATGAACTGTTGCCGCTCCAAAGCTTGCTTCCTGACCTTCTGCTTGATGGGCCGAGCATGAGGGTAGACAGCAAGGTGGTGCTCAATTACCTCCCTAGGAACACCGGGGATGTCAGATGGTTGCCATGCAAAGACATCTACATTCGCCCGCGGGAAGGTAATGAGCACGCTTTCCTATTTGTCATCTAGGGTGGCACTGATGGTGAAGGTACCGTCAGTGCCATCCTCCCTTGCCAGCACCTTCTTTATCGCAGGTGGAGTGGCCTTGGATATCTTGCCGGTAGAGCTTTTCGGTGAGTCCTCGACGGGTGCGCAGCACTCCAAAGAGGCGTGATGTCTACTACGTAACTTGTTCTTGTAGACTTGTGTTGGGCCTCCAAGCGTAGAGTTTTGTAGGACAGTAGCAATTTTCCCTCAAGTGGACGACCTAAGGTTTATCAATCCATGGGAGGTGTAGGATGAAGATGGTCTCTCTCAAACAACCCTGCAACCAAATAATAAAAAGTCTCTTGTGTCCCCAACACACCCAATACAATGGCAAATTGTATAGGTGCACTAGTTCGGCGAAGAGATGGTGATAAAAGTGTAGTAATGATAGTAGATATTGATTTTTGTAATAGGAACAATAAAAAACAGCAAGGTAACAATTGATAAAACGGAGCACAAACGGTATTGCAATGCTTGAAAATGAGGCCTAGGGTCCATACTTTCACTAGTGCAACCTCTCAACAATGCTAATATAATTGGATCATATAACCATCCCTCAAAGTGCGATGAAGAATCACTCCAAAGTTCCTATCTAGCAGAGAACATAAGAAGAAATTGTTTGTAGGGTACGAAACCACCTCAAAGCTATTCTTTCCGATCGATCTATCCAAGAGTTCGTACTAAAATAACACCAAAGCAAATTCAGATTCGTAATGCTCAATCCAACACAAAGAACCTCAAAGAGTGCCCCAAGATTTCTATCGGAGAAACAAAGACAAGAACGTGCATCAACCCCTATGCATAGATTACCCCAATGTCACCTCGGGAATCCGCGAGTTGAGTGCCAAAACATATATCAAGTGAATCAATATAATACCCCATTGTCACCACGGGTATTCGTATGCAAGACATATATCAAGTGCTCTCAAATCCATAAAAGTATTCAATCCGATAAAACAAAATCTCAAAGGGAAAACTCAACTCATCACAACAAGATAGAGAGGGAGAAAAACCATATGATCCAACTACATTAACAAAGCTCCCGATACATCAAAATTGTGCCATCAAGAACACGAGGGAGAGAGAGATTAAACACATAGCTACTGGTACAAACCCTCAGCCCCGAGGGTGGACTACTCCCTCCTCATCATGGTGGCCGCAGGGATGATGAAGATGGCCACCGGTGATGATTTCCCCCTTTGGCAGGGTGTCGGAACGGGGTCTAGATTGGATCTCATGGATATAGAGGCCTTGCAGTGGTGGAACTTCTGATCTAGGGCTACCCTAAGGGTTTTTGGAATAGTTGGGAATTTATAGGGCGAAGAGGCGGTGCGGGAGGCCACCGAGGTGGGCACAACCCACCGGGGCACGCCTGGGGGCCCAGGCGCACCCTGGTGGGTTGTGCCCCCCTTGGGGGCACCCCCTAGGTGCTGCTCTGGCCCATTGGATGTCTTCTGGTCCATAAAAAATCCACAAAAAGTTTTGCGGTGTTTGGACTCCGTTTGATATTGATTTCCTGCGATGTAAAAAACAAGCAAAAAACAACAACTGGCACTGGGCACTAGGTCAATAGGTTAGTCCCAAAAAATGATATAAAGTTGCTATAAAATGATTGTAAAACATCCAAGAATGATAATATAACAACATGAATACTTCATAAATTATAGATACGTTGGAGACGTATCAAGGCGTGCTATATTCTTTGTCTTGGCGGGAGCCATTGTTTTGCCAGTTTCTGCTGCGACCGCGTCCCTGTAGAGTTTGTCCATGCAAATGATTGCATCTTTCTTGTCGAAGCTGATAGTGATGACGCCCATGGGCCCCGGCATCTTCAACGTGTTGTAAGCATAATGTGATGCTGCCATGAATTTGGCCAAGGCCGGGCAGCCAAGAATTCCATTGAATGACAAGGGGATCTTCACCACATCGAACACAACCTTCTATGTCCTATAATTTATTTCCCTGCCAAACATCACCGGCAACATGATCTTCCCTTTAGGTTGGCTCCTTCCCGGGTTGATTCCTTGGAACATCCCCGTTTTCCGGAGCTCTTCCTCAGGGATCTGCAGCCTCTCGATCACCTCGGGGGAGATCAAGTTCAAGCCAACTCCACCGTCAACTAGTATTTTCATGACCTTGAGGTTGCATATCATTGGTGAGACCAACAACGGTAAACACCCGACCGCAGTTGTGCGATCAGGGTGATCCTCGGCATCGAAAATAATAGGTGTGTGAGACCACTTGAGGGGCTTTTGTGCATCTGCTGCTAGTTATGCCGCATTGACTTCCCGCGCCCACTGTTTGAGTTGGCGGTGGGAGGAGTGCAAAGATGCACCCCCGTCAATGCACATGGCCTCTGTTCCCTTCTGGAACTCATGCTCACTAGACTCTTCGTCATCCTCCCCATCACTTCCTTCATCTTCTTCTTTCTTCTCTCTGCCCCTGGCGGGCTTTTCTTTCTCCTGGCTGGTGTTGCCGTTGTGTCCACCTCGACCACCGCGGCCCTTCTTGTCGGACCCACCTGTACCTTCCCGACCCTTCTCCGTGTCCCGCTTCTCGTACTCTGCTTTCTGCTTCTCAACCAGCTGCTTGACCTAGCGGCACTCTTGGAGGTCATGGCCCTTGGTACGATTAATCTTGCAGTACGGCCCGTCGGACTTGCCAGTCTTCTCCCTGATGGCTCGTATCCACGTCAGTTTTTCCCCGAAGAGGAAGGGATGATGCAGTACAACTTCGGTAGGTATTTCCCTCAGTTATGAAACAAAGGTTATCGAACCAGTAGGAGAACCAAGCAACACTATGTAAACGGTACCTGCACACGTCAATCCCTCACGGGTAAAAGATTGGTAAAGATATAATTTGGTAAATGCAAATAGAATAACGGCAAATAAAATTTAGCGAGGTATTTTTGGGGTTTTTGATAGGGATAATTGGTTTTATACCCTTAGTTGTGTCCCCCTCGTCAGGATTGCCCCTAGTTTCTGAAAACACGTGGTCTTGCCCGACCCACTTTGGTGTCTTGTTCTTTTGCCCTTTGACCGTTTGACCGTCACTTTGAAAACTTCATAACTAATTCATACTAAATCAGAAAAATGCAAATAAGATACCAAAATGTTCGGAAAAACATCATCTGTATGTCAATGTCACTTGCATTCATGACAAAAGTGTTGGTAAGTGCCCATCCAAGTTTTAGATCTTATCATACCACCATGAATAGTAAAATCTAAAAAAAATTCAAAAAATTCAAAAATAAAGTTGGTGTCAAAGAATGCCAAATGTTTTAAGTGCTTGCCAAGTTCCATCAGGGAATGACATTCGTGGAAGGCGTGGCAAAAAAAAACAATCAACAATCGAAAATATATTGTTTTTTTGCCACAACTTCCACGAATGTCATTCCCTGATGAAAGTTGGCAAGCTCTTAACACATTTGCCATTCTTTGCCACCAACTTTTTCTTGAATTTTTTGAACTTTTTTAGATTTTACTGTTCATGGTGGTATGATAAGAGCTAAAACTCGGATGGGCACTTACCAACATTTTTGTCATGAATGCAAGTGACATTGACATACAGGTGATGTTTTTCCGAACATTTTGGTATCTTATTTGCATTTTTTTGATTTAGTATGAATTAGTTATGAAGTTTTCAAAGTGACGGTCACACGGTCAAAGGGCAAAATCACAAGACGCCAAAGTGCGTCGGGCAAGACCACGTGTTTTCAGAAACTAGGGGCAATCCTGACGAGGGGGGCACAACTAAGGGTATAAAACCAATTATCCCTTTTTGATAATATAGATCTGAAAATAAAATATGCAAATAAATAAAAAGGCAAATAGCAATATAGATCTGAAGATATATGATGAGAAAATAGACTTGGGAGCCGTAGATTTCACTAGTGGCTTCTCTCGAGAAAATAGCATACGATGGGTAGACAAATTACTGTTGGGCAATTGATAGAACTTCAAATAATTATGATGATATCCAGGCAATGATCATTATATAGGCATCACGTCCAAGATTAGTAGACCGATTCCTGCCTGCATCTACTACTATTACTCCACACATCGACCGCTATCCAGCATGCATCTAGTGTATTAAGTTCGTGGAGAAACAGAGTAATGCAATAAGAACGATGACATGATGTAGACAAGATCTATTCATGTAGGAATAGACCCCATCTTGTTATCCTTAATAGCAACGATACATACGTGTCATGTCCCCTTCTGTCACTGAGATTGAGCACCATAAGATCGAACCCATCACAAAGCACCTCTTCCCATGGCAAGAAAAATCGATCTAGTTGGCCTAACTAAACCAAAGATTCGAAGAAGAAATACAAGGCTATAAGTAATCATGCATATAAGTGATCAAAAGAAGACTCAAATAACTTTCATGGATAAAATAGATCTGATCATAAACTCAAAGTTCATCGGATCCCAACAAACACACCGCAAAAAGAGTTACATCAAATAGATCTCCAAGAGACCATTGTATTGAGAATCAAATGAGAGAGAGGAAGCCATCTAGCTAGTAACTACGGACCCGTAGGTCTACAATGAACTACTCACGCATCATCGGAGAGGCACCAATGAGGATGATGAACCCCTCCGTGATGGTGTCTAGATTGGATCTGGTGGTTCTGGAACTTGCGGCGGCTGGAATTGTTTTTTGTCGACTCCCTAGGGTTTCTGGAATAATTGGGTATTTATAGAGCAAAGAGGCGGTGTGGGAGGCCACTGAGGTGGGCACAACCCACCAGGGCGCCCCTGGGCCCCCAAGCGCGCCCAGGCAATTTGTGTCCCCTCGGGGCACCCCTCTGGTACTTCTTTGGCCCATCCTGTGTCTTCTGGCCCAGAAAAATTCTCCAAAAAGTTTCGCTGCGTTTGGACTCCGTTTGGTATTGATTTTCTATGAAGTAAAAAACAAGCAAAAAACAGCAACTGGCACTAGGCACGGTCAATAGGTTAGTCCCAAAAAATGATATAAAGTTGCTACAAAATGATTGTAAAACATCCAAGAATGATAATATAACATCATGGAACAATAAAAAATTATAGATACGTTGGAGACGTATCAGCATCCCCAAGCTTAATTCCTGCTCGTCCTCGAGTAGGTAAATGATAAAAACAGATTTTTTTTATGTGGAATGCTGCCCAATATGTTCATCACATTCTTTTCTTTTGTAGCATGGACATATGGACTTTTATATGGTTCAAAGCAATAGACTAGTTTTGACATGAAGATTTCAATACTCAAGCATATCAACAAGCAACCATGTCTTTCAAAATATCAACACTAAAGCAAGTTATCCCTAGCCCATCATGCTCAATCATTGATCCATTCATAAAACACACTCGCATATTAGCTACATCTAATGCTCAAGTACGATCATAGTGCCCCTTAGTTGGTGCTTTATAAGAGAAGATGGAGACTCAAATAAAAATAAAAATTGCATAAAGTAAATAGAAAGGCCCTTCGCAGAGGGAAGTAGGGATTTGTAGAGGTGCCAGAGCTCGAAGCGAAAATTAAGAGGTAAAACATTTTGAGAGGTATACTTTTCCCATCAACAAAAATGACCGAGAAATTTCCAACACTTTCCATGCTAGATATATCATAGGCGGTTCCCAAACAGAAAATAAAGTTTATTCCTTTTTCCACCATACTTTCACATTCCACGGCTAGCCGTATCCATGGGTGTCGTCCATACCAACACTTTCCAAGGAATTTATTATTTGACAACATAAAGTAGATTTCTTTTTCATTTCGGGACTGGGCATCCCTAATACCTTTGTCGTACTCTCGTGCAATGACAAGTGAATAAACACTCATCTTGAGAATAACACATCTAGCATGGAAAATATTGGCCACCCCCTGCCGCTTCATGAGCGGTACGAGCACACAAAAAGGAAATTTATTTTGAAATTGGAGATGGCACATACAAATTTGCTTAGAACGGCACAGAAATACCGCATATAGGTAGGTATGATGGACTCATATGGCAAAACTGGGTTTAAGGTTTTTGGATGCACAAGTAGTGTTCCTACTTAGTACAAGTGAAGGCTAGCAAAAAGATTAAGAAGCATCCAACCAAGAAACAAAAAATCTCATAAACGAGCATTAAGCATAACTAACACCGAATATTGCACCACAAGTAGGATGTAATTTCATTGCATAACTGTTGACTTGTGTGCTTGCATAGGGAATCACAAACCTTAACACCAATATTCTTACTAAAGCATAATTACTCACCAACATGACTCATATATTATATCATCATATCGCAAAACTATTAAAAAGAATCAAGTTTAATTTGTCCAATGATCTTCATGAAAGTTTTTATTATATCCCTCTTGAATATCTATCACTTTGGGACTAGTTTCATATGTTGCTTTTGGTAGCTCAAACAAATCTAAGTGAAGAATATGAGCATAAAATTTTCTTCTCTCAAAATAATATAAGTGAAGCATGAGAGAATTTCTTCAAAAATTTACTAACTCCCAAATAAATCTAAGTGAAGCATGAGAGCATTTCTTGAAAAATATTAAAGCACACCGTGCTAAAAAAGATATAAGTTAAGCACTAGAGCAATTTCATAGCTCAAAAAATTTAAGTGAAGCACATAGAGCAATTCTAATAAATCATAGCATAATTTTGGCTCTCTCAAATAGGTGTGTCCAGCAAGGATACTTGTGACAAACTAAAAAGCAAGACAAGCAAAGACTTATATCATACAAGACGCTCCAAGCAAAATTCATGATATGTGACGAATAAAAATATAGCTCCAAGTAAAATATCGATGGTCGTTAGAAGAAAGAGGGGATGCCACTCGGGAGCATCCCCAAGTTTAGTTGCTTGTTTCTATTTGGATAATAGCTTGGGGTTCCATGGGGCATCCCCAAGATTAGGCTCTTCTTACTCCTTATTCCTTCATCCATCGTGATCTCACCCAAAACATGAAAACTTCAATCACACAAAACTTAACAAAACTTCGTGAGATCCGTTAGTATAAGAAAACCAATCTTTACTTTAAGTACTGTAGAAAACCCATTCAAATTTTGTTATTGCATTATATCTATTGTACTCTAACTTTACCATGGCTTATACGCCCCGATGCAAACCATAGATTCATCAAAATAAGCACACAATGCAAAAAAACAGAATCTGTCAAAAACAGAACAGTTTGTAAAGATGTGAATTGTTCTCATACTTATGTAACTCCAAAAATTCTGAACAATTTGTAAAACATATTAAATTTGTATATCAATCTTGTGTAAAAAAATTCAGAATTTTTCATCGCTTCTGTGAATCTAGACAATTATTTTACTGGACGCAAAAGTTTCTGCTTTCCAACAAGATCAAATCAACTATCACCAAAGCTATCCCAAAGGCTTTACTTGGCACAAACACTAATTAAAACATAAAAAAACACAATTATAACAGAGGCATAATTGTGCAAACACTCAAGAACAGAAAGAAAAAGGCAAAAATAAATTTTATTCATTGGGTTGCCTCCCAACAAGCGCTATCATTTTATGCCCCTAGCTAGGCATAAAGCATAGATTCAAGTATTGTCATCTTTGGTTTTGGATCCATAGGATGCCATCATGATTGATTCATATGGTGGCTTAATTCTTGTTCTATGGAAGTGTCCCATACCCTTTCTCAAAGGAAATTGAAATTTAATATTCTCTTCTTTCATATCAATCACGACACCTATAGTGCGTAAAAACGGTCTACCAAGAATAATTGGGCAAGACGGATTGCAATCAATATCAAGAACAATAAAATCTATGGGCACATAATTCCTATTTGCAAGAATAAGAACATCATTAATTCTTCCCAAAGGCTTTTAAATAGTAGAAGCCGCCAAGTGCAAGTTTAAAGAACACTCTTCAATATTGGTAAGACCAAGCACATCACATAAAGATTTCCGAATTATGGAAACACTAGCACCCAAATTACATAAAGCAAAAAACTCATAATTTTTTATCTTGACTTTGATGGTGGGTTCCCATTCATTATGCAATTTTCTAAGAATTGAGATCTCTAATTCCAACTTTTCTTCAAAAGCTTTCATCATGGCATCAACAATATGTTTAGTAAAAGCTTTATTTTGTTCATAGGCATGAGGTGAATTGATCATGGATTGCAACAAAGAAATACAATCAATCAAAGAGCAACTATCATAATTAAAGTCTTTGTAATCCAAAAAAGTGGGCATATCACTAGTTAAAGTTTTGACCTCTCCAAACCCACTTTTATCAATTTTCTCAACAAGATTTTCACCCTCCGAATTATCGGGACGCCTTCTAACTAAAGTTGACTCTTCTTCAGTCCCTTTATCATCAATTTTAATTTTCCTAAACAAGGAATCAATAGAAGAAATACCAATCACTTTAAGATCTTCATCATTTTTATCTTCTAACGAGATTGGTTTAGCGGCCATTTGATTTACTAGGGTAGCTTGTGCATCGGATATTTTGCCTAGCAAACTTTTAGCAAAAGCATACTTATATTGGAGATTACAAACTTCTCTACTAATATCATCAAGTTGTTTTGTTATAGCATCCAACACAACCGAGTGTTCTTTAAGTTCTTCGGTAAAATATTTATTGTGCTCAAATTGCGTAGTCATATATTCCTTAGTACTTTTCTCAATTTCAAGCAAAAATTTGGGGTAAGGAACATCATAATATTTTCTTTGAGGCATCATGATTACGCAAACAAGAATGCACATAAAAACAGATCTGGCGAGAAAACGGCGAACGAAAAAGAGGGCGAATAAAACGGCAAATTTTTGTGAAGTGGGGGAGACGAAAATGAGAGGCAAATGGCAAGAATGTAAATTGCAAGGAGATAAGATTTGTGATTAGGAACCTGATAGATGTTGATGATGTCTCCCCGACAACGGCGCCAGAAATCCTTTCTTGATGCCTCGTATCCGTGTCAGTTTTTCCGCGAAGAGGAAGGAATGATGCAGTACAGCTTCGGTAGGTATTTCCCTCAGTTATGAAACCAAGGTTATCGAACCAGTAGGAGAACCAAGCAACACTATGTAAACGGTACCTGCACACAAAGAATAAATACTTGCAACCTGACGCATAAGAGGGGTTGTCAATCCCTCACATGTAAAAGATTGATAAAGATATAATTTGGTAGATGCAAATAGAATAACGGCAAAATAAAATTCAACGCGGTATTTTTGGGGTTTTCGATAATATAGATCTGAAAATAAAAGATGCAAATAAATAAAAAGGCAAATAGCAATATAGATCTGAAGATATATGATGAGAAAATAGACCCGGGGGCCGTAGATTTCACTAGTGGCTTCTCTCGAGAAAATAGCATACGGTGGGTAGACAAATTACTGTTGGGAAATTGATAGAACTTCAAATAATTATGACGATATCCAGGCAACGATCATTATATAGGCATCACGCCCAAGATTAGTAGACCGACTCCTGCCTGCATCTACTACTATTACTCCACACATCGACCGCTATCCAGCAGGCATCTAGTGTATTAAGTTCATGGAGAAACGGAGTAATGCAATAAGAATGATGACATGATGTAGACAAGATCTATTCATGTAGGAATAGACCCCATCTTGTTATCCTTAATAGCAATGATACATATGTGTCATGTCCCCTTCTGTCACTGGGATTGAGCACCGTAAGATCGAACCCATCACAAAGCACCTCTTCCCATGGCAAGAAAAATCGATCTAGTTGGCCTAAATAAACCAAAGATTCGAAGAAGAAATACGAGGCTATAAGTAATCATGCATATAAGAGATCAAAAGAAGACTCAAATAACTTTCATGGATAAAATAGATCTGATCATAAACTCAAAGTTCATTGGATCCCAACAAACACACTGCAAAAAGAGTTACATCAAATAGATCTCCAAGAGACCATTGCATTGAGAATCAAATGAGAGAGAGGAAGCCATCTAGCTACTAACTACGGACCCGTAGGTCTACAATGAACTACTCACGCATCATCGGAGAGGCACCAATGAGGATGATGAACCCCTCCGTGATGGTGTCTAGATTGGATCTGGTGGTTCTGGAACTTGCGGCGGCTGGAATTGTTTTTCATCGACTCCCCTAGGGTTTATGGAATATTTGGGTATTTATAGAGCAAAGAGGCGGTGTGGGACGCCACCGAGGTGGGCACAACCCACCAGGGCGCGCCTGGGCCCCCAGGCGCGCCCAGGTGGGTTGTGCCCCCCTCGGGGCACCCCTCTGGTACTTATTTGGCCCATCCTGTGTCTTCTGGCCCAGAACAATTCTCCAAAAAGTTTCGCTGCATTTGGACTCCGTTTGGTATTGATTTCTGCGAAGTAAAAAACAAGCAAAAAAATAGCAACTGGCACTGGGCACTATGTCAATAGGTTAGTCCCAAAAAATGATATAAAGTTGCTATAAAATGATTGTAAAACATCCAAGAATGATAATATAACAGCATGGAACAATAAAAAATTATAGACATTGGAGACGTATCACTCCCCCGTGGTGGCAACCTGGCAATCAGCACACGTGGCCGCTTCTTTGCCGGTACTCTCCGCCTTGGGCTTCTTGGCGGGGCTGAGTTGCCGGAGCACTCCACAGCCATAACTGTCTTTCCCTTGCGCTTCCTGTTGCGTCTTCAACCTTTCTTCCTTGGGGCAGCCTCGTCGTCATCGTCAGAATCGACTTCAACACTGGCTTCCTCTCCGGGAAGTCTCCTCCCTTCTTCTGCACGCGCACACTTGTCCGCCAACGTGTAGAGCTCGTTGACAGTCTTTGGCAACCGAATATGCATCTTCTCCCTCATCTTGCGATTACGCACATTTTTGTGGAATGCGGCAATCACAGCTGCAGGGTGGATATCCGGTATACTGCGGTGCACATGGCTGAACCTCTGAATATATCTGCGCAAATCTTCTCCTTCCTTTTGTGGGATCACTTGCAAGTCGTTGGGCACCCCCGAGCCTTTCTGTCCCCCGGTGAATGCACCAACAAACTCATTGCAAAGATAGGACCACGAGGAAATGGAGTTTTCTGGTAGGTTCATCAACCAGGACCTCACATTGGGCTTGAGCACCAACGGGAAGTAGTTGGCTAGCACCTTTTCGTCTCTTCCCCCGGCAGCCTGTAAAACGATGGTGTAAACGCCTAAGAACTCTGCCGGGTTTTGACTGTCGTCGTACTTTTCTGGTACTTCGGGCATGAACGCGCGGACAGACGGCCAATGGACTTGCCGCAGCTCACGTGTGAAAGCGGGGCACCCAACCTCATAAGGTAGGTACCCGCCAACAACGGGCGCTAGCTCATCAACGACTGGACCGCTGCACTCGTCTAATTGACGGCGTGCCTCCGGCGCCATTGGATACTGGTGCGAGCGTCCTCCGCTCGCCTCTCCAGCAACACTTGCCTTTGATCCCACTACGTCTGCGGATCTGACGAAGCCATGGATGCGTCATCGGGCTATGCATCTTGGTGGTTTTGCTGCGAGAGTCGGTGTTGCCGGGGAGGGTACTGCACCGTGGGTGCGCCACCTGCCCCATGGCCCTCGGCTCGAGCCGCAGGCGCAGTTCGCGGGCGCCGCGAGGGCTCCGCCAACTGGGACCTGTTCGCATCGGCAAACTCGATCAAACTCCAAATGGTAGCCCTCCACTCGTCCATCTTGTCAGCCGGGAAATCCAGCAGCATCTGCGCCCACGCCATCGCCTCCGTCGCCGTTTGGGGCATGTTAGAGCGTGAGGAATGTGACGTCGCTTGACTCCTGCCGGAGCCAACAGGAGCAGCGTTACGGTCTCTTTGCCGAATCGTGAGGGCGGCAGTGGGCTGGCACGGTGGGAGTGGCACCTGGAGATCTTGAGCCTGATCAACCGGTGACTTACCGTGCGGACGCTATTGTGGAGGCACAGCAGCTCCGCCCGGCGTCACTTCGCGTCCATCTTGCGATGGGCGCGGTGCGTGTCTTGATGTTGTCTCCCCTGTAGCTGCTGGGGTCAGTGCAGCGGGAGGATCTCGGCTCGTGCCGGACTGGGCGGTGTCGCTTCGGTGGCTGCGCTCGCCCTGGCGCGGGGAAGCGGGAGTTGAGCGTCCGCGCCGCCCGCACCATTGTTGTGGTTGCCGCCAGAGGGTTGCGGGAGCTGACCGGCTCCGGCGTTCCTATCATCCACTCCCGCCGCGGCGGGCACGGCGACAACACCTCCTGTGTCGGCCGCGCCCCCCCATGGCTCCCGCACCGCCCGCCAAAGTGGCGCCGCCTGCGCCATCCGCAGGTGAATGTGGTGGGAGCCTGGACGAGGATGGTTTCATCGTCATGGAGCCCTTTTTCTTAGGCACCATGGATGATGCAGATCTTTACACAGCCGATGCGCCACTCGTTGCCTTAATTCACGCCAATGCAGAGCCCCCTACCTGGCGTGCCAAAGATGTCGGTGTGGAGCCGACGATCTATCGGGCAATGTAGCCCCTTTGCTGGTTCGGCGAGGGGTGGCGATCGATGCAAAGCGCAAGTACAACGAGGAGCACACGATTTTACCCAGGTTCGGGCTGCCCGGGGGCGTCAAACCCTAATCCTGCCTTTGGTGTATTGGGTGGTGTTTGGGGCACAAATACACGGAGCGCTCTCCCCCGGCAAGTGGTGGAGAGAGCAGCTACACGGATACCTATGATTGAGAGTTGCAAAGATTCGAACCCCCTCTAATGTTGCCCTGGCCCTCCTTTTATAGCTCAAGGGGTCACCACAGTGGCAAAAAGGTCATTACAGGGGTGATTAGACTGATGCAGAGCTATCATACCTAACTCTGACAGTTAAGACAAAACACATTAAATGCGCTGCTAGGTGTCATGTGGAGGTTGAATCCCGGCAAGGTTGCCGCGCCGCTTATCCAGCTACCTCCGATTAGCGTGACACGCCATCAGGACAGGTGCCAATAAAGGTGATTTGCCTCCCTAACGAGCTGACACGCACGGGTTACGTCCACCTAAACACTTGTGAGCTCGACACCTCACTAATCAGTGACCAGCTGGTCAGAGAGGCGGAGCGCTGGTGTTGGCGGGAAGCCCATGCCCGAGGGGCTTGCCGGGGCTTGACTTGCTCGCTCGTCCCTGCCGGAGTTTGTTGCTTCCGTTGTGATATTTGTAGCTTGTTCCAAGGCTTGGCCTTCTTAATGCTCTCCTTGATCTCACGAAGAGCGGCTTCTCTGGTTTGGTTGCATATGAGACTTGGCACTTGAAGTAAGAGTTGCAATGCGCCTGTGCATAAGTCAGGGCGGCAAACACTCATGTTTGTTGCACCGACAGAGATGGCTCTGAAACGAGCGAGGTAAGCTCTATCAATCCCTCCAATTTGTTTTAGTTAAAAAGCTTTCAATTCGATGCATTATTTGGCACAAGATGAAACCTATTCAATCTAGTAGATTTTGATTTTTGTTGTTCTTAGGTTTGTTTAGTTAGGAGCAATATGATGTATGTGGTTGGATATGAACCCTAGTTCATTTGGTGTTTACTAATTCATGTTTCTATAGAGTTTCAACATGAACCCTAGTTCATGTTCATAATATTATTTTTGAATTGTTCATTGATATTTGATGTGGTTGAATATGATTGAATATGATTGATTAATGTGATATGATGAATAAATACGATTGATTATAGATGCGATGGATATATATGATTGTTGATTCAATATGATTTTTTTAGTTTGATTAAATATGATTCATTTTCATTGATATAGTAACTAGGTTTTTAGTTTGATTAACATGATTCATTTGCATATTCCATTGTCGATTATATCTTTTATGATATATTTATTGATTGATGTTAGTTGAATGATCTACAATTGATGAATATGAAATGGTGCATGTTGGTTGAATATGACACGATTCATTTGCAATTGTTTTAGGAGCCCCCCTTTGCGCCCACCATCAGCACTAAGTACACCATGCTTGACCATGCGTTCAACAACGGTCATCACGCCCATTTTATGGAGAATGGATTGGTAATAACTATGATCAACTTGTTGCACCAAAAATTGGTTATTATGAGAAATGAAGTTACTAACTATTTCTGTTTACATTTTGACAGATGCTACCGCCATTGCGGATGAGGGGCCACACCAAGGCCGTTCAGATGCAGTATGACGAATGCTACACGTCGTACTTCACGAGAGCAAGGCTGCTGGGTTTCATGCTTCAGTTCAAGCGAAAGCCGCCGACGCTCGTCCACTCAGCTCTCATAACATTGGTCGACCAATGACACCCCGAGGCGCATAGTTTCCATCTCCCATGTGGTGAGATGACGGTGACACTCGAGGACTTGCCATGATCACGGCCCTACCGATCCAGGGCCAGGCTCTCACTAGGCGAGTGGACAAGAACAATTGGCAGGAGAGGGTTATCACCCTCATCGGTGACTGCCTTGCCACCCGAGGTAACTATACATCTGGTGTACCACTCATGTGGATCCAGAACAACCGGGCCATATGCCCGAAAGACACCGATGCGCAGACCGTGGAGCAGTACACGAGGGCCTACTTGTGGTACCTTCTAACGGAGGTCGTGTTTCCAGACTGCTCGGGGGACACCGCCCTATGGATGTATGTGGACTTCCTGGCCGACCGGGATGCAGGGTACAGCTAAGGGTCCGCCGCCCTCGCGTACCTATACCGCTCGGTAAGATAAATATCTCAATATTCGTTTATGGACGTATGTATGCTACTTTAGATCGTGTTATGTGATCATCAATTGGTGTTTGTAGCTGGATGACGCAACCCAGAGGACCGAAGAGAAGTCCGACATGTGTGGATTTGTCTGAGCCCTCTCTATTTGGATGTGGGAGCGGTTGCCGGTCGGCCGTTCTGAGAAAGATGGCCGGCGTACATGGACGGAGTATGGCGAACAAGGCGACAGTGCTCGACACCCGACCATCGCGTACACTTGGGACAAGGTGAAGGTCTACACAGGCAAGGCTAGTGCGCTGTACAAGGTCTTCACCAACGAGCTGGACAACCTAACAGCTTACCAATCATTTTATAGCCACTTTCATGGTTCTTACCAATCTTTTTGTAGGCCAACTGGTGGTCATACCACGACCGGCAATGGGGGTTTGAGCTCAACGCAATGTGCTACGAGGATAGGCTTGCCTGGCGGTGCATTGTGCCAATGATATGTGTGTACGCTATCGAGTGGCACTTACCACAGTGTGTGGCTACGCAATTTGTATGTTTCTAAAATACCCCACTGGCATGCCCCACCGACACCGGTGGCTTCAATCTTCACTGGTGAGGGCATTGTTATCTATTTCCATGTTTTTGTTATGTTTGACGTTATCATGATGTTTTATGTTTTATTGTTTCTTATGCCTTGTAGGAAGAGTAGGTAGCATTGCAGTCGGTCACAGACTGGGGGCACGAGCACGCAGAGCACGTGAAAGCATGGGATGAGAGGAGGTATCGAAAAGACAATGAGAGGAGAGCGGTTGACTGGGACGCGTACGATGAACACATGAAGTGGCATGACGATGGCGTGAAGTACCGTGTGCGCCTGAGGCCACAGTGGACGTCATCCGATATCGCATCATTGGAGGAGGATGACTCCGAGGATGAAGCCTCCAGTGACATCCTCAGAGAGATCAAAGGTGAATTCAGGGAGTATGCACCCCTGATGAACAGAGTGGTAAGTTGTGTTCTCTATTGTTTTGAGCTCTCAGCAGTTGGATGAAAACTGCTTTAGTCAGTGCACTGACTTACAAATGATGCTTACATTTGCAGGCTTCGGAGCTTAACAAAAGCATTTTTGATGGCTCGGGTGCGCTTGGTTATGACCCCGACACTGTGGAATCGGATGCTACTTGTGAGCTGCGTTGGGATTTCCTTGAAGAGGAGAGGATGATGCAGTACAGTAGAGATAAGTATTTTCCTCAGTTAAGAACCAAGGTTATCAATCCAGTAGGAGAACCATGCGAAACCTTGTTAACAGCACCTACACACAAAAGAGCAAAAACTTGCACCCAATGCGATTAAGGGGGTTGTCAATCCCCTCGTCGGTTATTTGCAAGGATTAAATCTAATAGTGACAGATAACTAAATAGAACACAAAATAAAATAATGGTAAATAAATTGCAGCAAGGTATTTTTGGATTTAATATATGATAAAAGTAGACCCGGGGCCATAGTTTTCACTAGAGGCTTCTCTCTCGAACAAAAAGCATACGGTGGGTATCCTAAAAAAACATATGATGGGTAAACAAATTACTGTTGGGCAATTGATAGAAAAGCGCATAGTTATGATGATATTCAAGGCAATGATCATGTATATATGCATCACGTCCGAGACAAGTAGACTGCCTCCTGCCTGCATCTACTACTATTACTCCACCCATCGACCACTATCCAGCATGCATCTAGAGTATTAAGTTCATGAAAAACGGAGTATCGTCTTAATCAAGATGACATGATGTAGACAAAGTGAATCCAACCAATATGAATAAACCCCATTATTTTCCCCTTAATGGCAACAATACAAATATGTATCTTGTCCCCCTTTTGTCACTGAGATATAGATCACTGCAAGAATGAACCCATTACAAAGCACCTCTCCCACTGGAAGATAAATCAATCTAGTTGGCCAAACCAAACGGATAGATCAGAGAGACATACAAAGCTATAATAATCATGCATAAAAGAATTCAGACAAGACTCAATTAATATTCATGAATAATCTGATCATAAACCCATAATTCATCGGATCCCAACAAACACGCCGCAACAGAAGATTACATCGAATAGATCTCCAAGAACATCGAGAAGAACATTGTATTGAAGATCAAAGAAAGAGAATAAGCCATCTAGCTACTAGCTATGGACCCGTAGGTCTGTGGTAAACTACTCACACATCATCGGAAGGGCAGCAAGGTTGATGTAGAAGCCCTCCGTGATCGATCCCCCCTCCGACAGAGTACCGAAAAAGGTCTCCAGATGGGATCACGGAAGATGTTGAACTACTTGGTGTTGTCGATTTCCTACCTATTTACTATGTTGAGCGTGTGAACCTATTTTATATGTTTAATGTGTTGAACTATCATTTACATCGATGTGTGATGCATGCTATAATGTGTGAGATCATCATACTTTGATTTGCGACACTATTACTGTTGTGTTGAACTACCATTCATATTTGTAATTAAAATGATCAAGTTCTGCTAAAAAAAGTGACAGAGGACCCTACCGACAGGGACTGCGGCGGTAGGTTCTCACAGTCTACCGCAAAATCTTTGTGATTTGTGGTTATAAGGGACCCTACTGATAAGGTGTGAACCCCTACCGTAAAATCCCACCGCGTTTCTGTTACAGAACCTGGCGCATGCGCAGGATTTGGCACACCCTACTGCCAAGGAGAATGACGGTAGCTTTAACCACCTTACCGCCGTCCACATCGACGATAGTGCCGTTAAGACACGTCAGCCCCAAAACAGTTGGTTGACGGAGGCTGCCGTTAACCTACCGACTGAAGACGGCCGCAGTTAATCTACCGTCTGATGGCCTGGCGGTAGGCTATGCAACCCTATCGTCGTGATCGCGGACGGTAGAAAAAAGGTCAGATTCTAAAATATTCTAAAATATTTTCATGGTCAGATCAAAACCCCAAACTCCGCACGCAGCGCTCCGCCCACGCGCACTTCAGCTCCACGACCCACACGCCTCGCTCGCTCACTCCTCCGGCTGCCGCCAACGCCGCCGTTCTGCACGAGCGAAGACGATGGCGAGCGGGGAGAAGGTGGACTATGTGTTTAAGGTGGTGCTGATCGGGGACTCGGCTGTCGGCAAGTCGCAGATCCTGGCGCGGTTCGCGCGCAACGAGTTCAGCCTCGACTCCAAGGCCACCATCGGTGTCGAGTTCCAGACGCGCACGCTCGTCATCGACCACAAGTCCGTCAAGGCCCAGATCTGGGACACCGCCGGCCAGGAGAGGCAAGAACCTACTGCTCTCCTGCACTTCGATTTCATCCCATCTTTTCGCTTAGATCTGCTCCCTCCCATGACATGGCAATTTCCCTGAGGATTTCTCAGTGTTTCGCTGTGTGGCTTGCTTGGTGCTGAGTAGTGAGCTAACACAGTTCGCTCTCCTTTTATGGTTCAGACTAGTCCGTAATTTTTGTTACGTTTATATCGGTACCTTGTTTGTGCGTTTATGCTCTGTAGAATGTCTTGGTCACTATAGATGTACAGCGTACCTTCGTACGGTTGTTAAAATGGTATATCTCTACTCCATCGTGGTTGAAGTGGATGATTTGCCTTGCACTCTGCCAAATGGGAAGGGTAATTTGATACTGACCATAGATCCGCCATGCCATGCTTGAGCTTGAAGTCTGGCCGCTAAGATTAAGTGTGTCTCCCCCGCAAAAAAAAAAAAGAAGATTAAGTGTGTCTTGTTAGTTGGATTGATGGAGAGGAGATTTTGTAACCACGGATGGAAAATTTACTACTAAATAAAACAGCTTCTGTAAATGGTGTCAAATTTAGCAAGGTATGGGTGGTAATCAAGATTTTTTATTGGATATTCTATGTATTTAAGTGGTCTGTTACTTGTGACTTGTGAGATACAATCTTTTGGTTGAATGGGTGATGAATATATTTGGCATTAGGCAAGTTGGGATAATAGGAGTATAGGATGGGTTAACATTGAAAATGTATGATACTTTGCCTTATCAGCTACATCTGTTCTTTTAGTTGAAGAAAGTATTCCCCTATTATCTCTGCCTTTAATTTAAATTTGTTTATAGAAAGATCATTTCACTTTTGAGGTGCAAACACTTGGTACTGTTGCACATGAGTTACTAGAGTTTTTGGCACATCCTCTTTTTTTAAGTTTGTTGATGGAAAAGAGCTCTCATACATTCTCATGTCATGTGAATCCTCATTATATCCTATTCAGTGATGTCGAATGACATTTTTCTGTTCAAAGCATTAGATCGTGCTTGAGAAACAAGTTCTAACAAATTTTCACGAATCTACCAGTCCTTATCCTGTTAATATTCTTGACTAGACAGGAGCAGCAAAGTTGATTTGCAAACATGTGTACATGTGATCGTTTGATTACCTTACAGTCATTAACTTGGTGACTCGTCTCTCACTCATTACTCATTTGAGTTAGATTCTTTAATTGCACATAATAAGGTCATGCCACGCTCATTCCCCCCTATGATCTCATGGAAAAAGGGTGGCCAAAATGCTTGTACTTCTAGAACAATCTGATGTTTTGTGAATGAGCCAAAACATTGATATGCCTGTTTCTGAGTTAGTTATTTATGATAGTATGCAACCAGTTGACAGTTGTTGGACTGACATACTAGTGAAATTAACTAAAGTATCAGTGTTACATTGTTATTTGTGGAAAAAAAACCAAGTGTTGCATTAAATTTAATAATTTATGGCTTCTTTCTTTAAAAATTAATGCACTTCTTGAATATTTGAGTGGAGCCAAAACTGAGGCATAATTTATTCTTGAAGTCGAAAAAATGGACTTACATATCTTCTGTGATTTCCAATCAGGAGACTTGGGGTACAAATATTTAGTTTAGAATTTCTGGGATTTGTCTCTTGTTTATAGATGTGATGTCTAACTGTTCCATCAATCTAAAGAATTCGTTTAGTTCCTTTAGCTGTGTTTGTACTTTACTTCCTGATATGGTCTTTAAGTTCCAATTCATCTATTATTATTATATTATTAAAACAAGGGGCAAACAAGCCACCACACGTGTCCCCATAGACCAAATTATCTGCTACATGACTGTTATGGTGGGTCCTAATTATAATGTTAGAGATTTAAAAATCAAACTATGTACACATCTCTGAGCTACAATTTTTTTTTTTGAGAAGTCCTATATAATAGTAATAAACAAACAAAACCAGCAGCGAGCCACCAATAGAACCAATTAGATCCAGCATGTACTAGATGTAATGACATCATGACTTAAGTCAGCAATTAATCAACATGTTGTACGTAGGTTTAGGGTACTTATGGGTTCGTAAACATATGACTTCCACATATTTTCGCCCCTCGTTTGAAAGTATATGGCTTCCAAGAATGTGCGTGGTCGATTTGTTTTAAGTTGGACTACCAACAGATACAAAAAAAACATATTGGCAAAGTAAAATTTCATAGTACCATTCATCATTAATAATGTTTTTATAATTATTTAGTAGCATGTGGCTGCAAAAACCAATGGTAAAAGATGCATATTGGAAACCATGCCAATATGTTGAACGCCATCTAATTACGTGGGCGGAGCAAGTATTGCATCGTATAAATTGCCAAATAGCAAATCATATACTCCCTCCGATCCAAATTAATTGTCGTAGCTCTAGTACAACTTTAGTACAAAGTTTTAATTTGGATCGGAGGGAGTATTTGTCTTTATTGCTAGGGCGGACACAATGGTGGCTTTAAGTGAGTGAGATAGATGTTCAATTTTTTTTCCAGTGAATATGCACTTACAATTGTATTTTTGGAAGATAACAGTTTGACATGTCTAGCAATATGATAAACATCAGCCTAAATTTAAGTCCAGAAGGTGCTGAAATGAGGTGAGGAGGCTGACTGATAATAACCTTGAATGCATGGGTAGGAGAAATAAGCAAAAACAGGGGCATGATTAGGAAAAAAAAAAACTATGATGAGAGGGACTTGAAAAACAAGCAGATAACTTTTAAGCAATGAATCATGGTAAGTATGCAATGGGACGTTTCAGTTGTGCTAAAAAAGGTCAATGCAAAACAGCATAGACAATATGAGAAAGAACAGTCAGTGATGAAAGTGAGATGATTTATTGTCAAATATTTGATAATAGATGGTCACTTGACATAGAGTCAAGTCTAAGATTAACTCGGGAGGAAGCATATAGATGCATGACGCTGTAACAATTGAAAATCATCATAACAAATCCAAGTTTGACAAATCCAATGAGGTGGGTGGACACAGAAAGATCACGAGGCTCAAGTAGGAGAGTATTTAGTGAAAATTTCATCAAAAAACTATTAGTAAGAAGATAAACATGACGCACTTGGTCTTATGTTGGTCATGTTTATCATAACAAGCTGGTGCACTTAAGAGCAGTATTACCATTGAGGTGTGATCATGTTTCCACGAGACATTCATTTCAAATATGTTTTGAATGATGGTTGATTGCATGACATTTTCTAAAGAAAAAAAAATATAACAATATATATTAAATTGTCTAGCCGCGCACATTGTTAGTTACCCACTTTTTATCTGCCACTGATCTCTTGAACTGTGCACTACCCTCAAATTTATATAGTTCACTTACTACTTACTAAGCCTCTTGTCCCAAACAAGTTAGTTCAAAGTTCCAAAATTGGGCCACTACTTGTAACAATTTCTTTGGGTGTTCTCAGATGCTCTCCTGTTGTAGGCTACGAGAATGGACAACTACTTGCAATATTTTGTTCAAATGCTTTCACTAGCTTTTCCTCCTGGAACTTGTTCTCTAAAACCAGGTCATGTGCTGCTTACGTATCTATTTTTTGCAACCAGAGCTTTGTTGTTTCTGGCTGTTTTTACTTTTTCCATCTTGTTTAAACCGTGTCTGGTTTTTACACTTGTATTCTGTGGAATAGGTTGCGTCCTACAAGCTCTATAGTTGGATGCTACTCCCTCCGTTCCTAAATATAAGTCTTTTTAGAGATTTCAATGCGAACTACATACGGATGTATATAGACATATTTTAGAGTGTAGATTCACTCATTTTGCTCCGTATTTAGTCCATATTGAAATCTCTAAAAAGACTTACTCCCTCTGTTCCTAAATATTTGTCTTTCTAGAGATTTCAACAAGTGACTACATATGGAGCAAAATGAGTGAATCTACACTCTAAAATATGTCTATATACATCCAGTATTTAGGAACGGAGGGAGTATATTTTAGAGAGCTGTACTACACATGCAGTTGTGAACTGTGGGTAGGAAAAGGCAACTTTCCTAGCTGGTTGAGTTGGAGAAAGTATTTGTGGTTTCCTCTAGTTAAAGCGTGAAGCTTTAGTGTCCTACTATTCGATATGTTTGCTCAACGTTGTTGTACGCCCAGTTACCAACTTCCAATGCTGGTTGCCGCAGGTACAGAGCTGTCACGAGCGCATATTACAGAGGCGCTTTGGGAGCTCTGCTAGTCTATGACATCACCAAGCGCCAGAGCTTTGACCACATACCTCGCTGGCTGGAGGAACTCCGAGGTCACGCAGACAAAAACATTGTCATCATGCTGGTTGGCAATAAGAGCGACCTTGAAGATGAGCGGGCTGTTGGCACTGAGGATGCCAAAGAGTTTGCCGAGAAGGAGAACCTCTTCTTCCTGGAGACGTCCGCTCTGCAGGCCACCAATGTCGAAAGCGCCTTCCAGACTGTCTTGTCAGAGATCTTCAAGATCCACAGCAAGAAGAACATTGTGACCGACCCAAAGGCCAATGGTGCTGGGCCGCCGCTGGCCGGCAAGAAGGTTCTTGTCCCAGGCCCAGCACAGGAGATCCCAAAGAGCAATTGCTGCAGTTCTATGTAATCTCTGCTACCAGATTTGTTGGATTTGTGTGTGCTTTGAGAATATTCACGCTGTCTGGATATAGATCCTTACTGAGATAGTCTTAGAGCAACTCCAACGCACCGACCCAAACGGACAGTGCTTTTGTCCGTTTGGGCCGGCCGCCCGCCCGGCGTCTGCCCTGTTTGAGATTTGGGTTGGCAGTGCATCCAACACGCCGACCCATATGTGCCGGCGTGGCCGGCTGGCCGTCATTTTTCAACAAATAGCACAAATTTTGCATTATTTCACATATAACTTTTCCATTATTTCACAAGCAAACATATAGTTCACAATCAAATAAATAGCATAGTTTCAACCAAATAAAATAGCATAGTTTTACAAGTCGAATAAAGGTAAAAATGTCTCGTATAGTTTTGCAAGCCGAATAAAAAAGATACATCTATTGGTTGTCAACATGAGCCCACATATGCTTAACTAAATCATTTTGCAATTACATGTGAGTTTCCTAATCACGCATGTCATGATGAAATTGGGTGAACTGTTCAAACGTTGCCGCTCCTCCATGCTCAGGCACAACATTCTCACCCTGAAACTGAAACCTTGATCGTAGAGACGTTTCGGACGCTCATCTTCTACGATCATATTGAGCATGATCACACAAGCAGTCATCACCTCCCACAGTTTCTGCGCAAGACGGCGGTGGCGTGCGACGTGGGAGGTGGCGGTATTGCAGAGGGGCTGTTGCGGCGCCGGCAGCTGGCAGAGTCACCGGAGAAATGGGCGGCGGCGGCGGCGACGAAGGAGGCGGGCGAGGGTTTGTTGTTGGAATGGGAGAGAATGGCCAATGTGCCATCGACCAGCGGGCCAGGGGAAGGAGTAGGCGGGCGCGCGCGCATCCGTCGCGTGTTCGCGCCGACGCAAATCCGGCTCAAAAATGGGTCGGCAGGCTAACGAAAAGCGGACACGCGTCCGTTTTGCCGACCCAAACGGACGCGCGCGGACGAAATGGGTCGCCGCATTAGAGTTGCTCTTAGGTTTCAAGTATTGGTTCATTTGGTGAGACAGATGGAGCCGGTGGTAGAGCAAAATTTTGCACTCATCTCCACTAACTATGAAGTTAGGGAGTGAGCAGATGAACTCCCTTCTCATAGGTCCGAGCTGTGGGATTGATTATCAATTGCCGTGTATGATGACTCAGAACACCGTCAAGCCTTTATGTAATGTTATACATATATTATATCTTTACCTATTTTTCCCTAATAATAAAGCACAGATTGACTTTGTCGGATTCACTGTTGCGGTGTTTTTACACAAAGGTCCCTGTGTTTTTAGTATTCAACCCGCACTCCATGTTTAAGTCATACAGAAAAATGTTTCAGTTTTGCATAACACCCCCCGCGGTTACTAGAAATCAAGCAACTCCACAGCGCGCTCCTTCTCTTCCGCTCCCTCCACGCCTCCCCGTCCCCGCCGCCCCCGCACTTCTCCCTCCCGGCGGCGCTCTCCGTTGCCTCCTTCCTCTCCGCGCTCCCCGAGGGCCGCCAGCTCCACGCGCTAGCGGCCAAGCTCGCGCTCGCCCTGTCCCACACCGTCGTCGCCAACTCCCTCCTCCACCTCTACGCCTCCTGCGGCCTTCCCGACGCCGCGCTCGCCCCGGCCCACACCGTCGTCGCCAACTCCCTCCTCCACCTCTACGCCTCCTGCGGCCTCCCCGAAGCCGTTGTAACACCCCCTGTATTAAGCTACAGAGATCACCCTTTTGATGAGGCCATGTCATCATGATTAATAGTGCATAATCATCATTAGCATCATATTGCATTTCAACTCCTAAGTCAAATTCAAATTTAAATGAAAGTGGAGTATAAAAGTTGTCCAACATAGAAACTAAAATGTCAGATAAATAACAAATATTCCAGAGGCTATTCTAAAATTGAAACCAACATCATTGGAATTGGATAAGTGACTCGAACAACCTCAAACAGTGGATAAAGATGGTATTTAATAACCATTTATTAAATCTGAAATAAATATGGAATTATGTTTTGTCCAAACTAATTTTAGGTGTTAAGGAATAATGCAATGGTATTTATGAAATAGGTCACACTTTTTACAAAAACCATTTGGGGCCTAAACATTTAACAGTAGAGAAAAGAGAATAAAGAAAAGGAAAAAGAAACAAAAAAAGAAAAAAAGAGAGCACACCCCCCCCCACCCCCCCCCCCCCCCGACTGGGCCTCGCCCACAAGCCACCCCCCGCCAGCCGGCCCAGCCGGCGCGTACTTAGCCGGCCACCCCCCCCCGGCCGAACCCTAACCCTAACCCCCGACCCCCACCCCCCCCTCCCCCTCGTTCTCCCCCTCCTCCACCTCCTCACCCCCCCCCCCCCCATCTGGATCGGGGCGATCCCCCGATCCCGTCCGCCTCCTCGTCGACGCCCTCCCGACCCGCCCCAGTCGCCGCCCTCCCCCTCTCTCGCCCCCACCCCGATCCAGATCGGGATCGGATCGCGGAACGACCCGTCCCTCGCGTCGCGGCGACGACCGCCGCCGCCTCGCCGTCGCCGTGGACGTGGCCCCCGCTCCCCCGCCTCACCCGCCGGCCTCGCAACCTCGTCTCCGTCCGCGTCGTCGCCGACGACCTCTCCCGACGTGCCCTCGCTCGGGCTCCTATCCCTCCCTCGCTCGCTCATCGCCCTTACTGCTCCCCACCTTCGTGTCCTCCTCTTCCCTCCTACTCCGTGTCTCTAACGCTCGTTCCTCCCTTTTTACCACGGGTTGTCTCCTCACGTCCTCTCGCTGACTCGGGAAATAAACCACCTACGCCTCCTCCCCATGTCTACGCGTTTCTCTCTTCGTCCTATGCCCTCCCACCAGGTCGCACCCCCTATGCCCCTCCTCTCTCTCAGAACTTCGCTCCCGCCAATGGCCGCCCTCCTCTACCTGGAGGAGCCATTCTCCTACCCACGTGAGACTCTCCACTGAGCTCGATTCCCACCTTTCCTGATAATGGCCCCTTCCCTGAGAATTTTTGGTCTCCTCTCGGTGTATGCCCCAGGGCTCCCCCCCTCCCCTCCCCGGTGCACTGCGCCCCATGCACGCGCCCCCGCTCCTGCCCCTGCCTCGCCTTCGCGCTCCCTCGCCGATCACCACTCCTTTCCTCCAGCACGGCCGCACGCCTGCTCCGGCCCCCATCGCTCCTCCCCGCTCCGTCCTCTCCACCTTCCACTGCCTGCCGCTCGCCCCGCTTCCTTCCGTTCTGTCACCTTCTCTCGCCACCCCCTTTCCTTCCACCGGCCCCCCTGGCGCTTCGTCCAGTGCGTGCGCTCTCGTGCAGCTGACTCGTTGCACCCCTACCCCCCCCCCCAACCTTTCTTACATTCACGGCTCTGACGTGCGACAGCAGCGCGGACGAGTCCGGCTTTGCCACTGCCAGTGGGCCCCCCCCAGAACCGTTTTTAAAAAAAAGAAAAAGAAAATAAAATAAAAATAATAATTAAAATAATTAAAATAATAATTAATTAATTAATTATAATTAGTTTAATTATCCTGATTAGGTTAATCTATTACTACATTGTGTTGATTAAACAGTAATCAGTATTAAATTAATTAAACCTAATAACCTAACGCTATGACAGTGGGAACCCACCCTGTCAGGTGACTGCTGACGTCCATGATGTCATGCTGACGTCACTCAATTACTGTTTCGGATAATGTTGAATTAAAAGTAATTATTAAAATTTCAGAAATTAATAAAACTTTAGAAATCATATCTTTTAAACCGTACTCCGATGAAATATTTTTACATGAAACTTGCTCAGAACGACAGATACAACCGATACCCCCCCTCGGTATCCCGTCATACGACCCGCAGCTATGTGAACGTTGAACAATTAACCGATTTCGATTAAAAATAGTGTCCACTTTAATAATAAATCCGAATAAATTCCAAATTAACTAAATCGCTTAGTTTAGGCTGTATTCACCCTGGCCCTGCGTTTAGACATGTCATCATCCCTGTTGCATTATTGCCGTGTGTTTACTGTTCTTTCCCCTTTTCTCTTTCTGGTAGACTTACGAGACCGACCAGCTGCTGGTGCCCCACCGACTACGTTGTGTGACGACCCCTACTTGCCAGAGCAACCAGGCCAGCCCCCCCTGATCACCAATTATCGCCTATTCTCCTCTATAACGCTTGCTTTAGAGTAGTGTCTAGTGATACTGACAGCTTGCGGTTAATCCTATTTCTGCTGCATAGCCTGTCATTGTTGCTACTGTTGTTGATACCTTACCTGCAATCCTAAATGCCTAGTGTAGATGCTAGTTATCATCATTGGCCCTGCATTCTTGTCAGTCTGCCTTTCCTATACTATCGGCCGTGATCCGCTCGGGGGGTGATCACGGGTTTATACTATACATATATGCCATACTATACAATGGTGACTAAAGTGGGTCGGCTCGAGAGATACCCGCGGATTGATTCACTTTTGGGGGCTGAAAGGACCTTTGTCCCAACCGGCCCTTTGTGTGGATCTTTTGTGCGGAGCGACGGGCAGGTTGTGACCACCTAGGAGAACGGTGGGCCAGGCCCTGGTCGGGTTTCGGCAGTTTACTTCATAATAAACACTCTTAACGAGATTGGATATTTGATCTGAGTCTGGCCACTGGCCTATACGCACTAACCAACTACGCGGGAGTAGTTATGGGTATCCCGGCGTCGTGGTATCAGCTGAAGCCTTCTTGACGTCAGCGACTGAGCGGCGCGCGCCGTGTTGGACCGCGCTAACGTAACCGCCGTGATCGTGTGGGTTGCTAGGTCTGCTCGCGGCCGCGTACGCAACGTGCAGGAGCGCACTGGGCGATGGGCCCAGACACCAGAGTGCCTAGGATTAGTCCGGCGTGCTGACCTCTCTGTTGAGCCTAGGTGGGGCTGCGACGTGTGGATCTTCCGAGGCCGGGCATGACCCAGGAAAGTGTGTCCGGCCAAAGGGGATCGAGCGTGTTGGGGAATATGTGGTGCACCCCTGCAGGGAAGTTTATCTATTCGAATAGCCGTGTCCCTCGGTAAAAGGACGACCCGGAGTTGTATTCCGACCTCATGACAACTAGAAATGGATACTTAATAAAACACACCCTTACAAGTGACAGATATAACCCGGTGGTCGCTCTCTCGCATGGTGGCGACGAGAGGATCGACGGGTAGGATTATGCTATACGTTGTTGATTGGTTAATTTCCAACTAATCTCTTCTATTGCTTCAAGACGAAGGCTGCCAGAAGCGTAGTCTTCGACAGGACTAGCTATCCCCCTCTTATTCTGGCATTCTGCAGTTCAGTCCACCGATATTGCCTTTTTACACATATACCATGCATATGTAGTATAGATCCTTGCTTGCGAGTACTTTGGATGAGTACTCACGGTTGCTTTCCCCCTCCTTTCCTCCTTTCCCTTCTTGCTGGTTGTCGCAACCAGATGTTGGAGCCCAGGAGCCAGACGCCACCTACGACGATTACTACCGCCGGGACGGAGCCTACTACTACGTCCAGGACGCCGACGACCAGGAGTAGTTAAGAGGATCCCAGGCAGGAGGCCCTGCGCCTGTTCGATCTGTTGTATCCCTGTTTGTGCTAGCCATCTTATGGCACCTTGTTTAACCTATGTCTGTACTCAGATATTGTTGCTTCCGCTGACTCGTCTATGATCGAGCATTTGTATTCGAGCCCTCGTGGCCCCTGGCTTGTATTATGATGCTTGTATGACTTATTTATGTTTTAGAGTTGTGTTGTGATATCTTCCCGTGAGTCCCTGATCTTGATCGTACACGTTTGCGTGCATGATTAGTGTACGATTGAGCCGGGGGCGTCACAAGTTGGTATCAGAGCCGACTGCCTGTAGGAATCCCCCTTTCCAATTCCTTGGCCGAAGTTGAGTCTAGACAAAGAAAACCGTTTTACTAACTTGGCTGTGTGGCTTACGGGCCCACATTGCCAACTGGGTGGTATTAGGATCTTTTATTCCTCGTCTATACTCTGGGACTCTGATCTCTCTTCTACTCGGGTTAAATGAATTTTACTAACGCCGACACTTAGGGTCTCGTGATCACATCCACCGGAGTTCTGAAAATTTCCCCATTTGCTTCGAGATTGTGGGCCAGGTTCTGCTTACAGGATCCTTTTATCGAGGGCACCCTGTGTTGTCACTTGCAGATTCCTCGCCCCACCAGTTTTTCCCGACGTTGATGTAGCCTTTGCTATGTCTCGTTGTGTACTTCCTTACCGCGTGCCTGCGCGCCGCCTAGCATGTCCAGTTTATGAAATTGCGCCGTTATGCTGTCCGCATGTACCTGACGTTGTGTATGGATCTGTATGTCTTAATCGACTACTGTTATGTATCTATAACGCTGCTTGGAGTATTGTCGTGTTACATCATGCTTGTCACTAAGCACTCGCAATTGCTTTTACTAAACTACCCCCTGTTGATACTTAGCAGGATGGTTAGACCCGCTGGTCGTGGTCGTGGCCGTGGTGCCAACGATCCACCACCGCCGAACTATATGGCTGGAATGATGCAGCAATTTGAAGTGCAACGTCAGTTCATGCAAGGGATCATGGATCAGTTTCCTCGTCCCAATATGAACCAGTATCCGGGCCCAGGGACCTTGCAGGACTTTATGCGCCTCAACCCAACCGTCTACCGCGGCTCAACTCAGCCCCTGGATGCGGATGACTGGCTTCGCGACATCACCTATGAGTTGGAATCTGGTGGCGTTGCCCCTGCAAACTATGTCACCTTCGCCTCCTTCTTTCTCAAGGGCCCCGCTGCTCAATGGTGGGACAGCCACAGGCGCACTCAACCAGCTGGCACAGTCATCACTTGGCCGGATTTCCAAGCTGCCTTCCGTGCCCGTTTCATTCCCCAGGGAATCATGGACCGGAAGAAGCAAGAGTTCCGCAACCTCACCCAGGGCAACAAGACAGTGGAAGCTTATCAGCGGGAGTTTCTGGAATTATCCCGCTATGCTGAAGAAGACATTCCCACTGATGCTCGCCGTCAGGAAAGGTTTCGCCAAGGACTTCAAGCTGACATCAAGCTAGCGCTCCTTGTGCATGAATTTGATAATTTCTCCATCTTGGTGAACAAGGCTATCCAGGTCGAGACTGGTCTGCAGGCACACCAGGGATCTCTTAGGCGCAACCGTGACACTGGTTCATCGTCGAGCCAGCCTGCACAGAAGCGTCGGATCTGGATTCCAAACAGCGTGTACCGTCCAGCTGCACCTGCTCCAAGACGGTCCTATACTGCACCACGCCTGCCTCCACCACCTAGGCAGCCAGGACTTCCAGCTCCACCACCCCGAGCTCCTGCTCCTAATCCAATGATAGTCTGTGCTACAAGTGTGGGCAGCCAGGTCATTTTTCCAGGAACTGCATTCAGAACCAGAACCAACTGGCACTTCCTGCAACTGGCCGTAGGAACAATCAGCCTCGCAACAACAATGCCAAGACTTATGGGCGTATTCAGGCCAACCACACCGATTTCAAAGAAGCTCAGGACCAGCCTGCCACCGTGATGGGTACTCTCCTTGTTAATTCAGTACCAGCTTCTGTTTTATTTG
The DNA here is from genome assembly GCA_011799875.1 of Thinopyrum elongatum. Classification (NCBI taxonomy): domain Eukaryota; kingdom Viridiplantae; phylum Streptophyta; class Magnoliopsida; order Poales; family Poaceae; genus Thinopyrum; species Thinopyrum elongatum. The sequence goes on along the minus strand of CM022297.1, from coordinate 200,547,589 downwards.
ATTCGGGAGCATCGCATTCATTCATGTCCGAAGAATTTGCATACAAACACGACATTAAATGTGAGGTCATGAACACTGCAATAGTAATACACACCCCCGCGGGTCAATGTCAAACCTCCATGGGTAGCAACGACGTCACCGTTGAAATTGAAGGGCTGGAGTTTCACGCCTCCCCTTTCATACTAAAGTCTTGTAGTATCGACCTCATTCTCGGAATGGATTGGTTGAAAGCGCATACTGCTTCTATAGTTTGCGCCACGAAGATCGTCCATCTTCTACACCCTTCTGATGAAATAATAAGCTACCAGGCTCAAATCATCCAAAATGCCGAGGCGAGACTTTATGCCTTGAATGCGTTAAACGCATCACCACTTGAAGGCATCGAGAACATTCCAGTTGTTCGCGAATTCCAAGGTGTTTTCCCAGAAGAACTCCCAGGGATACCCCCTGCTCGAGCCGTCGAATTTGTCATCGACTTGAAACCAGGCACCACTCCTATCGCCAAGCGACCCTACAAGATGCCGCCGCATGAACTCCTTGAACTTAAGGAGGAAATCGACGCTTCACTTCGTAAGGGTTTCATTCGCCCAAGTTCCTCTGCTTGGGGAGCACCTTCTCTCTTTGTCAGGAAGAAGGATGGATCAAACCGATTGGTCCAAGATTACCGTCCTATTAACCAAGCAACTATCCAGAACAAATATCCCCTTCCTCGGATAAACGATCTGTATGATCAACTGGCGGGTTCATCAGTGTTCTCTAAACTCAACTTAAGGTTGGGTTACCACCAGATCCGTGTTCGTGAAGAGGATATCCCAAAGACCGCCTTCGTTACTCGATATGGCTCATACGAGTACACTGTCATGTCATTCGGCTTAACCAATGCTCCCGCCACATTCTCCCGCCTGATGAATTATATATTCATGGAATACCTTGACAAGTTCGTCGTGGTTTACTTGGATGATATCCTAGTATACTCCAAGAACAAAGAGGAACATGCTGAACATCTTCGACTTGTTCTGGAAAAACTTCGAGAGCATCAACTATATGCTAAGTTTTCCAAGTGTGAATTCTGGCTTCCCGAAGTAACATACCTTGGGCATGTCATCTCCAAGGATGGTATTGCCGTCAACCCCGAGCGAGTTCAGGCTATTCTTGATTGGGCTCCTCCAAAGAACGTCAGGCAAGTTCGAAGTTTTCTCGGGCTCGCCAGCTATTGCCGTCGATTTGTCGAGAACTTCTCCAAGATCGCCAAGCCCCTGACTAACCTGCTTCATAAAGGCGTCAAGTTCGATTGGACAGAAAAGTGTCAGGAAAGTTTCCAGACGCTCAAAGACAAGCTGACTTCTGCCCCAGTGCTTGCCCCTCCTGATTCCCAGAGGGATTTTGTCATCTATTGTGATGCATCCCGTCAAGGATTAGGCGGTGTCCTAATGCAAGACCGCAGAGTAATTGCTTATGCTTCGCGTCAATTGCGTCCGCACGAAGAGAATTACCCAGTACATGACCTCGAGCTTGCTGCCGTCATCCATGCACTAAAACAGTGGCGACATTACCTTCTCGGTAATCGTTGCGAGATCTACACCGATCATCAAAGTCTGAAGTATCTGTTCACTCAGCCAGACCTGAACCTCCGTCAACAGAGATGGATGGAGACCGTAGCGGATTTTTACTTGGGTATTTCTTATACCCCTGGCAAGGCTAATGTAATGGCCGATGCCTTGAGCCGCAAGTCTTATTGCAGTCACCTCCAGTTTCACGAAGTTCAACCTTCGCTTATTGAAGAATTCAGAAAGCTGAATCTCCACATTGTTCCTCCTGGAGCACTCGCTCCCCCTACTGTAGGTTCCTACAAAATGAACCTCCACGTTGTTTCCCAGGGTTCTCTTAATACCCTGGTTGCTAAACCAGATCTCGTGGACAGCATCAAGACGCTGCAGGGTTATGACTCTCAAACCCACAAGATTAAGCGCTATCTCGCTGAAGGAAGGCCTTCATTCTTCACTATTGATGATACTGGCACATTGTTCTTTAAAAGTCGTCTAGTGGTCCCCTCTAAAGGTAATCTGGGTATGACTCAGGAGGTCATGCAAGAAGCTCACGACACTCCGTTGTCTATTCATCCCGGCAGTACCAAGATGTACCAAGACATCCGTCAAAGATTCTGGTGGTCAAACATGAAGCAAGACATTGCTCGCTATGTTGCTGAATGTGATGTTTGCCGTCGCGTCAAAGCAGAACATCAAAGGCCCGCCGGAACTCTGCAACCAATTGCTGTTCCTGAATGGAAATGGGACCATGTTGAAATGGACTTTATCACTGGATTTCCCAAATCACAGAAAGGTAATGATGCTATTCTTGTCGTCATTGACCGACTTTCCAAAGTTGCACATTTTCTAGCCGTCAAAGAGACGATCACTGCTAGTCAGCTCGCAACTCTCTACATGTCCAGAATTGTTTCACTTCACGGTATTCCACTGGTTATCAGTTCAGACCGTGGCAGCTTATTCACTTCAAGATTCTGGGCAAGTTTCCAAGAAGCTATGGGAACTCATCTGTCCTTTAGCACCGCTTTTCACCCTCAGTCTCAAGGGCAAGTTGAACGAGTGAACCAAGTTCTCGAAGACATGCTTCGAGCTTGTGTCATATCCTTCGGAAGGAAATGGGAAGAATCTCTCCCATATGCCGAATTCTCTTACAATAACAGCTATCAAGCCAGTCTAAAGATGGCCCCCTTTGAAGTATTGTACGGACGAAAGTGCCGAACCCCTCTAAATTGGTCAGAAACTGGGGAACGTCCACTCTTCGGTCCGGATATTATCCAACTTGCCGAAGATCAAGTTCGCGTTGTCCGCGGGCATTTGAAGACTGCTCAGTCACGTCAAAAGAGTCAGTATGACCGCAAACACAAAGATATGGTCTATCAACCTGGCGAAAAGGCTTATCTTCGAGTCACACCGATGAAAGGTACACACCGATTCGGGATCAAGGGCAAGCTAGCTCCTCGCTATATTGGTCCTTTCACTGTTCTTGAAAGGCGTGGTAGAGTGGCATATCAGTTGGAACTTCCACCGAACCTTTCTCAGGTTCACTATGTGTTCCACGTATCACAACTCCGCCGCTGCTTCAAAGACCCTATCCGCGGAGTAGATCACGAATTGCTTGAACTGCAACAAGACCTCTCTTATAAAGAGCATCCGGTCCGCATTCTCGATCAAGCCGAGCGTCGCACACGCCAGAAGGTTATCAAGTTCCTCAAGGTTCAGTGGTCAAACCATTCTGAGGATGAAGCCACTTGGGAACGCGAGGATCGTCTTCGCGATGAATACCCCGCTTTGTTTCTTTCTACCTCCTAAATCTCGGGACGAGATTTCTTGTAGTGGAGGAGATTTGTAACACCCCCTGTAATAAGCTACAGTGATCACCCTTTTGATGAGGCCATGTCATCATGATTAATAGTGCACAATCATCATTAGCATCATATTGCATTTCAACTCCTAAGTCAAATTCAAATTTAAATGAAAGTGGGATATAAAAGTTGTCCAACATAGAAACTAAAATGTCAGATAAATAACAAATATTCCAGAGGCTATTCTAAAATTGAAACCAACATCATTGGAATTGGATAAGTGACTCGAACAACCTCAAACAGTGGATAAAGATAATATTTAATAACCATTTATTAAATCTGAAATAAATATGGAATTATGTTTTGTCCAAACTAATTTTAGGTGTTAAGGAATAATGCACTGGTATTTATGAAATAGGTCACACTTTTTACAAAAACCATTTGGGGCCTAAACATTTAACAGTAGAGAAAAGAGAATAAAGAAAAGGAAAAAGAAACAGAAAAGGAAAAAAAGAGCAACACCCCCCCCCCCCGCTTCGCCTCCGCGCGACCGCCGCCCGCTGCCGCTCCAGCCACCGCGCTGCCGCCCGCGGCCGCTCCAGCCACCGCGCCGCCGCCCCGCCTCCGGCCCCGCCGTGGCCTCGCCGGCGCCCGCGCCCGCCGACCGCCCGTGCGTCCCCTTTGGGCACCGGACATGTCCGGTCCCGAAAGGGGCACGCCCCGGACGTGTCCGCGTAATATGTATTTTGATTTCTATTTTCTTTTTCTTTTTTTTTTAAACGTTCTGGGGGGGGGTGGGGACATCAAGGAAGTGTGGAAGAGGAGCTGACTCGTCTGTGCCCGAGAGCGACGTGTCAGAGCGGTGGGGGGTGGGGCGGGGAAAGACGCGCGAGGAGACGAGAACGACTGAAGCGGAAGGGTGAGGTGCGAGGAAGGGGTCGAGGAGTGGGCAGAGGAGGCAGAGGGGACGAGCGGCCGAGGGAACGGTGGGAGGGAGGCGGCCGCGGGGAGGAGCGCTGGGGGCCGGCGCGGAGTGCGGGTGCTGGGCGGGCGGTCGTGCTCGGCGAGGGCCGCGACAGGGAGGCAGGGGCGGAGCGGGGGGCGCGTGCACGGGGCAGGGGAGGGGGAGCCCTGGGGCCTACCGAGATTCGCAGGACGGGGCAGTGGGCTCGAGCTGTGGAGGGGGGTCGGCGACGGGGTAGAGGGGGGCGTCGGCGTGAGGGAGGAGGGCTCGGGGTGGAGGCCGGAGACGACGGGTCGACGGGGAGCGGCGTCGGTGGGAGTCCGGCGAGGCGGCGAGGTCCAAGGGCGACGGCGGTTGCGGACGGCGTCGGAGACGAGGCGGAGACGGGGCGCGTGGGGCGAGCGGCGGGGCTCGGGCCCGAGCGAGGTACGTCGGGGACGAGGTCGTCGGCGACGACAGGGACGGGAACGAGGTGCAGGCCGGCGGGGAGGCGCGGGCGACGGCGTCCACGGCGAGGCGAGGCGGCGCGGTCGTCGCCGCGACCGAGGCGGGGGCGTTCCGCGATCTCCGATCCCGATCTGGATCGGGAGGTGGGGGCTGAAGCGGGGGGAGGCGGCGACGGGGCGGCGTCGGCGAGCGGCGTCGACGAGGAGGCGGACGGGATGGGGGATCGCCCCGATCCAGATGGGGGGGGGGGGGGGAGGAGGAGAGGAGAAGAACGAGGGGGAGGGGGGGTCGGGGGGTAGGGTTAGGGTTCGGCCGGGGGGGGGGTGGCCGGCTAAGTACGCGCCGGCTGGGCCGCCTGGCGGCCCAGTGGCTTGCTGGGCCGAGGCCCAGTCGGGGGGGGGGGGGGGGTGTGCTCTCTTTTTTTTTTTTTGTTTGTTTCTTTTCCTTTTCTTTATTCTCTTTTCTCTACTGGTAAATGTTTAGGCCCAAATGGTTTTTGTAAAAAGTGTGACCTATTCATAAATACCATGCATTATTCCTTAACACCTAAAATTAGTTTGGACAAACATAATTCCATATTTATTTCAGATTTAATAATGGTTATTAAATCCATCTTTATCCACTGTTTGAGGTTGTTCGAGTCACTTATCCAATTCCAATGATGTTGGTTTCAATTTTAGAATAGCTCTGGAATATTTGTATTTATCTGACATTTTAGTTTCTATGTTGGACAACTTTTATACTCCACTTTCATTTAAATTGAATTTGACTTAGGAGTTGAAATGCAATATGATGCTAATGATGATTATGCACTATTAATCATGATGACATGGCCTCATCAAAAGGGTGATCTCTGTAGCTTAATACAGGGGTGTTACAAATCTCCTCCACTACAAGAAATCTCGTCCCGAGATTTAGGAGGTAGAAAGAAACAAAGCGGGGTATTCATCGCGAAGACGATCCTCGCGTTCCCAATGGCTTCATCCTCAGAATGGTTTGACCCATGAACCTTGGGGAACTTGATAACCTTCTGGCGTGTGCGACGCTCGGCTGATCGAGAATGCGGACCGGTGCTCTTTATAAGAGAGGTTTGTTGCAGTTCAAGCAATTCGTGATCTACTCCGGGATAGGTCTTTGAAGCAGCGGCGGAGTTGTGATACGTGGAACACATGTGAACCTGAGAAAGGTTCGGTGGAAGTTCCAACTGATAGCCACTCTACCACGCCTTTCAAGAACAGTGAAAGGACCAATATAGCGAGGAGCTAGCTTGCCCTTGATCCCGAATCGGTTGTGTACCTTTCATCGGTGTGACTCGAAGATAAGCCTTTTCGCCAGGTTGATAGACCATATCTTTGTGTTTGCGGTCATACTGACTCTTTTGATGGACTGAGCAGTCTTCAATGCCCGCGGACAACGCGAACTTGATCTTCGGCAGTTGGAAATATCCGGACCGAAGAGTGGACGTTCCCCAGTTTCTGACCAATTTAGAGGGGTTCGGCACTTTCGTCCGTACAATACTTCAAAGGGGGCCATCTTTAGACTGGCTTGATAGCTGTTATTGTAAGAGAATTCGGCATATGGGAGAGATTCTTCCATTTCCTTCGAAGGATATGACACAAGCTCGAAGCATGTCTTCGAGAACTTGGTTCACTCGGTTCAACTTGCCCTTGAGACTGAGGGTGAAAAGCGGTGCTAAAGGACAGATGAGTTCCCATGCTTCTTGGAAACT